>PTEX01000137.1:1260462-1285380 GCA_003342815.1 Eudromia elegans
CGGCCCGGGATGGGGCGGCGCTGCCGCCGGCCCCTCCGCGCTGCCCCCCGCGGCGGCGGCGGCTCCGGGTCGGCCGGCGCCTGGACACCCTCTGAGACTAAATCCACGCCGGCGCTCGGCGGGAGGGCCACGGGCCCGGAGCGGTGCCGCCGGGCCGGCCCGGAGGCCCTCCCGGAGCTCCCCCGGAGCTCCCCCGGCAAAGGCTCTGCCGGGCGGACACGGCCGCGGCGGAGGGGCCGCCCTTCAACTCCCCTGGGTGATGAAGGGCGCAGAGCTAAGGGGAGCGGGGGAACGGCCGCGTGCGCTCGGCACCCGGGCCCGGCACCCCGGGCACCCCCTGCCGCCCGCCCGTGCCCCGCTCGGCCGTGGCGCTGCGCGAGGGTGCGGGGCTCTGGCCTCTGGCACAGCCGCCTGTGGCAGGGCTGGCACGGGCCACCTCGGTGCCGGCTGCCCCCGGAGCCGGAGGCCACGCGGCAGCACCCCTGGGCGGGGGCTGAGGGGGCCCCCGCACAGCCAGGCTGCTCGCTGTGCCCCCCCGGGCCTCCTGTGCTCCCCGAAACCAGGGGGTGCCAGGGCTGGGGGTCCCAGGGCTGCGCGCTGCCGCCCGTGGGACCCTGGCGCTCATCCCTGGCACTGGCTCGGGCACCGTCACACACACCCTGGCAGCGGTGCCTGCCCCGCACGGCCCCCTTACAACCAGCGCCCGGAGCGGGAGTCCGAGGGGATCGTCCCTCAGCACGCTGGCGCAGCCGGGAAAACCTCCGGCAGGTCCTTGGCCGCTTTCCCTTTGTGTATTGTGCCTGAAAACAATACGCCCCATAGTTAAAATTTCCTCGCTAACTTCGTTTTCTACTTTCTGCGCTCGTTACACGTTACAAGACTTGAATTCTGCAGTATTTGCGCTCCAACTGTTTCCCATTTATGGGCAAAACGCTTTAAATATTTGGGCCTGCCACTGCCACTTAAATCTGCTGGACAATGTGTAGATAATGAGCTAATAGCAACAATTATTTTAGAATGTTCATTTGGACTGTTTTGCAAGCCTTTTAAAGATGTTTTCTGTTCAGGATATAATACCTTGTGACAGAGACATTCCTCCCCTGAAAGAGAAAGGAGGAAATATGAAATCCGAGATTGAGATAACTCCAGTTTACTTTGGCAGCGAGGAACCAGCTGGATCTAGAGCTAATTAGTGCTGATGCCATCGCACACTGTAATGATTTTACTGCGAGTCGTGTGATCTACATATGTATAAGGCAGGTACACGCGTGCTGCACCGCAGTCTCTACACTTACGCTGTGCGTTTTTGCCCTCTACCACAAGGTAATTTTCCAATTCTCATTTCTGCTTAGAAATGACGAAAACGCCGAGATCAGCCAGGCCACATCACCCAGCCTGGCGCTGGCTATCAGACATTCATTTGCAAACATGAGAAAATAGGATTCATTATAATTTATAATCATTATAGGAACATGTGTAATTCCGCAGGTATCGTTTCTCCTGCTCCCAGCGCCAGTGACAAGTGCATTTAGCAGCTCTCATTTGTTACATGCGATACCGACAGACTGCAAATGGATTTATTCGTGGAGCCACATTATTGCACTAAGTAACATGAGAGACTCCCTGGATGTTATAAACATCCTGTCCAAGGGAATGGGCTCAGACTAACTAGAAGGCAATGTGCTTGAAATCACTTTTGAGCGGCAAATTTCATTGACAGCCGTCATGTTTGAACTGAGATTTAAAACCTACTGTAAAAAAACCTGCTGAATTCTGGGTGCTGCAGACATGCTTGAAATGCCACACTCGGAAAAGAGATGGTGGGGATTATGCCCCGATTTTAATTTCTGTCAAATCGATCAACTTTAGTTCCCTTTTGGGAGTCTGTGGGTCAGGCAGGATGCCCAACGTGTTCAGCAGTCTCACTGTGTGCTCTCACTCACTCAAAATCACTAGTTTTCCACTCAGGGAGCTGTGCAGGGACCACGTGGGCTCCTCTGACAGAGCATAACACCAAGTTATTCAGCTTTTGCAGCAGTAATTTGCTTTTGTTTTAGAAGCCAGAACAAACAGGGCCACATCGGCTTGTAAAATAGAGGGACAAGGGGACTAACCCAGCACAGAGGAGTGATAGCAACACGTTCTGGGGGCAGCAGGAATGTGGGGCACTAGCTACAAGCAGCAAGGGAAGCACCAGGAGGGGACGTGGCCTTGGGAGGTGTCTCCTGTCCACATCAGCTTAGCGCTGTGGCACACACACAACAGGCTTAGAAAGACAGGATTCCCAGCAAAAGGAAAGGAGCAGCTCCAGGGGAACCGCAGGCCACCCAAGTGCCATGTTGATTCCTTCACTTTGTTTTACAGGGCCAAGTTTCTGCCAGGGACGTGAGCACTTCTTAAAGACCAGTGCAGATAAGCATGCGAGGTCCTGGGCTATTCCAGATCCTGACTTCTAGGAGGCGAGCGGCTGCTCAGCATGGGGCCGGCTCCTGGCCGCCCTTGCCATCCCACTGAAGGAGAGGAGCACACAAGCTGTCTGCCCTGGAAGAGTTTCCCTCTCATCTCCAGCTGATAAAATCCCTCTCGTGACATCCCATCTCATCCTTCATCCTCTCTGGAAGCTCCATTTGCTGCAAGACGCAACAGCAGCACAAGAGCGTGACTGGCATGAGGGGTTAAGGTTTTTCCTAGCTCTAGGAGGAAAATAAAACAAGCCAAGACAGAGATAGAGCCAGCAGCACTTTTAGAGTAGTTGGGGTCTTTGTTTTGTTTTGTTTTGAATAAGAAAAATGTTCCTTTCTGGCTCTGAGATCCCAAGACTTCCATAAAAACCAGCCTCTCCAAGCTGTATTGCTTCTTGCATGTATTCCCTTTCTCCTTTTGACGTGAGTCAGCACCAGCGCATCTGCCTGCTGCTGCACTGGCATCAACATGCTGCAGAACAGGCTAAATGGAGCCGAAACTTCAGCCTGCAGGTACCCCTGCTTTCAGGAGCTACCCTTAGAAAAGTGCTTTGCCGTAAAGGATAAATTCTTTATCTGGCAGCTTTGAGCACTTGTATGAATTCTTCACCCCTCTTTAAACTCGCCTGGCATGCTGGCAACCTGCCACCGCTTCCCCCAAATGTTTGGATGTAACCCTTCAACCTACCCCTATCAAAACCCAACCATGCTAACACAGTATTCTCGGCTTGTTTGAAACCTTCCACCACAACCATCCTGCCAAAAAAAGGTTTTTTTAAAAGAAAAGAAAGAAAGAAACAGATAACATTAGCAGTTCAAAAATCCCTTTGCATTCCTCTCCAGGCCTTGCATTACACAGCCCTGTCCCGGGGAAAGCCGCATTCCTGAGGGAGCCCTGGATTTGCATACTTCTGGATTTGCATGGGCACTCTCACATTTGCCAATATTGCCACATAGCACGCTGATTTCACCAGCAAAGGATTACTGCTACATTAACGTTATTAAAGTAGGTGTCAAAAGCAGTGTTAACACGCCAGATCCATTGTGGGTTTTTTTGTTTTATTTTGGGTTTTTTTGTTTTTTGGGTTTTTTTTTTTGCACCTTGCCAGTTGTGATTTGGCTGGAATCACTTGTTTGGAAACAACGGGAAGCAAGGAGCATCAAGACTGCTTAAAGCTTCACTGGAGCACCCTTAATCAGAGTGGTATGTTTTAACTGTTTGACACTAACAGATGAACATTTCCTTTGCTGAGTTATCTTCCCACCATTTGAGATCCGATACACACAAACTAATGCTACCAAACTGCTCTTAAGGCAAAAAATACAAGGTTTAACTTAACAAAGCTAGGCTCGGTGAAAACTCTAGGGGACAGGGAACATGACGCGACTCCATGAAATTCCTTCAGCCTCCCCTTTCTGGCACTGGCCAGGGATTTCCTGAACCTAGGAGGTGTTTTGGGAGCAAAGACTAGGCAGAGCCGGAGCCCGGCTCCTCCGGCAGCCGCTCCCCCGGCGACAGAGAGGCTGCCAAGCAGGTTCCCGCAGCTTAATAACTCCCAGGTAGTTTTATCCCCCGCATAACTAGGGCAGTTCAAAGGGGCGGATGGAGGCCTGCTCGCTACATGCCTGCTCGCTCGCAGCAGCAATTAGCAGGTCCCGAGTGAAACTCGGTTACCTGCGGACTGGGGCACGGGGGAGAGGGGGCAGGGCTGATTCCAGAGATGCTCTGCGTTACCTGTTTGTGTAAAACAAATAGGAAACGGGGCTAGTTCGTAAGAACCAGCTCTCTGTGCCCAGGAGGATATTCTGTCCAAGTGGCACCAGTGTTTCCCCTCCCCTCCACCAGATACAAAATACAAAAAAAGAGACATTCTTTAAGGTGCCCAGAAAGTGAAGCACTTGCTGACATATCACCCATATACCTTTTTCATTTAAAACTCATCCTTCTCTGCCCCTAAATGAGCTGCACTTCTACTCCTCCAAATCAATAGGACGATTTGCATTTATCCTCCTGGAGGCATTGCTGCTAGGACCGGGGCCAGAGCGATCCAATCGATAGGGGGAAGCTGGAGAAGAAGCAGCCGGGAGATTCCCCGGGGGAGAAATGCAAAACACTGGAGAAAGGCAACAATTATTGTAATTGAAGGTAATGAGGCCGAGGCGCCAGCTCCAGATCTGCTTAACATCATTCAATACAAACGGAGACACACATGAAGGAGACAGCCGGAGCCCGGCCCCGCGCCTGCCGCCCGCAGCCACCGCGGCCCTGCCCGGCTGAGCCCCGTCCCCGAGCCCCAGACCCATCCCTGAAACTGCCCAGCACAGGAGAGGGCAGGCGCAGGGCACTCTACCTCTAATTTATCTCGGGGTTGCAAGGTCCTCGTTTTCCTGTCCATAGCAGCTCCTGTATTTGTGGCATCCTCAGCGTATTTCTCCTCGCTGGGCATGGGAAGGTCACATACTGAGCACAAGTCACTTGCCCTGGCACCAGGGCAACAGAATCAGCCCCGACTCCTTAACCTGCACAGCCTCCAGAGCCCCTGTCTGTCCTCCTTTCAAATCCACCTTTCTGCCACCCTGACCCTCCAGCTCCTGGGCACCCAAGGAAGGCAGGAGCAGGCTGCCTCTGCAGGGGAGATGGGATCCAGGAGAAACCCGGTTCTCTGTGGGGGTTTTGTGACCACCCCGGCACTGTGCCCGTGTGTCCGCGCCTCCAGCACAGTGCTGGCCTGCAGCTTTGCTGGCTCGGTGCAGACACGAGGCCACCGTTCATTCGGTGGGGTCTTCAAAGGCAGCTGTGCTTCTAGCTACACTTCTAGCTGCTGAAGCAGGCTCCCTGGCCAGCCTGAGGAGGCTGCTCCACACTCCTGTAGAGCTCCGTACTCACAGGACACCCTGGCAGCAAGGCTGGGGCAGGAGGAAGGCAGCAGCGCTGCCCCGAGAGCCCCTCGAGCGCCTTGCCCCACGGGAGCCAACCCCTTGCGGGAAGCATCTCCATCCCCCTGCACCTGGCGCTCTCCAGACGTGGCTCCTTAGCTCAGTCCCGCTGGGCCTCAAGAGGAGGCACCGGAGCCAGAGCGGAGGCAGCGGCGGCGGTGCCAGGAGCCGGCGGGCACCTCTTGCCCTCTGCCGGCAAGGCCGCCCCTCGCAGTGCAGCAGCCCCTGCCCACACCCGTGCAGCCCCGGGGCACCTGAGGCGCTGCCCAAACCCTCCAGGGTCAGGGGATGGTCTGTGGGCAGCTGCGACTGCTGCTCTCCCCAGACAGAGCCGCCCGCAGCAGCCAAGCACCCCTGCCCATGGCGCTGGGGCGCTGCAGGGGCTACAGTACCGCCGCCCGCGCGCGCACAGGCTCCCAGCCCAGCGCGAGGGCTCTGCACAGGGAGCAGTGGCTGGGGGCGGCCAGCACCTCCCCAAATTGCCACATGAAGGTGCCGCAAGGCAGGATTCATAAACGGTGCCTGAAAAGTTGTCCAGCAGCACCCGAGGTCTGAGCTACCAGGCGTCTGGAGACGGGACACAGCGAGTGTTAGGAATTCACTCTAGATCACAGGCATGACCAATGATTAGTTATGTCCTGACACTGCAGAGCAGGAAGCTGGGAGAAGTGGAGTTAGCTCTGGAATCACAACACGGACCACCTCAAAGAAGAAAAAAAAAAAAAAAAAAATAGTGAACGTCATTGTAACAGGACAGAATACACAGTCCGAGCAGCATTTATTACAGCCAGCTGTCGTGTGGACATAGGGCTCCTCAAACCACAGCCTCCTTTGAAAGAAGAGCTCGTGGCCTTCCTGGAGGAGCTAGCACCCCAGGCAGACGTTACACGTGGAAGGGATCCGCGAGGCAGCATCACACACGCCAGTCCTGCTGAGCGTTCCAGCCACCAGCAGAGCCCTGGGATGAGGCACCAAGAGGCACAGGTCTCCTCTGCTCCTGCAAACGAACATTGTCAGCAGCTCCCCTCCCGCCCCCCAACACAACCGCAGCTCTAAAAGCTTCTGATGGAGATAAAGAAACTCTCCAGTGATATGTTACTCAGTATTAGCCAATATATATTGCTTGACCTCTATTGTCTGAGCTGCATATTTCAGAGACGAATGTCAGAGACGATGAGGCGCACAGAAGTCAGGAAAGCCAATACACATTAGAGCAGAGCAGCCTCGCTACTGTGGGGGACTGAGTTCTGTTTGCACCAAGCTCAGGCTCCCACGGGCACTTGCAAATGTGGTAGGAAAAGTCAAAGAGAAGGAAAGGCTGGATCTCAGAGCTAAGAAAAGCAGCCTCGAGAAGATGTACATGTATTCTGTTAATGGCCCAATACTCCTGCTCTGGAAGGCTGCTGTTGGAAAGAGGTCAGCCTGACATCTGAGTAGAGAGGCAACAGAAGAGCAAGACCTTGCTTCTCACTTCAGCATAACCAGGAGCAGGGAAGATTCTTCAGACTTGTTTGGTTTGTGGTGAGACTCGCTGTTGTCATCCAAGCCTGCAAGGGAGGCAGCAAAGGGAGGGAGCAGAGGAATCTCTCCCTTGACTCCAGGAGAGGATCAGTAGTTACAGCAGGGACAACCCGCAGTTCTGACAACTGGAATTTATAAAATTGTAAAGAGGGGCATGGATGGGGTAAGCAAAGCTACCCCAAGCTGTGGCAGATGCACAACAGGCTGAAGGCGCAGAAGGCTCTGGCTGGCAGGTAGGACATTGTCTGTTGACCCAGACTCAGTGTCAAGTGGGTCAAAGCAGTCGTATCCTCAGCTCTCTGTGAGAAGCTTCCATCCCTGTAGCAGGGACTGCAGAAGGGACCATCCGTCCCTTCAATTCACAACCAGTGCTGCAGCAGCCATGGGGAAGGCGTAGGCACCATCCTGCCACCCTCCAGCGAAGGGCATGAGCTCGGGTGAGGGGGAAGGACACCCAGCTCTGGCCAGTGACATCCTGAGATGCTGCAGCAGGGCTTTATCTGCAGAGGCACAGAGAGATTAGGCGGAGGAAGGCTGGGGTGAGGGAAGCTCAGTGCAGGCAGACAGCGATAACAGCATGTGCAGCAGAAACTCGAATTCCTCACAGCCCAGGGCCGGGAGGCAGCGAGGGGCCAGGACCGGTGAGTGCACAGAGCTGATAATCTTGAAGGGGGGAGACCTTTCCCCCTGTGTTTCCATAACCGCTGAAGGAAAGAGTAAAAGAGACATTAGAGTTACACAGGACTTGGGTCTAAAAACTAAAAAGTGACAGAGGAAAGATAGCCCTGGTTATTCCCAGAGCATGATGCTTGTTTTGCAGGCAGGACGCTAAACTGAGGCCCTCCCCACATAGAGAAGCTTCTGGGGCAGTTGTAAAACACGGAGTTTAAGCGCCCTTGAGGTGGAGCACGGGACATTTATCTGAGTCTCATTCCCATAAGGAAAACTGGGCTCAAGCTACAAGGCACGGGAAGGAGGACGCTGGAGTTGCAGCCTGCTGGTGCCCTGCTCCCTTTGGAGTTGGCAGGGAAGCAGAGGCATCAGCGCGCCTCCTGTGTCACAACCAGCCGGAGCTACTTCATTTGACCAAATCCATTCACTCTTCCGGAGACCCTCAGGTTAAACAACAGCAGCCGATTCATGGGGCAAATGCTGGTTGAAACATTTCCATTTCCAGTAGCATGAGGCACCACTTGATTGAGCTGGAAGGGGCTTCGCGTGGGATTGGTCACCTTCTCCAGCCTGCAGCTCTCTGCGTGCCCCTTAGCATGGCACAGAACGGCAGGGAGATGCCCCAAGGCCCCTGCTTGAACTAGATTTCTTTCTCGTACCACAAGAGCAAGCAGGACAGTGAAGTGGTCACTGACCTAGGGTAGGAGGAGAGGAGAAGGTCAATCACGAAGATATTGAAGCCTGATGGAAGATGTATGCACAGTGGAAACAAGACCGTACAACTATGCTTCCTCCTCGTGGGCCTTCCTCCAGGCATCGCACTGTTGAGTCGCCTTTCTCTGCTCCCAAGGAGGCAGCATCATGCTCCGAATCTGATCAGTTAGTGCTCTATATCTAATCAGTTACACTAAGTAATTCTCAATCAAAAACTTGCCTCTCAGCAGGCCTTCTATGGTGCTATCCCCATGCCTTTTCCTTTTCCTTTTTTTTTTTCTTTTTTTCCATTCATTTTCCACCACAGGAGAGACATATCAAAAAGCTACCTAGGATGAAATTTCCGGGGCGTTCCTGTAGCTAACTGGTGTGAGACAGACGTCGGGGAGTCTCTCCTTTCAGCATGGACACGTTTGGCCACCGCAGGGCTCCAGGACAGCCCACAGCTCTTGGGCTCCTTTTCTCTCAGTGGCAGCTTTCTGTTTTGGGCAAGGTTGGGGTTATTCTCTCTGGCCCTCAGGACAGGGATTGAGGGAACAGCGGTGACAAATGGCCCAAGGAGCCGAAGACACAAGCAGGTCTTTGCACTGCGAACCTCACTTGTGGTAGGATGCCCTCCTTGAGGATGAAAGAGTGCGGTGTTCCCTCAAAGCGCTCTAATCTGGGCAAATCAACATTGCCTTCTTCCTCTCTCCTGAGCTCAACATGGGCATTGTGAAGACATTGCTCTGTACTTATTACCAAGCAGCAACCCGGGCAAGAGGCTAGTTCAGGCTCAAACATGGTCTTGGATGTTGTTAGGGCTCCCCCTTCTTGCTGAGTTGAAACCCTGGCTGCTCCGAGTCCCACACTGTATTACGCTGTGTCTTGCTGGCCTTGCTCTGAGCTATTTTCCATTACAGGACACACTGTACTGACTGAACTATCCAGACTCTTTCCCTGAACTTGTTGGTCCCCTGTGTAAATCTCCACTCTTTACAAATGCTTTATGCTCAGTACCAAAAGATCTCAAAAAGATCACCTCTACTGACCTACTGCGGAGGGCTCTCCTCAAAACCCCGAACTCATCATCATGTCTCCTCCTGCTGACACTGTTTTCCCTATATTTACATCTGCAGCTAGGAAGTAGCAATGGGAAGACATACCAAGCCAACGAACAAGGAGGAGCAGAGTGAAAAGAGGCCAAAATGGAGAGAAGCCCAACCAGCTTACAGGGAGGAAGCTCAAGAAATGAGCCTTGAGAATGAAATGCAGTGAGCGGATCTGAATGCGAACCCCACAGCGAGAATAGCTGGCCCCAGTACCATGCTACAGGAGCAAGATGTGACTTGCCAGGAAAATAAAAAAGATGCAGTAATGAAGGGTAAGGATATGGTGACTGACAGACACTGGCATCGCTCATATCCACATGTGAGAAATTCTGTCCTCACTTTCCTGCTTTGCAGTTTGACAAGCTGACAGGCACAGCTGGGGCTGCAGAGGCACTGGGAAGAATCAGAAATGAGGGGTAGTTGCAGGGAGCAGCGCTAAGCGGCCAAGATGCATCCGAAGTCTGGGGCGCAGACGTGGCCAGGCACAGAAGGGAGCCTAGTTTTGCTGTGCAGCAGCCTCGCTACGTCACACTTCACATAGACGGGGCTGTTGGTGTCCCTCTGCCTGTGGAAAAGGACCCTCCCCACCATTCCTGGCAAGTTTACAATAACACTCGGGCTTTCACTCTGAAAACCTGATCTTTTGCTCCAGAAACGGGTCGGTACCTCTCCACCATGCCGAGCCCAGGACTTTTCCCCGTGCACAAAACAAGTTTCCCTGCTCCATTCCTTACCGTTCTGTAGGAACACTTAGATGAGGAATATTTTACCATGGCCGATTTAATTTTTTCCTTTCTGCTTTCAATGACATAATTAAGAAAGCACAAATGACGTGGCTTTTTCAGAAAGCATGCTCCTTCCCTGATGGCTGGCACATCTGGAACAGTCCTCCACACTGCGTTTGTGTCAGGGATTTACTTCATTTGTGCTGAAAGAAGAGGTTGTCAGAAAGCTGGAAATGAAAACTGTGCCGGGGTCCTACCTTAAACCTTAAAACTACACAGCTGCTGCCGACTCCCTCAGCACAGATTGCTTAAAAATACTGTGGTATGTAATGATTGCCATCATCAACCAGCAGGCACTGGCAGCTGGTATGTATGTCAGGAGATACCCTCTCTTTACAGAGCGCGTTTCTTCCAGAAGATCCCCAAAGCACAGTACAGAAACCAGGCAAAGTGATTAGTGCTCATGATCTTTGATTAGGAAACCTCTGCCTTCTCCGCTGGGGTGTGGGTGACAATCCTGAACAGAAACACACATGCCAGCTCCGTAGCAAGCGAAATCCATGGCAATTGATTCCCTATAAATTGTGAAACACGTAATTCTGTCACCAGCCCTCATGGCTCTTATCACAATATTAAACTTCATTGGACCGTTACCAAGAACAATCCTACAGCTGATTCAGAAAGCACAATAGCTCGTTCACAAGCTTCTCGTTTCTCCAAAACTTAACAATTAAGACTGGGGTTCTTCAAAGGAATGTAATGGTGCTAAGCTCCCATTTGCCACAGAAACACCCTTATGTATGTAAGAGTGATAGCTACATGGGGCCTGAACGTGGCAGATATGGGAAACAGGGTAAATAGATGGTACGAGCCATGTAGCACCTACAAGCAGAGCCGCTTGTGCAGCGAATCTGCACACCCAGCAGTAACACTCATAAAAGAATCCCCATTAGAAACATCACACTTACTTCAACAGATTGTTTTCTCTCAGCAAAAACCAGTATACTGTGAAAGTCCAGCAGACCTCAACACACAAGAACTTCTCCTGGCTTTTTCTTGAACAACGTCCTCATGAGAGAAGTGTTAGGAAATATTAGGCTTAATGCTATGCAAGTCACCTGATACCATCTTGTTTGACCCCTTCTATATAACAGGAAGGGAATGGGAAGGAACCATATTTCAAAAGCAAGCTTTAGAAAGCATTCAAGTATATGAAGTGCTGCCCCCATACTGGATTCCAGCTCCAGTACATAAAATAACGTGCGAGACTTGTTCAGCATCCAAAATTGAAGCCATCAAGCGCTACAGATGTTGCAAGTTCATTTTCAATCATTTGGAAATGACAAGAAAAGAGCTGCAGGCAGCAATAAAGTATCTCTACATCCATTATCACTTCAGAACCAGGAAAAAACAAAAGCAATGGGTTGGTACCATAAAAATATCATAGAGGAATAGGGCTAGGAAGGGTCTTAAAGATGATCAGATCTATTCTCCTTGCCCGGGGCAGGATTAGCTCTTCCCATAGCAGATGCTTGTACCACATGTTCCTTACAGGCACCCAGTCACTGGCACTACACACTTTTCCAGGGCAGCTTTTCCACTCCTCTACATACTGCTCCTTACTAATAACTACAACCCAAGCTTGTTCCGCTCCTTCCTCCTAGGCTTTTTTATGCTGAGCTGCCCCTGGTATTTAAGTCTTCCATGGTAGGTCATTTTTTTGTTCTCCTTCAGACCGTTTGCAAACTGAAGCCTTCAAATATGGACATCTCGTGATTGCTCTGGCCCTCTAGCACTAGGTGGAGCAAGGAAAACTCCTAGCTTGTTTCTATATGTCTTTCAAAAGAGAACATGATTTATACATCTGAGCTCACTGCTTTTTATTATTTATTTGTTTATTGCAATAGCAACACCCTGGGAGACGCCCTGAAAGGTTCTCCTTAGCACAGGAGCTAATCTCCCGTTTGCAGAGGTAGCAGCGTCTCTGGAGGGCGTTTCAGAGCTGCTCCCTAGCTCAGGCAGTCCACGGTGCTTTTGAGGAGGGCACTCCAGTAGCTGGAGGGGCTGTTTAGGAAGATTAGTATTACTAGATGTCTGTATTTGATGAATACACATCACAGTACATCCACACTGGAACCATTTGTGCCGGTGCTCGGAGGAGGCTTTTTGCTCTCTTAAAAAAAAAAAAAAAAAAATTAAAAATTACTAGTTCTGTTTCTCCCCTTTCTTCTTTGGGCTTCTTCCACAAAACTACCTACCAGGTCTGAGTTTACCGAAGTCTTTCAAGTTTAATTCACTCTTCTCTCACTTTGTGTCCCCAGCAATACAAACATCTTCTGTCTTCACATTCTCAACTTGTTTTGCTCTGCCGGTTAGAATCAAATCTAGAAGAATTCCTTCTTTAAGTAGTTTTCCCACTTTCTTAATATATATAAAAACATCATTCTCCATCTCATTCACATATGTATGAACATACACATATATATGTAGAAGGCCAATTATAGCAATGGGCTCTGGAATTTCTTGCCATTCTGCATCCCACTCCTGCTTTCCCAGCAGCGCACGGATGGTTATGGCCCCGCAGGAGCCCCATGCTCGGTGCAGTGGGTTGCTGAGAGGCAGTCCGTTCCCCCTGACTCCCCCAGCAGGGCAGTCTGCAGCTGCAGCAGTGGCACAGCCCTCCTCGTTCCTGCTTCTGACACTACTGACAGCATGAGCAAACCCTTGTGAGGGCAGTGGAGAGGTTCCTAACGTGCTCTTTGTTTCTTCCTTGGTGTAAGGGCTGGGAATCACGCATGGCTTTTCCTTCTGCACTAGTGACACTGGGTCCTCACTTCATGTTCAGCATATGGACAGACCATTCTTTCCTCCTACGGAATAGGGATCATGACCAAACCCCTGGCTGCTTTCTCCTTGCAGAGCGGCTATTTCCTCCTCTGTTAGTGCTACTGCTGCAAGCCTCTATCTTCCCAGCTTCAGCGCTTGGAGGCCCCAAACCCCATCCCATCATCCATCCCTGCGATGGCAGCTCAGGGAAGGCCCCAGCAGGAGAACTGCTCTAGCAGCCCCCCAGGCTTCATCATTCCTGTTTTACATGTCGAGATCCTGTCTCCTCCCCAGCTATCACCCTGTAAAACTCTCCCTGTTTATGGTCCCTACTTGCTCACAGTGCTGAGGTCAAAGGTTCAGAGACCCTCACCCTGCCTGGCTGCATCCTGCAGTCTAACTAGGCTGCAAAAAGAGGGCAGAGAGAGAAGCTGCCTCTAATAGAACTTATATAGCTGGAAGAGCCACAGTAGACACCTCTGCTTGCATGGTGGTGCTAGGATATCTTATGAGCTGAGCAAAATCAGGTCAGTTTTATCACAACTAGAAGACTATGTGTCTTCAATAAATCCAAACACGTACTGAGCTTGGTTCTTTCTGTGTTAAAAATTAAAAAAGAGCTAGTAGCAATGTCCCCCCACACACTCTAGACTGTAGCCTGTCCTTCAGGCAGGTCATGCTTGGATCTACTCAAGGCCACCAAGGCCACTATGGAGAGGAAGCCTTTTAGAAACGCTCATGTACGTCATATGCTAAGCAGCCATGCAGGCCCAGGCTCAAACTGAATAATCAAGCTAAGATAGCTGCTTATCAGAACAGCTTCCTCCTTCCTCTCCCAGCACTTTTACTCTCTTTCAGTGTATCTTGCTTTACAACAGAATGAGGCTTTGCAGTGAGGGCCATTTCTTAGTTTGTGGAATGCCTGAAATTCCTTTGGGAGCTACGAAGCAATGCTTTTCAATTCCTAGCTAGAATTATGAGGATCATTTCCATAATTCATCCCAAATCTAGACAAGTTCTTATTTGGTCTGAACAAATATCAGCTGTCTGTGCAACTCAAAGCCACAGAAGACTCCTGAGAGCCTTTCAGATGCTATTGTATGACAATGTTTGAACCAAGAACAAACAGGTAACAAACTGGAACCCACCGAGGTCACCTGCCATAAGTTTATTGTACAGGGGAGGTATTTCAGTGGAAAGATCAGTTTGTGTAAGAAGCCACAAAGATTCAGGGAAGCAAACGTATAGAATCCAAGCCTCAATGCTCATTGAAATCAATCAATGAATCGATCAAACTGCTTAATTATCTCTTTGCAGCACTGTGGTAGGGCTGCTGAGCTGGGCTGGTCAACAGATTGCACTTTCCTTTCAATGGATATTCAGCCTAGTAAAACAGGCTACAACATCCACGTCTTGTGGGAGCCACCAGGGCTTCCTCCTTTCTGAAGATGGGGAAATGCAAAGTCCATGAGTAAGGAAGGGCAGAGAGAGCAGGCAGCTTCAGGACAGCACTCCCAGGCTCTCGTGTGAATTCTGAGCCCCCCAGATTGCTCAGGCCCGAAATAAAAAGCTTACACGGACCTGTAAGAAGCAGGAGACTTTAATGCATTTAGGTAGAAATACAGAGGAGCGTTGACGTCTGAACACAACAAAGAGCACTGGGCGCGAAGAGCAATGTCCAAGAGAGCAGGGCTGTCTTGGTAAGGTCCAAGAGGATGGCCCCATGTTCTACCTAGTGTCAATACTAACCAAAAACACTTTCACAAGCGTTTTAATTAACATTAAAAACAAAACAAAATACAAAAAAAAAGGAATCCTCACATAACTGCTCTCCTCCATAAATCAAAGCCCTTCGTGAAAATTACTGGGAGTCATTCGGCCTGCAATTTCCATTTCTCACTAACATTGCATGTAAAAACTATCTTCAGCAAGTATGAGCAGGACCCATGGCCTCACCCTTGCGAAGGCTGAGCATTTCCACTTTCTGCCACCAAGAATCCAAATGTTCTTCCACTGAACGCCCTTGGCAAGGGCGTTTTACCACTGGTTAAGGCATTACCGTGTACATTATCAGGGCAGCATCAATTTAAAATGAAATAAATCAGGCTGATTGCAAAACGGAGCCTACAGAAGAAAAGAGAAGGAGAGGTTTTCCCTCTTAGGTGCTGTGGACTCTGAGCAGAGCTCTCATTCCAAAAAACGTTTGGAAGAAATTAGCTTTGGTGCCCGATCCTGCCAGGTCCTGAACAGCAGCACCTCGCCTTGAGGCTGAGCAATAAGCTGTGCATTCATCTATAGCACTTTTTGATCAAAGTACAATCCTCTGTGCCTAGATCCCCTCAGAATCATGGTATTTTTTCTCCTGGTCAGAAACTACCAGTTTCACATCACAGCTTTTCAGCATGGCACCTCTCTAATGAAACAGGTTGCAGCTGTGCCCAAGCATTTGCCTTAGTTTAACGCAGCGGGAAATCCTGGCACCAGGGGGTTAACATGTCAGAGTAACCGCAGCCCTTAAACCTCACGTTACAGCCAAATGCAAAAACTGCCAAGTGCTGCGTTCCAATAAAATGCAACTCTCACAATCTGCAAGTGTAATAAAATAGCTGTTAACAATTCTGTAACTCTCTCTCTTTGAGCTTGTAAAAGCTTGAAGGTCAGCTGGAAGTCAAGCCGCGTTTCTTTGGAAGGAGGGCAGGCCAGTCCCCGGCTGACCGTTTGCTGTCCTTTTACCTGATCCCCTTGGCTTTTCCCCCTGGGCTTGTGGGGTTTCTGCCCTGCTGCCACCACCAGAGAGTAAACAGGAATGAGGGGTGTGTTACTGGAGGGCGCCTACAGGGAGGGGCACTGAACGGTCTTGGCACTTCTAAATTGCTCAGATTTGGTTTCCACCAGCAGAAAAATATTGGGGGAATGCCATCTTTATTTGGTGGTTTGTAAGAAATAAGCTGCTGGTTTCCTTTCTTCGAGACTGGTGCTGGAGCCATTCAAGACCCTGCAATGAAGTTTTGTGAGTTCCAAAAACACCTCGAAGCATGAGGAAAAACGAAAATTGCAGAGTAATCCAGGAGGCTTCACCGGGCTGTAGGGGCTGGCCGTGCAAACCCAGGCACCGAGAAATGCTCCCAACAGAAACGCAAGACCAGACCAAGGGAACAAACCCGCTCCACCATGCAAGGGAGCCAGGCAGCAGGGCAGATGCACAGACAGGGAGCAGGGAAAATCCATCACCATTCCCTCATCACAACGCACTCCATTTCCAGTTTGGCAAACCAGCCATATTTATTTGTCCTCTCCAGGGTCAAAAGCCTCCTCATTTAACCAGCGATTTGGAGGGACAGAATGTGTCAACACTTTAAATAATAACAACCAGCATAAAATCAATATTTCCCCCAGGAATTTCCCACTTACGTCCCCAAATATATCAAGCTCTTGAGAGAAAAACCATCCCAACAGACCAGACAGAGGGCGAGCAACACCAGAGCAACCCTGAAGAAGTCAATAGTTACTGCACGTGTGTAAGATAGCAAAAAAAATCCAACCATATAGATTTTAATTGTTTTAGCAAATAGTACATAAATATATTTCTATTATATTTCACAGTACAGCTTTACTTCTTTCAGTTATACAAAGAGGGAATAAATGAAAATAAACAGAGGACAGAACTGCTGAAGTGATCGAAGCAGAGGCCTCACGACCAGGCAGCTGTCCCGGTCCGGTTCAGGAGCAGCCCAAGTCCTGCTCCTTCCCACCAGGCTTCTGCCTGCACCATTTTAGGGTAGTGAAGGCCAAGCTCTGCGGGGGGCACATGAGAGGCTTGGGAAGGCTGGGCTTGCAGGACACCCGTGGCAGGAAGAAGCCTCTGCTGCAAACCCATTTACAAAGAGGAAATTCTACACAGTACTGTTAGAATATGTGTATATATAAAGTTGTCCTATAGAATGTATAAATGAAAGAAGCCCCCTTTAGAAATCTGCATTACCCAGATTTTCTTTTTCAGAAGGAGCGCCGTGGCAGCTCAGGCAACTACAGTGAGAAGCACAAAACTCATTAAACGCCTTCAGCCGTTTTCTTTTCCCCAGGACCCAGCCTTACGTTCAAGTTCAGCCGTGAAAGGGGCCGAGGGCCCTGGGCTCTCGGTGAGGGCCGGGTGGCAGTGAAGCCGCTGCAGAGCTCTCCCCAAGGGAGCCCCGGGGCCATCTGCACGGGGAGAGGGGAGGCCCGGAGGGGGCAGCGGGGCCAGGCCGGGGCTGCGGGGCTGGGACGGGGCAGCGGGGCCGGGCCGGGGCTGCGGGGCCGGGACGGGGCTGCGGGGCCGGGCCGGGGCTGCGGGGCCGGGCAGCGGCCCCATGCCCGGGCGCCCGGTGACACCTAGCGGCGCTCCGCGCCGCCGCAGGCCCCGCGCGGCGCTGCCCGCTGCCCCCTGCCCCGTGTCCCCTACGTCCCGTCCCCTGTCCCCCGCCGCCCAGGGCCACCGCGGCCGGCAGAGCGCGCGGGGCCGTCCCCGTTGACGCGCCCCGTCCCGGGGCAGCCGAGCTTGGCGCCTGCGTCCCGTGCAGTTACGGCACCAGCCCCGCCGTTACCCCTGCGAGGAAGGCTGGAGAAGGAGGGCACTTACCGGTGTGTATACGTATATAAAGCACAAAGGATCCTGCAAAAACAGGCTCCGTTAAAAGCAAAATGGATGCAGTGGCAGCAAGGGCCACTCCTGGTCCTGACTCCTGAGAGGGTGACGGCAACAACCCTCTGAGATAAAAGAGCGGGAGCAGCAGGACACGAGTAACAAGCGGTGGGACAGGAACAGTTCACAAGGGAGCGACAGGCTGGGGAGGCCAGGCTGGCCCTGCTGATCCCGGTGGGGAGCAGAGGAGCAGGCAGGAACCCCCCCGTGACCCACACACGAGGCAGGCGGCGGCAGGGAGCCCCGGGCACGCGCAGCATGAGGAGCCCGACTCCCCCGCTGATAAAAGACAGCAGAACCGATGTGAGGAGAAGCGAATGACACCACCCGGCATTGTGAGGGGAAGCCCCAGGAGTGAATAATCCTCGGAGGTCTGGAGGAAGGCGGGGAAGCCAAACTGGAGCGCAGGGATCACCAGCAGGCTGGGAGGTTGCTTGCCCGCCGGGTCTCTGCACTGGACACGGGCAGGTCTGGACCCTGGAGGAGACAGAAAAGCTGCCGCCAGTTAACAGGGGCTGCCGAGTGAGCAGCCGTGCCCAGCAGAGCAGAGACGGAGCGAGATCCCCGGAGGAGCAAGGGGAAATGCGGGAAGGGCTCGTGTTCCTTCCCTCTTGCTGGCAGATGAGCCCTGTGCTCCCGTGCCGAGCAGTGCAGCGCCACACGTGCACGCCACCGTGGAGCCAAGGCCGTAGCCCCGCTGAAAAGCTTCAGCTGCTTGGGCTGGGGGCACCGGCAGGGCAAGCTCACCCTGCCCACAGAACGGGTGCGAGGCAAAGTGGGATCCCAGTGTGGGTGACAGGAATGCTGCATCAACAAGCACCAAGGAATTACTCGGTATTCCGTGTGCATGTGTCCAGCAGCAAAGCAGCCTGGGCGAGGCGTGGGGGCAGTTTGATGGCATTTCCTAACGCATGCAACACCAGAAATGGAGCCTGGCTTCTGACGAGGGATAGCTCCAGTGCTGACCCACATGTTTCGGATGCAGAATACCAGAGAATTGGCTTGCAGTCACCAAGGAGGGAAGGACCTTAAAGCCTGATGAACACACTGTCCACCGAAGACGAGGTTTAATGAAACTCTCACACACAGATTTGCACCACAGGTGGCAGAAGGGCCTTGGTCTCTGCGAGGCGCTGACCAGCGGAGGTGGCAGGGAAGCAAACTAGGCCGAGGAGGATGAGGCCACCACAGTCAAAACCTAGGCAAGACCCCTGTCACTCTATAGGTGGGTAGGATCCTACCTGGAAGGAGCGAAATCACACAGCTAAAATACCCTAGTGAGGTACTTCGGACACAGGCTTCCCCCTGGGCTGAGAGCAGGGCGCGCTCCGCAGGAGCAGGTGAAGATTCACTAAGCAGGGGACAGCAACGGCCGAGAGAGACGAGAAGCTGGGGTGGAAGGAAGAGCGAGCCTTAGGTACTAAAAAGGGAGAAATAACATTTCAAATAAAACAGCCTGGATGGCGTAGGATGAAATTAGCAGATTTGGTTCTCAGTTGGCTCAGAAAGGTATTTTTAAACTGTTGTGACCTACTTCTGCGTATATTAAAATGCACTAATTACCTCCACGTTTTACATTAATACCAAAAGGCAAATTCAGATAAAATGAATTTTATAATCCCCAAGTCACAGAAGCCGTTTCGCTCACCCTGGGGAAGCCCACAGTGTGGAAAGGCACACAGAAAAGATATTACCTTGAAATCCAATCCAGTTTCCCTGAGAGCTTCCAGTGTGTACAGAATTTAAATATTTAACGAAAGGAATAGTCTTTTTCAGCAAATGACTTTTCATGGATGTAGGAAAAGGGGTTAGGACACGCTCCTTATTAAGATAACTTTTTCCATTCAGGTATATACCTTGCTTGATAAATACAAAAAGAATCAAGGCATAAAAAAATACATCTCAACTCTTTCAGATTGCCTGGTGGAAACAAAAAAAAATTTCTAACCTACATGATAAAGAAATTTAAGAAATGGGACTATATTAGTGTTTCTACTAGTCAAATGAGAAAGCAATTTTGAAAAAAAAAAAAAGGAGAATAGCCAACTTTCCTTTGTGGAAGGTCTTGTAGCCACCCAGTCACACCCAATTTAAACCCAGACAGTATGAGAGCAGGACACCATTAAAAATAAGGATTTTTAAACAGCTACTTAAAAATGTTAATAGCATGTTTCCTTTGGGGAATCCTCATATAAAACTATCTATAGCTATGCAAGCTGTAGGTCTCTCTGCATCTTGATGTTCTCCTATTAGATGCTCTGAAGCCCAGTGCCCCTGGCTGTGCACACTGAACGCGAGCTGAAGTTATTCTTGTGATAGGAGGCTTCGATTACCAAAAATTAACAACTGCTTGTAGCACTGCACGGTAAAGGAAAGCCGTTCGCAGACTACATGTTTTAAAAGGTCTATAGGATGAATGAAAGACCGGTTTCTGTGAAATGCAGCTCACTGCTGTATTTTACCAATATCTCGTAGGTCAAGAACATGGAATTGCAAAAGCACAAGGTAAACTTCTGTGAATCAGCTATCAAATAGCTCAACAACCCGGAGCAACTGCATTTATAGTCCTAAGCAGTTTGGAACAATTGTTGCCATTCAGGTAAATATCAGTCAGAAATCTACACAACATATAGACAACATTTAACCTTGTATCACTCAAGGATGATCAATGCTGAAACTAGAAAATTTAAATAAACTGTGTTTACCAGGAAAATGTGTGTTAGCCAGGAGGAAAATAGAGATTTAGGGGCTGGTACCAAGCTGGATATCAAAGCCTAAAATACAGGAAGATCAATTCTGTTGGAAGCAGCTTCAACAGACCAGGAGTCTCACCTGGCATTGCCAAAGTTAGAGCTGGGAGCTTGTACTGATGGAGTGAATGGAACTGGCTGGAGCCCTTGTGAAGGCCAGGGAGATTCCTGCATGGTGAGCTTTCTAAGGTCCTAAAGAGCCAAAAAACTCCGTTTAGGAGAAGTTATTCCAGCAGGAGAAACACGGTTCAACTGCCTCAGCTGAGAAGGCGGAGGAACTGCCAGCTAGAACTGCCTCTGCAGGCATGAAGCAGAGCTTCAGCTGGAGCAGACACAGGACGGATTGACCAACAGGAGAGGAGAAGCACACACAGAGACAGAGCCTGTGCCGCAGCATAGCCCTGCTGGACAGAGCTGCCAAACTACCTGAGCTGGCTTAAAAAAATGTGGACATATCCAATGTGGCAGATGGACTGCAGAGCCCCAGCAAGGCCCTGTGCTTGTTCACACGTTTTCCTGGGGGCAATCTGCAAAAATTCCCCAGAACTACTAAGGATTTCAGGAGCTGCTCTCCGATGGCAGATGAGGAGAGCTGAGGCAATCCTTCTTGAGAGAGAGGGGGGATTTAAGGAAACCTTCACGGGTGAGAATAGTGGCTGAGCAACAGCTTACCATGGGGAGTCAATGGGACAGGTTTGAGGCAGCAGCAAGATCTCTCCCCCCCTCAGATCATCTTTTCGTGGCCCTCAACAGCCATCCCAAGGCAGAGGAGAAGTGGTGGGGTGGGACAAGGCTCCTGTTGCTGCTGCTGTGGAAATAAAACCTCTTTGTGGGTGTGTGTCCAGAGGCAGGGGCTTCTGAGAGAGGAGCAGGTAGATCTTTCCAAGTCACCAAGCAAATGCATGTGTAAAAAGATTGAATTGCCCTGGGGCCTGTGTTTGTGAGCAGAGAAGGATGGAAACGTGACCCCAGAGGCCACAGCAGGGATGAGGCCTAGCACGGCAAGGGGAAGCTTCTGGAGCACAGATGGAGGCAGACCAGTTCTTCCAAGGCTGAACGAATGGAAGAGGAAACGGGCTTTTACCCAACAGTTTGCAACAAGAAGAAACCTCGGAAGAAGCCGATACGTTTTTGATCAGCGAGGGAGAAGTAGCACACAGAGTCTGGGGACAGGATCAAACCCGTTTCAGAATCTGTCAAACCGTCTCATCCAGTGAAGAAAGCAAAACACCTCCAACCAGGACTGCACTCTTTGCCTTGGGACTGGCGCTTCTTTCCCATCAATTATTGACAGCACTGTAAATAATTCCACCTTTACTCATGCATAGCTGAAAATCCATAGAACAGTTAATATGGCAGTAGGGTTGGATGATTTTCTTCATTTACAAAATAAACATCGATAAACACAAAAGTGAAATTTCCATCTTCCTCAAGAGGAGGAACTTCAGAGGAAACAATTTTAATCAAATAAGACACAACCAAAGGGTCTTTCAAACATCTTTATTAATTGGATGTTGATATATCAATTCCCCCATTTTTCCTATTATAAAATTGCCCTACCTACCTGCTAAACATTTACCTAAAACTAATAAACCTGAGTGAGAGATTAAACTCCCAACTATCCACTTTACCTAAACATTTAATGTATTTCTTATTCTTTCTACTGATGAGAGCCTACCTGCTTCCAAGCTTCAGAAAACCGTGTCTGTAACACACCTGGAATTGCAGGATGGTTGAGGTTGGAAGGGACCTCTAGGGATCATCTAGTCCAACCCCCTGCTCCAGCAGGGACACCCAGAGCACGGGGCACAGGGTGGCATCCAGGTGCGTTTGGAAGATCTCCAGAGCAGGAGACTCCACAGCCTGTTGCACCTTTAAGCCAATCTCACCTATAGTGCCTGGTACATGCTGCACTTTAACCATTAAAGATTTAGCTATTGCAGCTGGTCAGAGCCATCACCAGCTGCACCTGATTAAAAGAGGGCTCCAGAGCTCACACAGAAACAGAGCCCTGAGGGCAGCAACACAAACGGTCTGATGCAGCGACCGGCTGCTGCCCAGAGCTGCTTGGAGCCCCTTTGCACCCTGCCCCTTCCCGGCCGGGCCTCAGCGCACGCTGTTACCGGAGCGTTTTCTGCGGGGACTTTGCTCAGGAACCGCTTCAGAACCAGCGCAAGGGCCCAGGCAGGGAGGCAGGGCCGGGGAAGAGGCCCTGAGGGCCTTCCTGCCCCTAGGCACCTGCATATACACACATGCATATACACATATATGTGTATGTATATATATACACACAGAGAGTTAGCAATGGACACCTATCAGATGAAGACTGAGCAGAACATGCAGCAAATCAGTTTTTTGAATTAACTGAAATTCTGACATAGCTCTGACATTTTTTAACCTAAAAGAAGCACAGTGTCAAGAGGAGCAGCGGTCCCAGCTTCTGGAAAATGTTACCAGGAGCAGAAAGGCTGTTTTATTTAGCCAAGGAAGAAAGGAACATGTTGCAAGTGCTGTAAGTGGTTTAATAGCTTTCTCTTAAAAAAAAAAGAATGAGGTCTTACTGCAGAACTGCATCCTTGTCAGGAAGAGAAGGTTAAGTTAGAGCTTTCAGCATGTGGGGAAAAACAGACTAAACCTTACCCTGAGGATGCAGAGCAGCAGCTAAAAGCACCAGGAGAGACAAGCAGGGAGCCCTGGCACCCCCGAGCAGCCCGGGCGGGCACCTTCCAGGGCACCACGTGCCTCCCCAGCACCCCAGCCTTGTGCTGCCGAGGGAACTGCATCCCGCCGAGCTCCAAGGGCATCCCGGCCACACCGACACAACACCCAGCCGCAGGGCGTTGGATGAAGCGGGGACTGCTGGTCTAAGGCTGTATCACAAACACCATGAAAACCTGCTCCTAAAATCCCTCAGTGTTTCCGAGGACAAAAATTACTCTGGAAGCAGCTATAGGAATGAAGTATCCACCAAAACTTCCAGCTCCTACGTCAGAGAATGAACTCGGTTTAACTACAAGCAGGCAACAAGAATGAACTTGAAGTTTAACTATAAATAGGCAATAATCAAATGGTCATCTAGGGTTCAAGTCAGCATGTGCAGGTGAGTAGCGGGTAACCCCAGGGTCGGGGCACGGGGCCCCCCTTAGCTCAGTGACACGGACAGACGCCCTCTTGGTGAACCTGCTCACGTCTCTGCACTCCAGGTCACAGGAGAGCTTTGGCAGGGAGCAGGACAGCCCGTTTCTTCCCGCTCACGTCGTACGCAGAGCGGCAGGTCCTGCTGCTGCTCGGGGAGCCAGGGAGCAGAGCAAGGCCAGAACCGCCCCGCTGCCCAACGTGGTTTGGGGACCGATAACCCGGCCGCTGCCACCTCTGCAGCCTTCACCCACCTCGTCTGCCACCAGCGAAGGTCTCGGGCTGGGACGCCGGTGTCCGCGCTCCGACCTCCGCCCCAGGTGTCTGGAGGGTGCGAAGGGCAGGAAAGCTGCTGCGGGATAATCCAAGGCAGAGGCCCCCACGCTCTGCAGGTGCTGCTGAGTGCTGACAAAGAAGCACGCTTTACTGTTTAATAACTTCAGTAACTGAAGTGTGGCCGTATAAAATATACATTAATACAATGTATAATCCATATTATATACACATACATACACCAACATAGATATATAGAGGTTAGCAAGTTAATCCTTGCTACTCCCTTTAAGTCCAGAGTTCCCTGCACCTATTCACATACCAGGAAATCCCTGGGGGTGAACTGTGTCCAAAATACCCTGCACATCCACTAAGCCACCGGCGGGGTGAGAAGAACCAGCAGTCCATTTTGCACTTGAGGATCAACGAAACACACTGGAAAAGACACTGTCCCACAGACCCACGAATGGCAACCTCGGCATGCACGAACCCTCATTCGTTTTATTCATTCAAGCAGGTGGTTTAAAAAAGAACCCAAAATAATCTTCAAGCAATAGAAGACAACATGTCGAGCTCGCTAATACAGGAGGTTAGACAGCCTGCACTGGAATCAGAAAGGCACCAAGGTTAGGGAGGACAGGCCCAGCTTATTAGAAGAGAAGCAACTTCCACCTCAGCAGTGACTAGAACTGCCAGACACGGGAACTGCAGAGGGTCGCAAGCTGCTGCTGCTGCTGCCCGGGGCACCCCGGGAAGGACGGGGTGACCGGCCCTATGGACGCACTGCACTGCTGGGCGCTGCCTCGCAGGCGGCGCTGCCGCTGCGTGATCTGGGCCCCGGCCGCCCCAGCAGGCGGGAACGGCGCCCGCTCCAACTCCAAGTCATTCCTGGCTTCTGAGCGAAACCAAACCCCAGCATGACAGGAAACGCCACACACACACAAAAGTGATTGAAAGGTGAGGAAAAATTGTGAATTCCTCATTACCAGGGATGGGCCAAAAGAAATACATTTGTATTTTAAAGCATTTCAGAAAAGTCAGATTTTTTTTCCCCATTCTCCTCTAGCTAAAAATACACATTTCTATTTTATACCTGTCCCTCTCTCTCTTCCCCCTGCTCCCCCCCCCCCC
>PTEX01000137.1:1285415-1628223 GCA_003342815.1 Eudromia elegans
GTAAGGTATTCCAAAACCTGGTCCATCTGCTACGTCTGGTCAGGAAACAATATTCAACTTCCACTGATCGAAAGGTGGCTTGGAAAAATCAGTCTGAATTCACTCCCTGCCTGTAAGGCAAAAGCGAAGGAACAAGAACTTCTGGTGCCGAACGACAGGACTCTGCAGGAACACACCATGCGGCATCACCCTTACCGTGCAGCTCGCTTTCAATCCGTCACCTCCGATTTACACCGGTGCAAACACCGGCCTAGCAGCGCCATCGCCTCTTGTTGTCTTTAAGCAAAGAAAAAGCCAAGTTTATTTTGTAGTAGCAATAGTTTCTTTTTTATTTTTAATATACTTTAGGAAACAATATACAAAGCTGAGCTTTTCCACCATTTTCAAACGGCGGGTTGCTCCAATTACACAAATTCAGCGTTTTGTGATGGTTAAGAACAGCAGTCAGCACCAGACTTAAACAGTTAGCTACAACACAAACATCCTTCGAAATGAAATGTCATAATAGCAAGACAGGTAAACCAGGAGTTAACATATGACAACTGTTGGGGAGGCGTCTTAAATCATCCTTGTTGAATTTTATATTTCATTAAATATTTTATACACAATTTCCTGTTTACAAGTTTTAAACAAAACCTCCCTTGAGGAATTATTTAAGTACAAAAATGTTCAACAAGAACAGTTCTAATAAAGAGTCCCCCAAACAGGCCAAATTTTAATGTGTTGACCAAAAGGAAATGAAAACCAGTGTTTCTTTGTTTTAACATGTTTATTACAACAGATACAATTCACATCTGACTAGCTTTTTTTTTTTTTTCTTTTCTCTTTCCCCTCCCACAACCATGTTAACATGTTCCTTGGGCTATTTCCTTATATTTGAGCAAGTAATGTACTTTCAGCACACATGCCCAGCAGTACTATAAGTCCATTCTTACAGGGTGCAAATGGAAATACGTTTCAATAATTTATACAAACAAGTGGGTTATGCTCAATCACTGCAATTTTAAGCTACTGTACACAGGAATGAAAAGATTATAGAAAAAAGTGCCATAGCAACAGTGCCTTAAGAAAAGAGAAAATTAGAAGCATTAAAAAAAACGGATAAAATCAGATTTAGGATTTCACAGGGAAATGGAACACAGAAAATGAAAAACATTTTTCTGTAAAACAAAACTGGAGAAGCACTGCTCTTGATTCGGTGCAAGTGTGGAAACAGTTGTTTCATGATATTTTGTACATTACCCAAATTGTTGCAGCCTTAGACACAGATCGCCTGGCGCTTGCATTGAACTTTAGGAAATGCAAAATTTCTGAACGATAAATTAACTAAAAAAAAAAAAAAAGAAAAAAGCTAATTTTGCAGACAGGTTTACATGTAAAAGGCTAGGTATTTAGCCACCTCAGCATTGATTAGTTTTGGATGTCTAAGCTCTGATACACATGGCTTCCCATGGCTTCACTCTACAAAACATATTTACAACGTGAAGAATACATCTACAAGAAATCTACATTTCAAGGGTTTTACAAATCATTCTTGTATCTTTCCCCTGAATTTGACTCCCTCCTGTCCCCTTCCCCATGTCATCTCTTTTTCTGCCCAGCTCAACGGTCCAAAGTCTACTCAAATGCAGCTCAAAAGTGTCAAGACTGGGCATCAGTTTAACAGTTCCTTTACTCAAAACCATGTGCAATTGTTCACAACTTTTCACACCATGAAGGAATTCTGATTCTTTAGCTTTTCAAGTTCTTTAATTTGTTGTCTCAAAAATAGTATCCTGCAAGAGAAAATAATTAAATTAGTATACATATTTCCATTACATATAGATACTAAATTAAGTAACTACACAAGTATCTTCAATTTCAGTGAAAGATGCCAAGTTCCTTAGTTCTATTAATAAACTTCAAATCCTTTAAATGAATCCTAATCTGTTAAATCATCTACGCAGGGGCACGGCCTCTTTTAGAAAAATCAAGCTGCTGCATTTCATTATGACTGATACACAACAATGATCAAGGCTACAAGTCAAGCAAAAGTGGGACACATGGGAAAAATACATTCAGAAACCAAGGAATAAAAAAAAGGTTTTACACCCGTGTTATACAGTTTTCCCCAGCAAAGTGTGAAATAACCCAAAGAACTCTCAAGTTTTTAACCAAATGTTCCTCTGTCCCCAATACCAACCTCCTCAGTAGTTTAGCAAATTTATATAGGCCAGGACCATGAAACCTACCACCTAATGTGCTTGTTCTTGGAGACAGGGTACAATTCAAAGTACAAGCTATCGCCTTCCCATTCTTCTTTTTACTTCTTCCCCATGTTCGGGAGGATTTTATACTCCAGTAGACCTGGGTAAGCAGATCTTCTGGGTAAGAGCAGCTACACATGCTCTTGCTTCCCTAGACCATCAAGCTCCTGCCCCTATCTATGCTAGCTCAGTTCAGCAATACAAAGTCATTCACATATACAACTCAATACATAACTTTTCTCTTTGGCCTAATGCTTTTTTTCCTGTTTTTTGGTTCTCTGCTTGGTACAATAAATAATAGTTAACATGTAATCTCTAGTTATAGGCAATGACAATCTTAAAAAATAGAATAAAAGATGAAAATACATCTGAAGGAAGAAGCTATCACTAAAATAAACTGTACTGCTAACTTTCCCTTACAGTTTTTCCTTTATTCTACTGATCTAACATAAACAACCATTGTAATTAATGAACTTTTTTTAGTTACTGTTTCCAAAAACTTGTAATGACAATTTTGCAGCATCCTTTCATTATGCTGAAGTAAAATGAAAGCATGTGAATCAATTAAGGAAATGCCAAGGAAAAGCTGAAACACTAAACAAAGAGTCTGCCAGTCAAAAGTAACTTTAACGTTCAGAGAAAGCATGCATGTCTGCAGATTTTTGTAAATGTTTTTCAAATATGTGAACAGTTAAAAAAAAAGTTAACATCCTATTTGTGCTCTGAACAGACACATTGAAAAACATAGTAAAAATCTAAACATACGAGTGTATGAAACATCAGCCAATGAAGTGTCAGTTCACACACTGCCAGTTAAGGGTTAAAGCAGAACACTTGCTTTGCCCAGACACAAGGTTGCTTCTTAGAACAAATTTAAACAGTTCTCTTTCCTGAAGAGTACAGAGACTGTGCATCATTTAAGTTGACGAGCTTTGATAATCCCAGTATTAGCAAAATCTCCTTCCCTCTCTCATTCAAGCTTGTGGCCTCTACTATATATTCCACGTCTTCAGGATGGCAGTAAAAACACAGAATGTTTTGTGTGCTGTAACTGATTTAAAGTCAGAATAATTCTTACCCATTGACAATTTAAAGACAGACAATGTACACAAAAAAATGCTATTTAGCTAGCTGAACAATATTTGAGCTGTTACTGCAGAATGGATATGCCTTCACAGAGTGAAATTAAACCTTAGTGGTTTTACTTCATATGCGGAAAACTAAACAGTACAACAGATCCTTTAATTCGCGTAACTATGGAACAAAATTTTGGAGAGGGGCTGATACTTTAGATCCCTTATCACAGAACATTTACAAGTATTTTACAGCCTACTGCTGACTACAGGAATTTTTTTGTGAACTGCCAAAAAGCAACAGATTCCGAGAAGGGATTAGGGATGAACGCCATTTAAACAGCTGCTATTTAAAGAGCTGAAGACAGTGAGAATCCATGAATTCAACAAACCATAGCATGACTTAATAGGCAGGACGAAATAATTCAAAAAGAAAACTGAATATAAAAGTAGACTCAGTCTCTAAGTATTGGTGAAAGGTTTCATTATGTATGTAAGGCTTAAGCTTTCCAATCCCATTAACTACCGCCTTCAACAATGTCGTTGTGTACTGCTGAAACACTGTAACACAAGTCACTCACTTAAAAGGCAGAAAAGTACTTTGCCATAATCGTGATCTCACTGAAGAACCCCGAGATCTTCTCAGATGTTTTCTACATAAATTACAAGATTTTTTTCCTTAGTCTGTGATATCAAAAAGAACTCTTCAAACTTGTTCTGGCTTTTGATGTAATTAATGGGTCTCATACAAACCATCACATTTAAGACCAGCGTGTAGACGTGTACCTATGTGACCTATGATGTTTGGTGTAAGGACATGTACTCCAGATATTCTCAACTACTGTGAGTAGATCAGTTTTCTTTCCTAATATGCTAACGTATCTCAAAAGATACTTCTTTTCTATCCATGTAAGTGAAAATACATGCGCACGTTGCATACCTGGTTCTATTCATTGGAGACTGTCAAGAAGTATCTGTGTAGGAAACAGGTAAAATGTACACAGAAAAGGTGGCTTTCACACCTGGTAAGCATTAGCAATACTTGCATTTAGGTCAATAAATAAACCTCATGCAGAACAGTACCAGACTGGGAAGTATATTACCAGCTTGACAAGTACCAGCTTGAAACCAAACACAGAGCAGACTTACCTTTGCTCACGCAAAGTTGCTTGAATTTCACATACTCGAACTAAAGATCTTAAATTCTTTAATTCAGTACAAATTTCTGACATATGAACGCTTCCCATGTTGTGGGCTTCCTCACGTAATCTCGATGCCTGCAATAGTTAAATTTAAAAGGTTTCATTAGGTTGCATTAGAAACAGCTTGCTATAGCCAGAGGATTGTTGGATGAGAACATCTTGAAAGAGCACAGCACTCTAAAAGGGAATATTAAATCCAAATGTATTAAATTCTCTCTCTCTCTCAAAAAAAAAAAAAAAAAAAAAAGCTCATTTAGAATCACAGACAGCACTGGATGCCAGAAAATCATCTAGTTCAGGCCTATGCCGAGGCATGGATGGTTCAGATTTCCTTGATCCAAACAGATGTTTACTGAACCAACTTGAAGAAAGGAAACTTGCTGCCTTGAACACGCTAGGAAATTTAGCAGCCTCCATCACATTTGCTAACAGCTAACCAAAGTCTCTACTGTAAATTAAGCCTTAGGGACACAAACAATCGAATGACATCATTTTTCCAACTAAATTAAACACAAAATGTTCACAACCCTCTTCAGCTGTTCTTTCTTCTAGACAAACTCCATTTCAATATTCCCGCTTAGTCAGGTGAGGATGAGCAGAAGTATGAATTTAGAAGGCATGACCTAGCCCCAGCTTGGGTATTTCCAATGTATCCTACTCAGATATAAAACCAGATCTTTTTGCAAGCAGCGTATCATAAAAAGTTTATGGTTCAAAGCAGTCCTTTCCTGCAGTACTACTGTGTGGCAATGCTATTCTCTTCCTAAGTTCTTGCACACTTGCTATTTCCTTTCTCAAGGAAAATAGTCTTCTTTAGCGCAGGTCTCCATTTGCCCCAGACATTTCTCCAGTCTTAAAAGGTATTTTATGATCTAATTCCTTCCATTAGGTCTTCTTTTCTGGACTGTTGAAATCCACAAGTCATCAATGGAACAAAATAGATCAATAATTGAACAGAAAAAAAAGGAGAGAGTCTGGTGACCAGTAGGATATCCTCTTACATGAGTTACTGAATCCAGACCATCTACAATACCCTCTCTCCTATTTTTTTTTTTTTTAAATAGTTATCTTTTCTCCAGCCAATCACATAACTGGATTATTTTCCAGGTTTCAACATCAACCATCTTCCACACCTTCTCCAATCTAACTGCTAGAGGTTCAAGATTTTTTTTAAAACTAATTATTACTGCAAAGTACATTTTGTGGAATCCAACTGTTTTAACAAATAGCTGCTCTGGCTCAAGTAATTTTTTTTTCTTTTAAAGCTTACATGTGTTTGTATGCTGCAATTTCAATTTCATCTAACCATCTGGTTAGAAAGCTGAAGTAACAAATGTATCACATATTTCAGTCTCTCTGCTTCATCTTATCTTCTATCATCTTACTATAAGATACTTCTATAAGATATACTTCTATCATCTTACTAAGTATCATCTTACTATACTGAACATCTAATTTTCACCATTTTTCTTTTACATCAATTATTTCTGATTTAATCTTCCAAGACTGACTATTCACATTTGGCCTGCAAACATTATCATCTGAAGTGAAGTAATTCAAAATGACAAGTTAGGCACCACAGCACAGGAGAGTTGGCACAAACGTAGAAGTATCCTACAGAGCACACAGCAGCCCAGCATTAGCTACTTCTCTTGGCCTGCTACTGATACCAGGGAAAAAAGTTAACTTGTATCTAATACAGACAATATAGATTTATACACGTTATATCTCAATTTGGTACACAGTGAAAACGCTGCTACCCGAAGCCTCCAAGTACCAGGCCAGGGCCATAGGGAGAAGCGGAATTGCTGCATCGTTGCCGTATGTTTGCAGCCCACAAAGAGAACTGCACTTTAAGAGTCACCCTACAAGCAGCTACTCGCCAGAAGCCCCTGATGGGCTGTTCAGCTAACACATCACCAAAGCGAGGCTAAGCAACGTTGCTGTCCAGCCCAGACTGACTGCAGGTCAAGGCAGCCTACGGCAGGCAGGACGTAAACTCAATTTAGGGATCCATGTGGCTCCCGAGAGCAGTATTTTTCAAGCAGCTGCCATGACTCCAACCTCTCTATAACAACACAGCATGTTTCCCATAGCTAGCTACAAAATAAGGCCAGCATTTGTACTGGATTTCCCTCTTATCAATTCGGGCTTTTTTTTTTTTATAGTCAGAGCCCTGTGACTGTAACCTAACTCTGATTGTAACCTACATAATTTTAACAACCGGGCACAAGAGTAAGGCAGTGTCCTTTACACTGCAGAGGTGAGCTATTAAGCCACAGACTCCACTGAGGAGGGTGCCAAGTAGTTTAATTTGGCCACCCAAATCATGACAGAAATTTTGGCAGTTGGTTTTTTTTTTTTTTTTCCCCTTAAATGATAATCTCCTGTAAAATCTGCAGACCTGGCCTAAGTCACATCTGATTTTTTCTAATACTATTTAATTCTCATCCTTTCTGGTTACAGCCAAGCAGATTTTATTTTTTTTAAAGGTATTTTTGATTTCTAGAAAAAGCAACCCCTGCAACAAAAAAGACTTTAAGCTATGCTGGGAACAAGGCAGAGCTGTACTCACTTGCTTTTCCGCATGGTCTGCAGGCCAGCCTTGAACGTGCTTTATAAGATTTTCATTGAAGTGTGCTGCTAGCGTAGGTGTTAATGAACAGGTAGGTCGTACAGATGTATTCTGCGGCGCAGGTGTTGAATTTGATGCACTCGTGCTGGAGGTATGATTTGGACCTGGTGACGGGCTTCTTTGACTACTAGCAAAAGAAAATTAAAAAGAAAGTTTAAAAAGAAGTGACAGCCTAAACACATACATAGGCCTGCAGAAATAAACACACAGTTCACCGATTCCAGCCACAAACTACATAAAGCATTCAAATGACAAGTGGGTGTTTCTGCTAAATTAACCCTAAGCCACCTTCCAGAAAACCACCTATTCACACCAGAGCTGTCTGAGTGCTACAGTATGGCAAGTTTTTTAACTCTAGTAGCTGTGTACGAGATGTGAACTGTGGCTACGTTTTAGTGTTAGAGAGAGAATATATGCCTGTATATGTCTGCAAATAGCTGCAAAACTTCTAGTATTTCCAATATGCACATGTCCAATGGAGTCAAATAGGTCAAATACTCAAAGTAACTGGAAGTGCCACAATTATTATTAGGGAAAAAAGCCATTTCTCTCTTTCAAGATAAGCTTTGAGGTAATGTCGAGGTACAAATTCCTAAATGACTATGTTGACACTATGCACCTGCACTTTCAGGACAAGCAGCAATGCAACATCTGTAGTTACCAACCTAACTGAAACACACTCATGCTGCCATTTTCCTGGTTGTAAATCAATCTGTTGCTGGACAGTTTGCTCACAAAAGCTGTGGCAATAGAAGACACAATAAGTTGATCACTCTAGTTTAAACTGAACCAGGAACTCTGTACTCCGGACAAGGCCTTTGGCTGTCCTTCTTCAGGTTTCCATATCCAAGCAGAAGCAACATTCATATCTTCTGAACAGCACTTATACATACAGCTTTTCAATTTCACTATGCAACTACTTTTTCATCAAAAATTCTTCTTGCTAAAAAAATCTCATACTGATTTTGACAAATCAGTCTTTTGACATCCACAGGTCTAAAGATTGTATTATCTCCAAAAATATTGTGGCAATTGCTTTGATGGCATTAGTTCTCTAACTGCATACCTCTAACAGTTACCCTTTCGCTCCACTCCTAAATGAATGCCTTCACAAGACTTCTTCCTCATTCTCATGCTGCTCCTGAGGAGCATTAGTAGCACATGAAGTTCCTTCTTAAGAATCTTTTCTCTTTATAAAAGCCTAATCCTGTTACAGCAGAAAGTAGATACTGGTTCACTAAACCTTTGTTAAGCTATGAAGACTGACTGATCTAGAACAGACTCCTGTGGCCCAAATCTGCAAGTCCTCGTCCTTCAGCTTCTTATACTTGGACCACGAGTTCTCCAGATAAAGAAGTCACCTCACTTATACATGATATTATCACTTCACTTAACCGTGGCATACACAATTTTAACACATAACATGATGCCCAACAAGCTGCAAAATTTTTCCCTAGAACAGACTAAAAATGCTAGTAACTAAATCTACTTGTTAGGTGTCCAAAAGCCCAGGTCTCAGGGCCAGGACGAACACCATGTTCTCACACCTCCCTCACATCCCCCATAGCCACCAGCACTGCAGCAACACAGCTCTGCCGTTATGCTACTCTTGCACTTGATGCCATACCTTACAAAAACAAGTTCTCTCTTCCCCCATATCCCTTCGATCACCCCCTTGCCCTCCACTCACACTCATTTTGCCAAGGGCAGGAATAAGCTGGTTACAGCTCATGGACACAGAGCAGGGCAAGGCAGGAAGGGAGCAGCCACCTCCGCCCTTGCGAGGGAGGACAGAGAAGAGCAACCCAAGCAGAGCAGAGCTGCATCACGAGCCTAGTAACAGCCCTGTACAATTACAGTTTCCTTTAGGCATTACACACACTGAGAAACAGTGGTGCTAATTAAGTAGAGAGCCATGCTAATAAGATGCATAATGTTCACAGCCATTCTCCCACCTATGCTGACAGCAGCTTTCAGCATAGGCCATAATTTTAATCTATTTCTTAAATCTTACTTATTACCTGCCTGCAAGTAATATAATGAAAAATCCAATTAGGGAAACCACCCTAAAATTCTTGCCCTAACCCGTGCCCTGAAGGCAAACACAACATCCTTGCACTGTCTTTACAGCCCAGCACCCCTTCGTCCCGATCACTGCACTGCAACAGCCAAGCAAACAGCCCACAAGCTGGATACAGTGCGTTGCTCCATCGCTCCAAAGCACTGTGTTCTGTTCCTCCACACTGCTTGCTTCATTTACCCGCAGTCCTTTCATTGACACTATCTTTGTTTAGAAGGTTATGATATAAATATACTGAAGAAAAGAAGACTTTAGAGGGCAACTTTCTTAAAATTTAATGCATACGTTTCCTTTGATTTTGGGCAGCAAAAGCTGCAAAGGGTATACATGGCATAACTGCAAATAAGAAGGCATTCTTTGGTTATTCAGCTTAGTATCTCCCACATTAATCTGCTTAGCCGTTTACTGAAACTTAGATGTGCAAACACTTCACTGGAGAAATGCTGAGTTGGTTAAAGAACAGCATTATCACTTTGAAAGTGGAGCTGAATGTAGAGAGGAATGTGACAGGTGACAAGTGCTGTACATTAGCAGAAAAAGAAAGAGCTTATACAGGCTTAGGAACTCCCAGAGGACCCCTGTGACAAAAAGCCAAGCTTCTCATTGATGTTTTTATGGATAGGGTTTGCCCTCACACTCCCTGTGGCCTGGAGCCTCTTAGCAGTCAGTGCGAGCGAAGCACTAACCAAACACAGCAGAAGGAAAAGAGAGCACTCGGAGCTCGCTGCAAATACTCACAACACATCTACACATACATACCTGCATGTATATATAGTCTTGTAGACATACAGCATGCTCCTACAGGAATGAAGGACCTGGTCAGTGTCATTTTGAGACACTCTCTACTGCCTCTGAAATATCATGGTGACTGAGGGAAACACCTTATGATGAGGAAAAAGCAGTTATGTCTTCAGGACGAGCAATAAAGAGAATCCGGGAAGCGCAGACTAGCTAACCTCACCTCAGTCCTCAGGGAAATTGCACAGTAACCCATCCTGGAAGCTCTTTCCAGGCACATGAAATACAAAAAGGCATCCTTAAAAAAAATACCACAGATTTGCCAACGGCAGGTTATGCCCGGCCAACCTACCTGCCTTCTATGATAAGATGATCAGCCCAACTGGCATGAGGAAATTTGAGATGTTCTTCATTGGCAAGACTTCTAACATGGCTTCCCACTGTATTTTGTTTTAACTTGACAGTCCACTCCTTCAGTCTGTATTCATCCATAGACAGAAAACTGTCTGGACCAATGAGCTCAAAGAGTTGCAGTGAGTGGTACCAAGGCCAATCGGCAGTCAGTGACCAGCTGCATCCTTCACTAATCAGTACTTGGAATAAAACTATTTAGAGTCTGTCTAATGGCCTACAAGATGGCACAGAGTACACTTTTAGCAAGTCTGCTGATGACAACTAATTATGGAAAACAGTCATTATGATGCAGGGTAGGTAGTTATTCAGAGAGACCTCAGCAAGGTCTCTCTGAAGGAATAGGCTAATAGGAGACGAGTTCACTAAAGGCAAATTCAAAAACCTGCAGTCAAGATGGAATAACCCCATGCAATGATCCTGGAATAACACCATGAATTAGTACAGCCTGGAAGCTCAACATATACATGGATAGAAAGCAGCTTTGAAGAAAAGGATGTGGCGATATTGGTAGACAAGTTAAATGCAAGTCAGCAGCACGTCCATCCCTGCACGCCGAGCAGTATCAACAGAAGCAAGGCAGGCTGAGGAAAGTTATTGCACTTGATTGCGCTGGGAGTACCGTGAACTCGGACACAACTGGATGAGACAGACACTGCCATCCTGGGGGAGTCCGCTGAGGACCACAAAGATGCTTAGCATATTTTCCTAATATGCTTATGTATGGCATATTGGGAGAAGCTGGAAGAATGAGGTTTGTTAAGCCTGGAAAACAAAAATCCGGAGGAGTTGGGTTTGAGGATATTCTTTGTGTCCTCAGCTACCTAACAGGAGACTTTAAAGAAGATGTAACCAGATTCTTCAGAGCTGCGCAGTGATAGGACAAGAGGCAGGGACACAAGCGGCAACAAAGGAAATTCCAACAGATATAAGGATTTTTTTCCCCACTATAAGGTTAGTCAGACATTGAAAGAAGATGCCCAGGGATGCTGCAAAAACCCTGTCCTTACAGCTATTCAAAAATCAACCAGGCAACGCCATGAGCAACCTGATCTTGCTGATCCTGCTTTGAATAGGGGCTTGGACTGGATGATCTCTGCACATCCCTTCCAATCTAAACTATTCTATGCACACATACAACATCATCAGAATGATGACAGAGAGAAAGGATGTATTTATTAACTAAGAAGGACTGACATTATCTCCAGGGCTTATGCCTTTGCTGGAAGGGGACTCAAACGTCCCTATTACTTCCGCTCATTTATCAATCTCATTTCTGACTCCAACTTAGTCAGTTGAAATCTCTTGAATCAATCATACAATTTCTAGGGAAACAATAAAAATATGTGCTTTTTATTTTTTAAAGTTGTACTTAATTGCAAACAGAACATCCTACCACAAAATTCCCTAGCACAGCTATTCAACAGCAGGGGGAGCTGCCGATACAGCAATGACAGAAGAAGTTTCAAATTGCTGTTATACTTTTAGATGCTTTAATAAAGTCAAATACTTTTCTTAACTGCTAATGATAAAGATCATTTATAGATGATAGATATACACAGTGTCAACATCACAGGTGACAAAATGGTTTTACTACAGCAAAAATGTCTGCACAAGAACACGAAAAAGGATGGCTATGAAACACACTACTGCCAACCACAAAAATTACACATTCCACCTTGCAAGGCTCCAACTTTCTTCCCCTTAACAGGTTTGCTTTTTGTAGAGATAAAGGAAAAACACTCCTCGTTCTTTAGCGAAATAAATTACTAGGCATTCAGCTTCATTAGTAAAGTATCCATAATCCAAGGTACATCTTAGAAAAAGCTCATTAGACCAAAGGGATATTCCAAACTTTACAGTTAACAAATGCTATTCACACATTTCTTGGAGGTAAAATTATTTTTATCTGGTCTGAAGGCACTATTTGCCTAAACCTTTGATAATAAGGCAAACAAGGCAAAAGAAACACAATTGTGACCAATTTCTGCATAATTAATCCATATCCAAACTGTCACCACACAGAAGGAAACAAGAAACCTTAATTCACAGAACTTCCTTTTGGACTGGTTGTCCAAAATTCATGTCGTTGTTGTTTATTCCTATATAAAGGTAAAGGGAGCAAGGTCCAGGAACAGTTCTCACTGCCATTTGTCTCTTTGTAGAAGAAAGCAGTCCATCTTTTCCGAATCAATTCACAAACACTGTCTGGACACAGCAAGTCTTTCAAGGATGAGTAAATCCAAGTCTGAACTGGTCCACTCTTTTCCAACTCCCTTTCACTGAACAACAGAAACTGTCAGACTCATGTTTTCTCAAATCATCTCTTCCTTAATCTTGTATTTTTTTGAAATGAGATGCTTCCTATGAGATGCACGATATATCATTATCACAAATAACAATTCAAATACCAACCACCAACAACTCTCCTTCTTAAATACAAGAGATGCTACTGACACAGCCCCTCTGCTCCACATGTGCAGTCACCTGGAGAAACTCAGTTCACCCTCTCCAACAAATGCAGAGGCCACGTGGAACACTGGTTTGGAGAAGGTCAGGAGATCCTTGGAGAGAACCACATGCAGGCAAGGATTATGCCAGGGCAGCAGATCCTATAACCCTAAAACGTGAGGGTATGCAAAGCCAATGAAATGCCCCCCAGCATCACTTCAGACAGACTTCAAGCCACTGTGAATGTCCTAAGGATCCGTCACTCTCTTCCTTAGCAAGATTTCCTGTGGTGAAAGGAGAACCTGCCAAGGACAGAGGGAAGGTTTCTCATTCACAATCACCACAATCTCACCGCTCCCTGTTAAAAAATTCAACTGGTTGCTAAGAATCAGCTTCGGATACTACTATTCAGAAAGACTTAAACACCACCATCCATAATTGCTAGACACCAACTGACCAGCAAACAACATAAAGAAGCCACAAAGTACAAGGTGGACTGAACTCTAGGTTAGATGTCTGCCAAAAATCAAAACCAAGTATGCGTTAAAAAAAAAGAAAAATCTCTCAAACTTCCCACTTGCTCCTGTTTGCACCCACACAAACACACGAATATCACAGCTCTGAATCTCCAGATTCAGAACTCACTGGGATTGGGCTGCCAATCAAAAATAAAACAAAATGTTGTTTAAAAGTTTTATTTGAAAAACTGTTTAAATAAGTTAGTGTATCAATGAGACAGAAATCAAAGCCATCCCCAATTTTTTTCCCAAAGCACAGATAAAATGACATGACTATTTTATGATCGGGAAAGTTCCACCGTGAAGCTCTATAGTGCTAACAGGAAAAGGGATTCTAAAAACTAAACTAAAACAGTTTCACAGCCCATGATATAAAAGCATTGTAAAAGCTGGCTTTCAGAAAGCACAGCTGCTCACAGACTTTTGGGAGTCCATAGTGACAGCTCAGCTCAGTTTTTCCAGAACCTTGTCACAAGGTGTCCTACCCCACGACTCCATCACAGACTGAGACACGAATCTTAGACGGTATCTATAAGGTATCAGCAGGTACACAAGGAGAAACACATTTCCCCCAAAGAAATGTCAGGCAAGATACATATTCTGAACATGGCTTGTAAATCAAGGGCTAAATGTTCATATCTCACAGCATCTGAACAGGCTGTAATGCGGACAAAAACATCTGGTCAAGGAAAAGCTTACTTAAGTTTTTTTTAATGTTTTCCATTAAGGCAACAAAATCACATGGCAGACAAAAGCTCTTACTTACTAATTTAAAAACCAAATCTGTGCTACAGCATGAAACCACAAATATCTAAGAGAGTCACATACAGTTAAAGCATTCAATCCTATACCCACACAGAAAGAAAAAAACAACTCTGGAATCTGAAATCAGCCTTTGCAGAAGAATGGGAATCACTTGTTTTATTAATTCCACAATGACAGGGAAGAAATATGAAATCTTTTTTGCTTCTTGGAAAAAACCACTAATAGTGCATACAAAACTAAAGCAGAGAATCTGCCACATGAGCTCTGTGCTGAAGTTATTTATCTGCATCCTTTCAGGAGCAGCAGAGCTCAACCACAGCTTTAATAAATACGCTGAAGAAAACTTCACAAAGGGCAACATATATAAGAGAAGGCGGATCAGAATGAACGCAGAGGACAGTACAGATAAGTATTTCAATGTACCTTGAGCGCTGAAGACTTCGAGGAGAGGCAGGTTCGTGTGCTGCCTGCTTGTCAGCTATTACGGGTTGCTGAGGTGCTGACTGTGAAGCTGGTCCTTGTTTAACGCCTGGAGTAGTAACCTGAGAAGTTCAAAACACCGTTAGATTTCCTGCACAGGAATACTGAGTACAAGAACCACAGGAAGAAATGGAAATTCTCAAGTAAAGGCCAACTCTTTTTTTGGTTCAAAGTCTTAAATTAAAAACAATTTTAACAATATTCACATGAGACTGATTAATCTGTTTAATGTCTAGCTCTACTTACAAGTTCTACCTCAATTTAAAAAAAAAAAAAAAAAAAAAGTCTTATGAGTTTAGATCCACCTGATAATTCCTAACTCTGCAAGCGTATCAGGTAACATAATCCATACTCAATACCATTTTGCTCATTTCCTTTATTTCAGCATCAAGACCATTTTCAGATTCAGAAGGGGACTTTCCAGGACATTTTCAGCTTCACTGTCTAGGACAAGCTTCTTACTGGAGTTTTCTAGTTTTAAATACATTATTGTAGTGTCACAAGTAGAACTGAAAATCTTACGTTTTCTTTGTTTTTTGAGAACAAAATTAATTAGCTTATGATTCTAACATCTCTATCAGGAACAAAAAAGAAATCCTGAAAAGCTACCCTATCTAGAATTCAAATTTTTGTCCATAGTTGGTAAACCTCTGTCCCCTTTCAAGAAAGGGGAAAAAGGAAGCAGCCCTAAATGTTATTTCCCCACAGAAACCTAGAAATTTCAGGGTAAAAGGAGGAAAAGCAGGTTCTGTGGATCCAAATGAGTGAGAGCAAATTAGTCTGTAGATATTAAACAGCAGTTATCAGAACTTGCAGAAATTACTACTTCAGGGACAGACTCCTGTGAAATAAGCCACAGATATCAGGGCAAGTTCAACACGTATGAGTTACATTCGGATTTTCTACGTATTTAAAGAAAGTTATCTCAAACACACTTACTATGTCTAAAAGGTTTGGTTTAAAAATACCTGGAATTTGTGTGTTCAAATAAGAACCACTGCAGGAGTAAGACAAGCTCTTAACTCTTCTGTATTTCCCAGGACTTTCAAAGACACTAAGCAATCAAAGACACCGGCAACGGCATAGAACAAAGACTACATCCAAATAGCATTTGTGCCAACCGTAGCTGCCATGTGTGTGTCCGACACCTCCAGACACACAGAGCAGCTCGATTTGAGGAACAATACAGGTGTGTTCTGCTTGTACGGTGCCTGCTCAGCCTGGACTGCCTCTAGGCAGGGGCACTGCGAGCCAAACAGCCTGTCTTCTAAAATTACCTTTGTCCTGGCCCAACATTACGGATTATGGCAGAAGTGGACAGGGTAACCTGACTGACATATCTAAAAGACTATTAAAACAGCCACCATCTAAAAGACAAACAATTGATGCTATTTACCTGTTTTTTAAAAACAACTCTGTAGTCAGCACCAATTTGAAGAATACAAACTAGAAAAAGCTCCTGCTGGTCAATGTTGCTACTATTTCTGTTCAGCTAAGAAGCTGCTCAAGACAACAGAAAATACAGTTATTCCTACAGTGGGACATTGCAACCGTAAGAGCTTTGATGACCCACAAGAGACGAGGGCTAAAAGCTGGTCAATGCATATAAATGCAAATCAGTCCATCATCATCAACTGAGGTTGCTCTCAGGTAGATACCTTATAGCTTATCATGAGTATCTCAAATTTACTGTATTTAGCACTTTGTTTGCAATCACATTACATGTGATTCAGAAACAAACCAAGCATGCAATCTCACCTTGTTAAGATGTTCTTTAAAGATAATGTGGTCTTTTACACAATAATTTCAAAATGTGTATCACAATACACCCATAAAATTAGAAATATCATCTTTTTAAAAAAATCTATTAAGAATATACAAATAAATCCAAAATACTCCATTTTGAAAATACCAGAGGATAAACTCTGCACACCAGGTTACTACACAGAGGCAACCCCATCCTTTCTGACTCCACAGTCTACAGTAACACTTCTTACAGTACAGAAGTTACTGTCCGACTGCAGAGAAGCTATTTCTTCCTTCCAAGCAATAATTACTTTTCATTTCTTTGCAAAGAAGTCAGCAAAAATAACCTCAAAAAAACAATAAAATACTGAAAAACATATTGATAGAACAGGTTAAAACTTGAGGCTCTCCCTCTTAAAAGAAAAATTTGTACAATGAAAAGGACAGCTCCTCATTTTATGAAAGCAGAGAATAAGAGTCCATCTCCCTTCCTAACTTCATCCCATTATTCACAACCAAAAAGATCTTGTATAAACTGATGGATTTTTTTCTTTTCTTATATCATTCTTAAAAGAAACTCTTAAAAGAAGTTTATATCTGGAGCTCTACCTTTTACTACAAATCTATCTCCAACATAACAGATTACTAAACAGAGGGCAGAAATAGCCCTAGTTTCATTTTTCTTTAATAACAACTTCCTCCTTCAAAAAAAGGTATTTAAACTCTATATCTCTCCTCATCCTTGATCTGTAGTATGAATTTTAAGGGAAAAAAAACAAATTCAAAAAAGCAGCCTAGGAAAATGGCAGAGTTCATCTTGAGCGCCTCGGCCTGTACTTACTTTGCCCAACCACGTACAGCAAAAGAGAGGCTCTGATCTGCCAAGCAGAGAAACTGCACAGGATGAAATTCTACCAAATGAGGGTACCAGAAATACCTACCAGATAATACCTAATAAACAAATAAATATTTGTCAATATAGCCTCTTGCAGGATGGAATCTTGAGCTCAGATTCTACAAGACATTTTTCCTTTCCAAACAGTGACTCACTAGAACAGTCATGAAACAAAAAGATCAAGATGACAAGAGGCAGCCTTGTGTTTTCTTCAGCAGGCCCGCTCACTCCTAAAAGGCCCTTAATATATTAGTAATTAGCTTCAATTAATGTTTCTTCATCACTAATCCAATTAAGAAACTCTGAATGAAGGTAGGGAGGGAAGGAGGGGGCAGACCATGACATTATTTACCTTGCAAACACCACAGGCAATTCTAAACCAATTCTGGCTTCACTGGGAATCTCTCTCCCATTTTAACAATCTTTTCTTGGCTAAAGTCCAGAAAACTACATCAACAATTGCCCTTCAAGCAAGTCTCTTTTACCATATAAATATGCTAGAACACTGATCTCTTGGTAATGTCTCCAGACCTTACTTGTGGCAGGAAGTGCCTTCTGATGCAAGTACAAGTTTTTCTTCAAAAAAAGAAAAGTCTGAATTCCACCTTTAACTTCTGCTGCAACACAACTAAATCGGTTGCTTCTGGTTGTTTTCTTTATTTCAGACTTCTTCAACAAACCAAAACAAAGCTGCAAAGGCCACCTTTCAAAAATTGGCACTCTTAAAATCAGAATCAAGGTGATTGGTAGTACAATTACTACTAGTACAGCTACTACAATTGGTAGTAACAAAAGAAGTGAAAAAAAATCTGAAGGGCTTCTGAAGTAGCATTATATTTTAATTAGCAAAAATAAAAATGCAAGAATATTTTTTTCACTTTTAAAATAGATTAACTTACTATCCAATCTAGAGAGAATACACAACATCGGTTAAATAATGACAAATGTCAACTATCCTAGGAAAGATAATGTGCATTTCACACCATACATGTAAACACTAGGTAAAAGAATACATAGCAGTGTTATTTCACATTACCATGAATGGCTTCTGATTACAATATGCCATAAACCTTTCAAAACAGCTTACCTTCTGCTGTGATGAGACGGGTGGTGTAGTCATCAATGGCTTCAGAGGAACGGTGTTAGTCTGAGGGGTGCTTATTCTGGGAGACACATATGATCTGGGCGATGAGGCATCCGATGTTAGAGACATTGGGGACTGATTAGATGGCTGAGCTGGAAAGACAAAGAAATATTACTTTTATAAAACCATCTGATATGAATTAGATCTTCTTTCTGTACTTGCAATATGCTGTATTAAAAAATATCTAACAGATAGAATTTGGATGGGGGAACAAAAGCAACTGACATGGATCAAATGTTCAATAAGAATCCTAACTAAAAATCTGTACTTTCTCCAAAACTCCAAAGCAAATTCCATGTTCCCTAAATATTTTGAAGTGAAGTGTCTATGGCGGGGAGACCGGGGTGCAAAGACTTTGTGTGATACTTTTTTTCCCTTTTTCTCTCTTTTTTCTTCTCTTTCTATTTTTTTAAACACAAAAAGTTCACTATTCTCATTTATGAGATTCTCATTTATTTAGATTGCTTGATTCAATTTAACTGATAAAACATATAAAAACCTCACATCTAGAAACCTGTTCATTCCATTTTGGTCATCTTGCTCCCACTTCCACCACTGCTTCCACTATCAGTTGAGAATTAGTATTAACAAACTAAATTAGCATAATAAAAATTGGTATCAATAAAATACTTTTCACTAACAAAACCACCTGATTGCAATTATGTCTTTGGTTCTGGTTACTTGATTTATTAAGTTACAAGCCAGAATCTACTGATACCTGGAAAAAACACCATGCCTGGAAACTGAAAAAGCATGTACTATACAGGAAGCAGTGTGTATTCTGTTAAACACTATGTACGTCTAGCTAAAAATTTCAGCGTAAACTTAAAGAGTCTTGCACACATTTGACATGCTCTTACAGCATTAGTTACTATGCAGACATAATCCCCCCCAAAGTGATAGAGAATGGCATTTATCCAGTTTCTTATCAGTTTCCTGCTCCCCAAATAGCTTATTTTCTTCCTTTTTCCCAAATGCAGGAAAAAAGTTTAGCACCCTCTCCACTACACAAGGACTTCTACACTAAAGACAGTACAGCAGGAGACAGCTTCTGTAAGTTTCAGTTGTATCAGCTTTTATAAAATATAACCGAACAACTTTATGTGAAAAGTGAAAATGACTCTGAATACCTTGCGTAGACAGTTGTGCAGCTTGAGAAATTAGGGAAGTAATATTGAAAGCAGATGGTCCAGCAGTGAGAATTTTATGGAGTATAGACTGCAGAGAGGCTTGTGTCACAGCTGCTGTAAGAACTAAAAAGAGACGATGAGTCTTAGCGACAATTCCGGAACGTCAGTTTAAACTGTTCAAACTGTAGACACAGATACTGTTATCAGGGATATCAACTGTACCAAGGGATATCCCTGCATCAGGGCTAACAACCCAAGTAATTTAGCAGTTTTTCTTATAGGCATATGCTAAAAAAATCCTGTCATGAACTATGAGCAGTCTGAAGAAAGAGTTATTAATCAATAACAACTCATCAGTAATAACTAAACGCAAGGAGAGCATTTGACTTATTTTAATGCACGGAGGAGAATTAATTGCATTTTGTTTCTAAAACTACCAAGTACATTTCAAGGAAACAATTTTACCCCTTCAAATATTTGGGGATGAAAAAAAAACCCCAGATGAAAAATCTGAGCACTGAGGTATTTATCATGGGTAAAAAAAATGGTTTGGCTCAAAGAAAACCTAAGCTGTTAGTAGAACCTCAGACTAACTCTGCACCATGTGCAAAGTGAGGGCAGTCATGGCCCTTGTGCACCGGCAGCCCAAGTATTTCTGCTGTCCAACAGCACCAGATCGCTGGGTTTCGATGCAGACGCACAGTGGTTGAGGGGCTATGGCAATGCAACGAGGCTGGTAGCCAAAGTTCAGTAGTTCCCTAGCAAAATACATGGGGAGTCCTTTTTACCAGAGTTGTGGTTTTCCGCCTCAAACTACGGTAACATTCCCACTTTTCAGTCCAATCTAGTACAAGAGTTTTCAGAGCTTCTTCCAGGACAACAGAAAGAATATCCTATCTACCTATTAGCACTGAAGGCAGACATAGCATTTGCTGATCAAAAGGAAATTCAGCCGACAGCTTTACCTTATAAATACTCCTAGTATGGTATTAGTCCTAAATTTGAACTAATATTTTTAATATTTTGACTTTATGAAATGTGTTATGGAAGTCCCTCAAAACATCATTTAAAAATTACTTTTAGTTATTGCATAACAAATTCAAAATATTTTACACACTTTATTCTTCAGTAAACACTCACATGAAAACTTCATCTTAAATAAAACACTCAAAATGCATCAATTCCATTCATTATCAAAGAGAAAGGCACTACAGCTAGTTTTAAGTTTTCTTTGGATGAACTAGGCCTACATGACAAAACAGTTGAGGAATACACAAAATTTTTACAATTACACCATTTTTAATTAAGGCTTAAATTCTCCAAGAATGACTACTTCTGCCTTGGAGCACTGAACTGAAACTCTCTTGTAGATCAAAATTTTCCACTATGCTCCCCAGCCCAATCTTCAATAATAGCATATAAGCTTATTTTAAAGTTTTAACATATTCTGCATACATCTCCACTACCAAAAACACTCAGAAAACAACATGTATTGCTAATGATTGCCCAGCTTTACTCAGAAAGGCCAATACATGTAAAGTAAAAACATGTAAGTAAATACATGTAAGCAAAAAAAAAAAAAAAAAAAAAAAAAAAAAAAAAAAAAAAAAAAAAAAAAAAAAAAAAAAAAAAAAAAGTTGACAAACAAGAAGATCTAAGAATCACTACAAGTTTGATTTTTTGGAAACACAGAAAATAACACAAACTAGAGAAGACAAAAAATATCGAGACACAAAAGAGCAAAAAGCTCCAAGTTTGGGGCAACAAACTAATGCTGGCATGGTAAATTAGTTCCTAGTCTCACCACAACTGTTACTGTGCATTAGTACCTCCGTACTTACTAGCTTAATATACTCAAAGCTTATCTGGCTAATTTAAACACTACTGCTAATATTACTACAACAAAAAAGTCACCCTTACTTTATCTATATATTTCTTTAACCTTTATTTCAAGTTTTCCATTAAGTACAGCTTACCATTCTCTCAGACACTGATCTACATAAATAGAAAAGGCTATACGAACTTTAAGGGTATCCTTACCTTCATTGATTTTGGATATATCTACGCTAGAATTATTAAGCTGCAATGTGGCTTGCAGAGCAGGCAGCAGCTGTCGAAGGAGATTTGGGTCCTGCAGTAACGGGGGAATTGGTGATTGTGGGACAGGTGAGACGGGGACCGTGGGAGCAGATGAAGCAGGTGCCGAAGTTGGATTCAGTCCAGAAGCTGAAGATGTGGAAGGAGTTGTGCAAGAATGGGATATGGACTTGTCCAGAGATGCAGACTCTAAATGAAAGGCACAGAATAATTTACATTTTTCCCCCAATAAAACCTCGTAACTCTCCTCACTACTAAAATATTCATATTAAATCCAGATGATAACCTTTTCAGCTGATAACCGCTGCTCAAAAAAGCTGCCCATAAACACAAACATAATGAAAACTGAAGAGGTTTGATAGGCAGTGCCATTGAAGCTACTAGAGTCTAACATTTAGTAGGAAAAGAAAAAAAAAAGGTTTCTTTTACTTCACAAAGTGAGACTGAAAGCTGATAGGGTTAGAAATAGGATTCTTTTTGCTATTTTGCACTAGAAAAATATATGATTAACAAAAATCTTGTGAAGTCCATGAGCTTCCACAATAGAGACGGTATGTGAAACTTGAGGGGAGGTGACAAGCCATACTTCATTTATTCAGAGTCCAGACAAAAAAAAATAACAATCTAACAACATTCCTCAGTACTGAGAGAGAGGGCGATAAGCTGCACTACATATGTAAAGAACAGCTGTTAACATTTCAATAGCAGGGGGGAAAAACATCCAGAATTGTATCTATTAATTTCAAACTTCTTATGAAGGATCAAAACCTGTATCTTCCACTTGATTAATCTCATTTTAGCAAATAGCAATGGTTATTTCTCATGTTAAATGCTTAGGAATTAAACTCAGTCACATTGTATGGCAATTTGTTCCAATTAATGTGTATCCTTTAATTAATTTTAAACTTGACTTTCATTTAATATGAACATTTCTCCTTCATTCCAGTACTGTGAGAAATTCCTGCACTGAAAGGATTTCCCCTTACTATTTTTATACCATAAGTCATTTCAAACATATCCCACATCTTTGTTTAAAAAGCCTGGACTATTACACTTCAATTTTAGCTTCTTTTTCCCCCTATTCCCCATTTAATCCTATCAGAGAAAAAAAAAAATTTAGTCAAGATTAATGCCTATATCATGCCAAACAGGTTGGATGAAGAATGAAGAGACTGACAGGGACCCAATATTTTACCTGAAGTGTCTTCCAGAATATTAAAAACCTGGATTTTTATTCCCACCATAACTTGAGCACAGAACACAGAATATTAAAATATTCTTCCCATGAAACCTAAGTGATTGGCTATGAATCTCTTTCATGCTAAGTGTTCTGGTTTTTTTTTTTTTTAAAGAAACAACAACAACAAAAAAAAATCAAAAAACCATTTTTCTCCGTTACTGAAACGGTTAACTTCTTCCAGCATTCATCATCTTCTCCATGGCTTTTCTTTTTTTCTTCTCTTATCTATTTGCTAGATACAAATAAAGTGTCACAAAGGCTTTCCTGAAAGCTCTTTTCTGACAGCTTTAACTGTAATCTTAAGCTGATGATGATTTGGAAGACAACACCTATAAAGATTATCAATATGTAAAAGTTCTAGATTAGACATCTCAGAGGTAAAAGAAACAAGGTAGTATTATCATCATGCAATTACCTCTTAATCGCTAGAGAAATTTTTCTTTTTTTGGAGAGCGGCATGGGAAGGAGGAAATATAGTGGGTTTTTTTATTTTTTTGGCCAAACTACGTTTTAGAAAATTGCATTAAGCAGAAGAGATTCTCTTCCATGCAGTTAAAGTAGAAATAGTTCATGACAGGTCACAGATACTCCAAAACAACCTTTTCAGTCAAACACTGGAAAAGACTACAACAAGAGGGGAAAAAAAAAAAAAAAAGGCAGAATCACCCATCTAGCCACCCCCTATTTGACTTCTTGTGGGGATGCAACAGCCAAGGTACATGGGCTTCAAGAAAAGGGGCAGCCGTATCTAGCCACAAGCTCCTGAGGATAAGGAGCTGGCTTTTCATTGCATTGCAGCACAAACTCATTGTTTGGCCAAAAGCTTTCACAAGAATAACTTAAAATTTCAAATGCCACAAAGAGACAAGAAGTGCTACAAAGATGGAAGAGTGGGCAAGAAAAAGAGACCAAAAAAAAACCCAAAAAACAAAAAAAAACCAAAAAACAAAAAAGGAGAATTCTCTTATTGCTTTCAGCGACAAGCGAATTGGACAGGCCATTAGACATTAGAGCCCCCTTAAAACACTGAAGTCACCTGTATGAGTCTTTGACATAAAACTATTATTTACAAAATACTTTGATGTAAGAGTATTCCAAGTAGACTCACTAGAACATGTGCAAGTAAAGACATGGAGTAAACAAGTACTTTATCCCACTAAACAGCAGCAGGTAGACTTTAAACTGAACCTGGATCTGTCAAAGTCCGCATAAGGATAAGATACAGCTGCAGACAAAAGCAAGGCAATTAAATGAAATAGGACACATAACTATCCTACCTTACAGCTTTGAGAATCTTAAAATTTTGTACAAAACAAAGTCCATTTTTGTCTATTTAATCTCAGATTTTTACTAATAAGCAAGATGACAAACTAGGACTAATTTGAAGAAATATTTCATGTAGCTAGACTCATCTTCACAGTTACGAAGTTTACTGAAGTTAACTTGGATCAAATGAGACAATGCTCCTACAACTAATGGTACAAAGGAGGAATTAATCGCTCTAAGAAAGATGCCAGTCATCACTATAATGTAATATAATCTCTGACCTATGCTGCAGTTTTGCACAAGAAACTGAACCAAAGCCAAACTCAAGCAAACAAGGCAACAAAGAGGAACTTTAAGTTGAGTTTGAGAAAGAAAAAAAAAAAAACACACACACACACACAAAAAAGGGTTTAAAATCTGTCATGCAAAAAGAAGCTGAATTTCATAGGCCTGAAAAAGCCCTATGGCTCAGCTGAACTTTCCCACTATAAAGATGCAAAGAATTCTACCAATGCCCTAAAAGATTTTTTTTTTAAGGTACAAGGCAAATGCTACCATGTAACACTGTTACTGTAGATATTTTAAGTAAATGTAGATTAAATAGCTAGAGAAAAAGTGGAAAAAATGTATCTAATCCTAACATTTCCATCTGTTGAGATGGTTAATATTATAATAACCATATATTACAATACTGTTATAACAAGACCAACAATCTGTACTCAGTGAAAGAGTACAGCACTATGATCACAAATAGGGTATTAATGATTCTATGTTACCTAGTACTATATAGGATCCAAAGTACAACTCTTAGAGCACTACTTAATTCACAAATCAGGTTATTCATAGTAAAGTAAGGAATATAAAAAGTGTTCTCACCAAATCACATTTTTGAAAAATATTTTATGTTCTATGAAAGTGCAAGTATTTGTAGTTTATACTGAGCAGTCTCAATGGGTATTTGTTTTCTATGAAGGGAAATATCTTTGTGATGAAATTTGAATCATACTAGCAAAATATGGAAAGAATTCAAATTAGTTCCATATAATCTTAGCACAATTGAAATCATATTTAAATAATGTTTTCAATGACCTTAAACTGAACTATACTATTCCCTGGCTTCCAGACACAAAATAAGTCCAAATAAGACTCACTCGCTCTCTCAAAAAAAAAAGCCTCTAAATACTTACGCATCTGGTTTTTGTGCAATCTGCACTACAAAGGTTTAAGTTTTAAAAGTGATTGCATTTATGTTGTCAAACAAAACTTGCATGTTTCACTACTGAAGGTAACACCAGCTCTCAAAACTGCTCACCGAGGAGCACTTGCTCGACGTTAGCTCTCAGTTATTGCTTTGCCTGAAATTCCTCCAGGCAGAACCAGAAAACTGTTTCCTCCCTCTCCTCTTCCCTCTGCAGTTCCCCTTGCCTTATCTGTATGAATTTGCATGACTGTTTCACTGAATGCTTTGCTACAGTTCAGTTTGCTTTTCAATATTTCAACGCTAGTTGTGAGTTCCTAAAATATATTCTAGGCCTACACACAGAAATGTTTAGAATTATACATAACCACATCTTTCTTAAAGCCATTTGAACCTTCAACCAATATGAAGCATCTGAAATGAAAATATGATATTCAGTAAAGTCCAACTTTGCAAATTTAAGTTTTTCAGTTTGGCAGCTCTGGTTCACTCATGTCTACTCTTGTGCCAATGTAATTGCATGTTCATAACAAACACTCCACGGAATTATTGCAAAATACTTCTTTTACTAAATGTCAGTCATGCATAGAATTCATTTTAACCATTAACACATGAATTAACACATTAATTCTGAACTTGATACTAAAATGTTACAAACAAGAGATGCAAATTTCACCTACATGAAACACAAAAGGTTTTCTAAAGCAATCAAAAAAACCCCCACTTTCTTACACCGCCAAATAAACTCTCAAGCAAATATTAAAAGTTTGCAATTGGACAGGGCAATTCACTGTCTCTTCACTGTCAATATCAACTTCTATATAATTGCCATCAAAAGATTTTTTAACCTCACACAGTTTCAGTTACTAACATCGAAGTCCCAAAGAAAACTCTTCTTAATAAAATAAGAATCAAACTCAAGAGCGGAATAAATTCCATTATGATCCTTTGAATTGTTGAGAATTTCATTAATTACCATTTTGTGACACAATGAAATAAACAGTCCACTTTCCAACAATCACAGAGAAGCTTGTTGGAAGCAGTTATATGTATTTTAATGGCAAAACAGAAAAATAAGTTTCTGTCCCACCATATTCAATTGTATAGAAATTGTACGCATACAAGTCCTCTCCTCATAACAGTCTTTTTTTTTAATGACAGAGAAACTGCCCACTTGCTCTTGTATAAACCACAAGTGACCACTGCCTTCCCACAAGTATTCCAACAGCTTCCACTGCCAATGTAATTTTTATGCCATTAAAAACAAAACCAGTACATTCAAAACCCTCTAAATCCAACAGTACATTATTACCCATTCAATCTTCTGTGACCTTGAGCTGTGTTGTTGCTCTGCTAGCAAGCGCCATGGGTGTGCTCTCACACTATGCTCTCAGAGGGAAAAAAAAATATGCATGACAAAATTTCCAGAATGCCAAGGCCTTATCTCCTCACCATCCTTGCTCTCTGCTGTAAGGATTAAGTAGCTATCATCTATAACAGCTAAATACTGCTAATGATGAAGAATCCTAACATGCTGCTCCATGCTGAAGGCCCCTGTAAGTGCATACCCCGGTGCCCCGTTTCCCCTCTAAGCTCTCTGAGTAGTGACAGTCACGTTTAGCCTTTTCATGTGGTTCACTTCTACGGACGCCCTTCAGTCGTACCTAAGTAAAAAAAATCCATTTAAGAACAATAATTTTATAAACACATTTTGCCAAGTGCAACTAGAGCAACAATGACAAGCAAGTTCTCAAATGTGCCCCAATTCTCTACATCACAAAAAGCCATTTCATCTCTGCTAAAATAAATGCAACTACAACACTCAGCAACCACGTCTGAAATACCAGAAGAAACCTCTAACAGTCTCTCTAGCGTACATTAATTGAGCAATATACTTAAAACTGCAAAACTTGGCCAACGAATAAGATGCAATGATACCAAGAACAACGACTGACTGCTGCAGGCTGCAGTTTTCTTACTTCCAATAGTTTCTAGGGGTGAAAATGAGGAAGAAGCTCAGCTGCCACTGACTGAGAAGTGCAGCCCGTTGGGCCTGGCAGGAAGGGTGTGAGAAGCATCCTACAGATGGAGATGCTGTTGAGATACAAAGAGCAGGGTAACATTTCATTTAATAATGGAATTAGAAAGGAAAATCTGTGTCTGCCCTAGAGAGAAAGCAGCCAACAAGCACGGCTAGCACAGCCACACTCTGCCTGCCGCGAGCGCGCAGTGAGGAGCGGCTGCCTCTGCCTGCAACACCCTGAGCACAGCCAGGAGACCAAGCAGGTCCCAGCACCTCCAGCCACCGAGAGGGCAGGGGGCTCGTGTTAACCGGGGGTTTTATTCAGCCTCCTCTGAGGATTACAACACATTCCTGCAGCAAGAGACTAAGCTGAAAAAAATTGCTTTTCTTTTTGCTTTGCTTTTTATAGCTATTACTGCATTAAGAACACACACTACGAACGCAACTGCTGAAATAGCACTACCTATAGTACCTATATGCTGGCCTAAACCCATCAGCAACACATTGTCACGAAGCAAAGATTTGTCTGAGCAGGAGCTACTCTACATATTACTCAAGTATCTGTACCAAGCTACTTTAATAAGCAATGCTAAAAAGAAACTGTACTTCTTTTTAAGGAGAAAAAAAAAAAAAGTATGTTTTATTAGCGTAAAACTAAAGCTCTCAAGCTATTTGCTGACTCTACAAAGGTTTGGTTGGTTTTTTTTTTTTTTTTTTTTTTTTAAAGGGAATTGAATTTCCCAGGACACTTTTTTGCATTTTGCCTAACAGCTACTAATGACACTTTAAAAGCTGCAAGTCTGGAGCACTACAGGTTCACAGTCACCTCAGTGAGATTAAGCACCAGAAAAAAACCACCTCTAAATGTCCAAATGGAGAGGCAGCAATAAGAAGGAGAATAACCTCCCTTCTTCCTTTTATTTTTTTTTTTTTTTAAATATACACAGCCACAAAAGTTATTCTGGTCAAATCTCTGATCAAATGAAAGTCTAACAGTCACCAAAAAGAGAAAGGCAAGACTACTGCATATATTTCGGAATGATCTTTGATCATAATAAAAGTAGCACTGATTTTTTTTGTATCTCTAAGAAGAGAGGTAAAGCCACACTTCATAACTTGGGGTTTCTGCAACTGCAAGCAAGTCTAATGTTCAGCTATTTAAATCTTTCATTCTTTTTCAGTTACGTGCACTAACTTTAAAACTCTGATCCACTCTGAAGCTCAGAAAGTGCGAGATTTGCTCACAATGAAGTGTCATAAAACACTGAATTTCAACAAGACATCAGTATTACAAAATCTATCCATTTTACCCATATAAACATAAAAAAAAAGCTCTACAGGAATACAGACATTAAGCAATTCTTAGCATGTAAGCACCCAAGGTAATACAGACTCAGAAGGAAGATCTATGGTGTAAAGGTTGTCCTACAAGGTACTCTGCACTACACATATCCATGCTCAGCTCTCCAAGCAGTATCACATAAGCAGTAATACTTGACCTCACCAAGGACATTTGTAGCAGTTGCAGTGAGGGCAAATTCCTCTCACTGTGGCAAAATGCAGTTACTCAATTTTACTGGAAAGAGCTCAAAAAAAAAAAGGTGTGCAGTAAAGCAGGGAAGAATACTAAGTTTGAAGTCCAATCACATATGAAATAACGTGGCAGAATTGAGTAATAAGGGTTTTAAGTACATTTTGAAGATTGTAATGAAAATAGAGAAAATAGGCTAAAGGAGAGAACAGTTGATGTCCATGTTTTGCAAAACAAAAACCCAAATTGAAAGGCAGAAAAGAACACACAGAGAAGTCATCCAATATCAAACCAAGTCCCTTTTTGGTATTCCTTTAAGAACTATTGTACTTCCTTAACTAGACAGACTTTCATACATCCACAGAGCAACACAGCAACTTGCAAAAAGAGAATTCAATGTCCTATTAGTACAGCATGTTAAATTAATGACAGTAAAAGTTTATCAAGAATTTTTTTCTTCCCAAATTTTCCCTCCAATATTTTCTTATATGTTACTTTCCACGAACCATTACAACAGCAAAGAATCTCACTATCGTTAATAATACATCTCTCCAATCTCACATTTCTCTTCAGCTTCACTGCCCCAGCAACAAAATAAATGCAACTAAATATGTAGACTTTTGCCTAGTTGATCTTTGCCTGGTGTCTCTAAGTGTTCCCAATATGTATTATTAAGAAATAGAAACTTTTAGTAACTTCCGAAGTGAAGATCCAGTGAATCACAGAGTAGAGATCAAAACAGATAATAGATATTATAGACATGGAAAAAAACTTTCTTGATATTGGCAACTGCTAAAACCTGTTGGTTCAAAATTACTTCCAAACAGCAAAATAACAGCTATGATAACAACTCAAGTGATAGCAAAGGAGCAAAAAACATGAAGGCAAAATAAACTAAAATACTTTTGACTAAAGGACCATTTCAAACTGTTCTGCAGAATAAGCCAGCATTTACTGTAGTGTCAATTTGAAGTTGTGCAAAATAAGCATAATTTAAGGGAGGTATACATTAAAACAGAAGGAGGTTCTAAACAGAATCAAGACAAGAAATATATTTAAATTCTAGAACTAGCATATTTGAATCAGCAAGAACAATCCATCACCTTAAGTATCATAAAAACAGACATACCTTTTCTCTCCGTTTTCTGTGAAGGGATGGAAGTTGTGGATGTAGGCAGTTTTGATAAAGTAGATGCTCCATTAGCATCAAAGGATTTCTTTGGCTGGTGATCAGATTGTAGAGAAAATGGACTAGGAGGAACAGTGCTTGGGGTAGCAGTTGGATGAACCACTGGTTTGATGGGATGTTGTACTGGAGTAGAACTACTGTGAGTCTCTGCTCTTGGCAGTCTGTAGTCTCTGTCATTGTGCCTGCTTGTTTGAGATAAAATATTCTGTGGGAGCATACTACTGGCGTCACTGGAATGCTTGTCTTCCACTTTTGCAGGATTCCCCAAGTAATGTTGCAATGAGGGAAAAAAAGATTTAATTAGAAGCTTGCCTTAAAACTGCAGTGACTATGATTAATTCAGGAGCACATCAATAATAAGAGATGATGTAAAGAATCAAACAAAAAAAAGGAAAAAAACCTCAAGCAGATCAGAAATAAAAAGCACAAAATACAATTTTACTCACTGACAAAATGCACTTTCTCTAACCTTTGCTTGATTTAGAGTTCCAGTTATGCACTGTGCTTTCCTGAAAGGCTGCTTTATATTGAGCATTATAGCCAGAGTTAAGTTTTGAAGTTCCCTAAAAAAATTTAGATCATATTCTATTATTTCTATCTTGTATTTAGTGTGATTAGACAACTGATGCTATTTTCCCTTTGGAGAATTAAAAATCTTAAACAGATAGAACATAATAATTTCATTTTTTTTGCCTTTAAAGAATTCCGATTCAAGTCACTTGAGCAGCAGTGCAAAGAATTTACTTTCAGTAGAATAAATTCAATGAGATCATACACAAATGAGTGGCCAACCTGTTTGCAACATGTTAATAGCCTTTAAAATGTGCTCCCCTGGGAAAATATTAAGCATATATACACTTCTCTGCTTGATTCCTAGATTTTCACCTGTCACAGTTATTGCACTACACAACTCTTGCATGTTTTGTGACAAACACATCTTGAAGAAAACACAATTTTTGTCCTCTATCTGTTGAAATTTTGCTGTCCTTGAGGGGGGAATAGGACAGGAAGACAGTTGGTGATGAAAGTCTGTCTTTTATAAATGTCGGCCTTATAAAGATCACAGACAGAAAGGGAGGAGCAAAGGAGCAACTTTTAAATCATCCTGAAGCCTACACTACAAAGCTACACAAACTACATTGACAAAGATAAAAAGACAAACACTAGTAATCAGGAAAAAAAAATCCAAGCAACAGAAATTCACAGTCTGGAAAAGGCTTTCATCAATGTGTTGGCATGGTAAAAATATTGTTTAAATAACATGTATGGACTGTGAAAGCACTGATGGCAAAACCTATCAAGTTAGTTGATTATTCAGATGTAAAATCAAGGTTTTAGAAGAGACTTTGATATCTCTATTTTCATGCTTAAAATATTACACAGACAGGTCTTACAAAAGTCAAGATAATCCAAATATATGCAAAACTACAAGTTTTTTCAGGAACTATCTTAAAATATCACTAAATTAGCAAGAAAAACAGAAGCAGTACTATGAAGAGCATAAGCAAGTAGTACTAGCAACAGTTCAATGAGTCCAATGTTAAAAATTTGAAGGAACAACATCTGAGACACATCTGTTTCAGTAGCTTTGTCATTTTGTATTAAAAAAGGGGGAGAAAGATAGTTAGAAAACAGGGGTTTTTTTAAGGTTAGAAAAGAACGCAAAGTAATACAAAGAAATCAAGAATATACTACTTGAAAAAAAATACATACTTCCACTGGCAAACCCACTTGCAGCTGTCGCCTGCATCACCTCTCTTCTGTAGTCTCTATCTTTTGGGAAACTGTTAACTGACATTTTGCTTGCTTCTTTTTGTCTTTGCTCTCTGAAAAAAAAACGAAAGATCATACAAAATTCAATCATGCTCTCTCGAGGTTAAGTAACACAAAATGAAATAAGCCATTCTAGCAGCTCACTCCTACAGACTGAGGCGGCAAACTCTACTCATGATTTTCCTTACTCGAGTGCCTGTGCTTGCCCAGCACCAGCTTAGCTCATTAACCTAGCAGTAAACCACAGATTTCCCCCCCGCCGCCCTTGCTTAGTAGTTCAAATTTATTAGGGAATAGAAGAAGTGCCCGAGGTCATGTAAGGGTGTGGAGAGAGCAAACCTGGACCATGCAGCAGTCTGTTAGGTTGGCCCAGCTGCTGTTTGAATTATCTGTTGTAACCTTTTTCCTTATACACTGAAGATACACACACATATACACATATTTACCTTTCCAGCCACTCTTTTGGTTTTTCCCATTGTGAAACTTCTGTTCGGCAGTTGTAGTAGTACTTTTTGCCTGAAGAGCTGATGTGTTCAGACCAGTCATCTGCAGAATCATAAGCCTTTAAAACATGAACAACATTGGATTAAAGGCTACTTGCAAGTTTTAATATACAAATTTAAAAGTTTCCATCATTTTTAAGTTACATAGTGTCCTCACATACCCTAACCTAAATATCTATTCCATCTGTCATAGTTAAGGGTGATGGCAACTGCTACATTTCCACTGTCTCTTACAAGACAGTTCCTTCTATTTTATTCCGACCAACTCAAAAGAAAAATACATCTAACATGTTCAGTAGGAGGCAGTTGTATCCATATTGCTAAACTTCAGAACTCTGCACTTGAATCCCTCCAAACTCAGTATCTCAATACCCAATCTACAGTTTCTGTCACAAAGTGATTATTAAAAAGAGAAACCCACACCTGTATGTTTTTCTAAGAGAATTTACTTATTCTGTTTCCAGTGCAATCATTAACAAACACTGCCCTAACCACTAAAATGGAGGTAATAAAGTGACCAAAACTGAAGGTGTACAACACATCTTAAGTAAGAAAATCTAGTAAAACCGGAATAATTTTACCAATGCCTGTGGAAAATATGTCTCTTCATTTCTCTCCATACCTGTTTTATTTAAATAATCTAGTACCTTAAATTAAAAAACAAGTACCTGAAACCTCTAAAAATAACTAGTTATAACAACTTCACAAGATAAAAAAACCTGCAGTTAGGGCATATACATGATGTTTATACAATAAAGCTTATATTGGAGAATTCAATGAAGCAGAAAGTTTTCATTTTAACAAAAATCCTGAAAGTAGAGTGTGCATGAATGAGCTGAGGTGGGGATAACCACTAACCACAAATACTCACTGCATCAGAAGTCTTGCTTGGGTTATTGCTGGGATTAGAAGAATGTGAATTTGAACTATGAAGAGCACTGTGGTTATGTGAATTTTCTTGTGGAGAGTAACTGGTCCCTAGGGAGGAGAAAAAAAAAAAAAAAAAAGAGAGAAAAGGTTCACCATACCTTTTTTGTACAAATAAAAGTATCTGCATTTTAAGGGTGCAGAAACACAGCATCTTATTTCCTGAACAGCTTACGTTTTCAGATACCTTTTATAAACTAGACTTCTGCTGTCAAGTGACATAGCAACTTAGTAACAGTCATTTACCTAAATGTAGACAGTTTGCAGCCAGAGCCCAACATATTTCAGATATGGAAGAATATGGAAGAAGGAGATTCACATGAGCATTCTACACTACCTTCAGGGTAAAGTCTATTTTGTCTTTGTAATTTTATTACTGCAGTATGTTCCTTCATTATTCTCACTCATGGAAGGGCTTACTCTCAAATTTCATTTAACTACAAACAAAATATCTTTTTTTTTGAGTGTTGAAGGAGTCCTAATATGTCAATTTTGACATATTTTCTCCTCAGCACTAAGTAATAAGATTCAAATGAGTTTGTCACCATCACATGCAGTTTGACGCACATGTTCAGGTGTCAAGTTCAACACAGCAGTCTTCTTTCCCTAAGCCTTTTGCCAGTGTTCATAACTGGTAAACTCATTCTGTTTCTGCTTGCAGATCAAACTATCTTTCAGGCAGTTCTGTCTCTGCAGCACAGGGACCGACTCTTAGAGCACTAAAGCAACATTTCCCAAACTGTCACATCCTTCTGGCTTCCCTAAAAACTACTACTCAGGTAACCTGTTTTTCTTCCTCACCATAAAAGCATTTAAACACAAAAGAATAGTTGGGAAAAGAGAAGGGAAATAATTCCCAACACTTCACAAAGAAAGAAACACAGAAATGAAAGATACTGACTTTGGTCAGTTAAAAAACAGCAATGTAGGCTAGTAATTTCTCAATAATTATTTTGTAATTAGAGTGTTTACTAGCACCTGTTCTAATAATAGCATTATTCTCAATGACGTGAATGCTACCATCAGAAGAAAGGCAGATTTTGCTTTATTTCTGAGGAGGAAGAAACATCTAAACGAGCAGAAAAAGAACTAACAGCAAAAAGAAAGGCAGAGGGAAAGACATCAGCTCAGCTACATCGCAATAATAAAAACAACTAGGATTTAAGCAGCAAGTTCAAAGGAGAACACAAAGAACCGCAGGAGATCAAAAGATCAGGTAACAAAGAGCTGGCTTCCCATTTTGAAGGGAAAACCATCCTTTAAACAGAATGGCAGGTAAATACCTTATGAGCACTACTTTAAGCAGAAAGGTGATCACACAAGTAGTAGTTCAGTGCTTGAACAGCTGAACTTTAATAAGATAGTTTTGCTCCAACAAGAACTTTCAGCAGTTGTTCGTCAAGCAAAATGATGCATTACCTAAAGGTCCACCTCTTTATAAATAGGAGTGCTGACTTCTGAATAGGACAATGCTCCTCTTTTCCTTTTGTAACAGAAAATTAAAGCTCTGGTAGAGAAGTAGTGGTGTTAACCACCCAGATTTGAAGTGTAAAAAAAAAATCTCTGGCAAATTCTGGCCTTTCTTTGACGTTTTGTCTTCTTTCTAGCTTTATTTTTGTTTGACTCAAAATTAAATACAAGGCCGAATGGTTCTTCTGAAGGGTGAATCTACTGGAGAGTCAGGAGGAAGTCACTGTTTACCACATTCTTATTGAAAATATAATTTCATCTGTGTTCTCTAAGACCTGCAGTCCAAGATAACAAACCTGCTCTTCTCACTCCCCACATCCATGTTTTACTACTGACCAAAGTTCTCTAAAGCAGAACAGAAAGTGCTGAATATAAAGCTTGCTTATGCATCAGCACTATTATGAAATACAGATGCACTGAAGTACCTTTCAGAAAGAGCAATTGCTCTGCTTTACTTAAATGGGCAGTACTACCAGAGTGACAAGCTTTTTGAAACCACTGAGAGACCATGCAGTGAAAAACATATGTTGCTCTGTGGAAACAAACAGACCTAGTCAATGTTGCCAAGTAATATTGTCCCTGCAATTTGAAAATGAAAGAAAAAAAGTTTGCTTCTAAATATATAGCATTAGTCTACAAGATGTCCATCTTACATATGTGCAAAAGGTAGACGGACATATGACAAAGATGCAGTATTATTTTAAAATGCCCCGCTCTTAAAATCTCCCATTCCTGCAGAAATTTTAAGCAAAAAAGAGAAAAAGTACTTTTTTTCCTTCCTTTCATTCTTCTTTATCTGATTTGCTCTTCTCAGGTTTTAAATATTCATATAAATCATGTCAAAATAATAAAAATAGAATCATGGACCATACTCCAAGAAAGTAGAAAATATTCTTGTCTGTATTTTTCCTCTACCTACTGAGGAGAGTTTTTAAATCCCACTGGGCACTACCCCATGTACTACTAGCTTCACATCCTGCATAGCAAGCCACAAGGACCACAAGGACCTCTGCAAGCGGCAAAGACTGACTCTTACAAGCATCTCTAACATGGCACAGCCGTCCACTCTAAGAGGTGGGGAATGAGTCAAGCCACTGAAACTATTTTTACAAGTCTGCTGAAAACCACATACAGAGAAGATGGCTAGAGGAGAATCATGTCACGGTGCAGCATGGGAGAGGCTATAATGCAATTTTTTATCTTCAAAGTCTTATGACTATGCAAGCATTGACCAAACTCTTGTTTCAAATTTTCGTTTTCCTCACTCTTGGAAAAAAGTTTACTACATAAACAAAAAAGTATAGCAGTATGTTTAGTACCTTGAAAGAGATAAAAGCTGACTTGCACATACACGAGGTACTGACCAGTCCTGCCAGTAGCTGACCAACCAGACCTAAAAGTAGCTCAGAAACTTTACTTGTGTAACTTTAGCTAACATCTGTATGTTAATTCACCTTAAAAATCTGGCAGTAAAGAAAGAAAAAACACAGAGCCTCGACTTCAATACAAACTTTAAAAAGCAAGAGAATTAGGTCTACGCTAATACTATCTTCTGTGCTTTCTTAAATGAGGAGGACTCAAAGCTCTTTTATCATTTAAGCTTGTCTAAGCAAATCTCAAAACACACATACATATAGCATACACACTAACAACAAATAACTGAGCTGACAGTGAATGAGGTAGCTTTATATGGTACATATAAAATTCCAAAATTTATACTTACGATTTTAAAAAAATATTTTCTACAAATAAGCACACTTGCAAATACTCTGACATGCATGCATAAATTATATTACAACAATGTATTCCTCAGACAGTCATATCACTAGAGTCTTGATTTTTTTCAGATACCGATTACAGAATGAGGTAACTTATAAAAATTTTTGTACCAAGATCATTCTACTTACATTTATTTACTAGGCCCTCCTCAAATCCTCTAACAACGATATAATTATTGAACCGCATCATGTGCTTCTGCGGATTGTTATCGACTATAAGGTAACTCTTCCACAGACACATTTGTTCAGTTCTACTGTGGAATAATATTAAATGTGTTGGGTTTTTTTTTTTTTAATTAGGGATTAGGGAGAGAAAAAAAGCATAGTTAATTGACTGCAATTCCTGAAGACAGTTGCAGTTATTTGTGATTATACTATACTTTTCATTCAGCATAATGAAGACCTGGTGGCTGTAAATACCACAGCAGGCTGAAAAGATGGCCAAACTGAGTCTAGTCTAATACGCATTTCCCAATATGAATATGAACCTATTCAGCAAAATAAATGTGTACATACATCTCAACCTCATTGACAAGACCATCAGCCTCCAAGCGCTCTCATGCCGTTCCTCGCAGCCTGGTCTGCAGCACAGCAGCGAGTCATCAACACTTCTAGGCAGAAACCTGAGCAGTTGCAGCAGTTACTGCCACCTACAACACAGCCAGCCCCGCCAATAGAGACACATGTTACTCGGGGACTCCAGAGGAGCCACAGGACTGTCCCTGTGCTGAGCTGCACTCTTGGCCGGGCTACTCCGCTGCTCCCACTTGGACTTGTCCTGAGCGAGGGCCTCAGCTACGTAAATAGCAATCACAGCTGCTCTGGCAGCACTGAACACTGTGGGGGCCACAGCTTTTCAGCTTTTCCTTTCAGGCTTTCAGAAAGGCCACCCATAAATACTTACGTTGACAGTGCATAGGTCAACTAAAGGCACAGCTTTCCTCTCCTCACTCTCCTCCATAACACCATTTTATTTTATGACTAATACTCCTTTATGTTTATATAACTACCAGAACCTGGAGAAAATGAGTGAGAGCAGACTACCCAAACGACATTTGCTGTGGGAAGCTTCCAAGACCTAAGCAGGTGACACCTTGGAAAGTAATAGTTTTAGACACCTCCTGCAAAACAACTAATGGTTTAGATATTGTGTGCAAACAATAAAATCGGTATTATCAATTTCCCACATACTAAAACCTTGAAGTCTCAAGGTAGAATGGGGGGATGACAGAGATGGGAGGAAATACAGACTTACACAAGTCAATTAGCACTTACATCTCCAACAACCCAGCCCAGCAAACCTTAAGAGCTCAGACTGCCAGGATTCAGGATATTCAAAAATATTTAACAATCCACCACACTAAGATGACATGTGGAGAGCATGTGAAGCGCAGGGAAACCTCTGCAAAGGAGAGTCTCTCCCCTTTAGTCATATGCTAGCTGTCAAATGAGCAGTGCCTACCCCCGAGCCACATTCAGGTGTCTGTGACTGGCAATTGGCTCCACTTCTCTCAGCTGCAGGTCAGAGAAGAAGGTTGTAAAGACAGTAGCAAACATAAAATTGCTGAGATCAATTCATATCCTGAAACAGGCCTGATATAAGGCAGACAGCTCTCCACTACTCCAAGAAACATTCCCGTAATAACAGCCCTTCCCACCTATTCCTCGCACAGACACTCTCCTTGCTAATTTTCAATGATGTGGGATAAAAAAAAACTTCTGTTATCTAAAGTATTAGCATAGCTCACAATTTATAATTTTAAATAAACATTTTTGATGCACCATAGAGCAGTTTATGTTGTTTTATTTCTCTCAGTTTAGTTAGAACTCCTCATAGACATGATTTTTCTCAGCTTAGTCAGTACTTTGCAAGCAGTTCAATTTGGCAAGAGCAATTCCTCACTGAAAGTGGCCAACAATAGCATCGGTCCTTTCATTTAATATATAAAACTGCTATTGTAACTGTGTCAGCAAACTCTCATGCTATGGTTAGTTATAAATAATATGTTCTTTAGTACAGGTTAATTTTAAGTCGTTAGAGCTATCTTGAAGAAACTTTCAAAGGACAAACCACATCATCTTCACCAAGGCAGGACAACCAGTAGGAAAAAAACACCGTTGTGGAAACCCATTCCAAACAAACCAAGTTGGTGCCTACTGCTGATCTGAGCTTCTGCCATGCCAGATCCAAAGGACTCAGTCCCATACAGTCTGAACAGCGATGAAGCTTCGACATTGCTCTCAATTTGGAAAACAGACATTACAGAAGGGGGAGTAAGAGTGTTACTTTAGAAACTCTTTCTTGGTAATATTCACATTTAACTGCCAGTGGAAGCACCAATTCAACTGCATGAAATTAAGCTGAGATTCCCAGGAGGTTAAAGGGCAGAAGTCTCTAATGAAAGCAACTATTTTCTTTCCCTGCCTCCCTTCTACCTTTCAAGGAGAAGCTGAACAGCTCTCCTTTCCAAGCACTATACACCTATACCAGCAACTATAGCAATTGTGTGTCCAGATACATCAAGTCAGTTCTGCAACTGCTTAAAAGAACAGGTAAATTCATCACCATCCAATCGCCCTTTCCTATAACTCATTTTAGCTCACCACATTATGCAATACCATAAAATAGACAACCTGCAAGCATGAAGAGGAACACACACACTGAAGTTAAGGATAATCTATAATTGAGTTCAGCAAACAGTAGCAAAACCCTAGTTTTCTCCTTTTTGAACAGACAGTAAAACAAGATATATGACTCCATTCATATCTAAGATTTTAAGCAGGAATAAACAATAATATTACAGTAGATGCAATAAGTATTTAAGCTATTTAATTTTCAGTAGGTATACATTACAGTCATCTTTACACACTCCAACAAAACATGCAGTGCTTGTTACCTTCCTTTCTTGGTCAGGCAAATAACTAGCTATTTTTTTCCCCTTCTGCTCTTAATAAAATTATCAATGCAGATTTTTATAAAGGGAAGTGTACAAAATGCTCACCAGCTGGGCAGGAAGCACAAAAAAATGCTCCTGAGCTGTAACCCAAAGTCCTTCCCTTAACTCCCTCCAGAGATATCAGAGATTCAGAAGAGGTTCTGGGATAACTCTCTGTTCTCTGTTGCAGAAACCAGCACAAGAAAAGAAAAATTGGGCAGTGAAAGAGTAATGAAGTCAATTCTGCTAACACTGCTTTACACTCCATAGCTAGTATTCTAAGACTTCCCTTTCTCTTAGCTAATACGCAATCACATTCATTAAGTTCAGGACAGGAACAGGACCCTGAGTGTACAGGAGGGTTGGACTAGATGACCTCTAGAGGTCCCTTCCAACATTAAGCATTCTATGATTCTAACCTGAACTTTCTCAACAGAACAAATACTGCCAACCTCAGGGACACTAATTATCTGCTAACAGAAAAAAAGGAAAAAAAAAAAATAGTTTATGGTAGTAACATTTTAGGACCCTAGCTAAATTAGACTTTTTCAAAATACCTATAATGTACTTCTGCTGATTTANAAAAAAAAAACAAAAAAAAAAAACCAAAAAAAAACCAAAAAAACCCACACCCCACAAATATTTGTGCAGAACACTTTCTAAATTTCTACCTTCAGGAAGAAGAAAAGTAGCAGCTCTTAGAAGACAATACTCACAGCCTCAGCAGTAACTGAATAGCCTATCATGGCCATTTTTATTTGCCACATGCAAAAACACTAAGACAGAAACAATTTTACTTCAGTGTACTTGTATGTGGCCTGCTGTACTGAAATAAATTATGCCTGCCTTCCACAGACAACCAGGATCATAAAAACTTGCCATTTTTTCTAGTAGAGCAATGGTTTCAGAGAATATACCAACTGTGCAATAACAGCTTCCAGAAATTCGTAAAATACTAGAGTTCAATGCAGAGTGTCCTGTCAAAAGATAGAAAGAAAAAAAAAGAACCACTACACTGCCCAATATCATGCTCATTATGCTCTCCCTGCAATATATCTGTTTTATACTCGTCAGTAGGTAGTTTTATGAGAAAAAGAACTTACAAAGCTTCGTTTTCTTTCCTCCCACCTCTATGTTCCACAGCGGCTGCTGTTCGGTAACATTTGCCTCCCAGAAGCTTCACAGCAGCAAAACTACTAGGGCTCATCTTTTTCACCCATTATCTTTTGCACAGGATTTCAGAAAAATTAGGCTCAGTCCTTAGTATAAATGGACCAAGACTTGTATGTAAATGGAGTGGGACAGTGGACTTAGAAAGGTTGCAGAGACACCGTAAGAATGTTGTTTTCTTCAGTAAACAAGACTAAAAATAGCACAGACTTTCTAAAATGGCAGCATGAAATGGACTGCTATCCTCCACTTACATTTTTTATTTCAAATTAGATCAATCTAATTTTGCTTCATATACTGAAGTTTAATTTTGAGGGAAACTTTAAAAAGCATTCCAGGATGAGAATCAGCTACCTACCTATCAAAAAACTCAAAAGGCAACAACTAAAAGGTTCAACTTAAATGCAAACCTCCATTCTGAGTTCTCACATAGCAGTTCAGTGATCTTCTACTCCAGCAGCTAATAGACGGACTTTGTTTTCCTAAGATTGTACTTTGGTTGGTATGGACACAACAGCTTGGTTGTCATCACCGGTCTAACAGATAAAAATACCACAATGATATTCTCCTCCTAGTCTGCTCCTTTCCTTGTTTTAGCTACAGTAGAATGGTTCAGTAAATCTTTTTTGGTTTCTGTTCCTCCCTGTCACCCCCCTAGGTAACTACAAGTCACTTTCCAACTCACACATAATTAGAAAAAGATCGGGTTAACTGGACAAAGTCTCTTGATCTGGTGAGCCCCAGAAAGATCCATTCCTCAATTCCCCAAGTAACATTCTTGGAGGACAATCAGGGAAAAAAATATGCATTTCTGCTGCACTCCAGAAAAATATAAATAGATATCAGAAAAAGGGAAAAGCCTCAGCACTACTATAGTTAAAAACAGGCCAGACAAGCTGTCTCACTGCACAGCATTTTTGCTATTTTATTCTTCTTCCTCTTGTTAATACATGTTAGTTTACAAGTAGAATGGGGCTTCATTGTGGTATTTTATGAAAACATACAGAGTCCCTTTCCACTCTTGAGTGGAACAAAAAGATGAAAAAAATGTAAGATTCTAGTCACCATTTGCGATATTTAAGAGGCTATCTGTAAACAGACGGAATTCAGAGCAATGGAACAGGAATAAAGAACAGACAAAGAAAAGAGTAACTGCTGGAAAATGCACATCTCAAATTCCCATTTTCCAAAGATGACAGTATTTTTCCTTGTTTTAGATTATGCTCATTCATACTGCTAAATTCAGAGTACAGCAGACAACAAATCCCTCCCAAGTCTCCACACAACCAAGTTATATACATCTGAAAGATCTTTTTTCTCTCGGACTGGCTGAAGAGATAATAGATGTGGGATGGCCATCTACCACCTCACAGTTCAGTCAGCATCGTATACAGGCTTAAAATTCTGTAAGATGTGAGAAATCTATTTATGTAGATGCTGCCTACACAAAGGCTGGGATTCAATGGATCACAGATGAACAAAACACCAAAACGTAGCCATGCAAATAACACACATGAACAAAGACACATGTACACATATGCATATAAAAACTGAATCACTTGGTTCATTTGCATGCAGAGATCTTTCATCCCAAACTGTAAGAAGATGTCTTTCCAAGAAAAACAATAAGGATGCTCTGGCTCATTAGAAATGTTTAATTAGCACCTAATGCTTTCTAGTACCTCGAAAAGCAGGGGTCAAGCTGGATGATGCATTTCAATAAAACCTTCAGGCCTCTCTCTACCATCTCTTTCCATGCTTATTATGTGGCACTGCTGCCATGCAGTAGATATCCTGTTAGTCACAACAGCAATTACAGATCCAACATACTTTTCTTACATAACAACAAGTACCTATGGGATATATGCAGCCAAAAACACCCTTTCTCTGTGCCCGATTTAAAGCAAATGTAACTACAGCCCAGCATGTGCTAACAAATGTCTTGGCATAGAGTTCATACTGAAGTGGGACAAAACAACAACAAAAAGTTACTGTTGGTAACTACCACAAATTTTTCTTTGGAAAATTCAACCTCCCAGATGGGAAGTACTTTGGGTTTTTTTGTCTTTATATTATTATTATTAAGCTTCTCCTCCCCTCCCCCATCCCTTCCCAACTGAAATTAGGAGATATCTGTAACATTAACTTAAAAAATAATTAGAGAAGGAATAAATAGCTTTAACCTTTGTGATATCAGAAAAATCAACAGTCAACTAACATCTAGCAACAAAAGAGAAGGCACTGTAGCAGAAACAGGTGTATTCTCACTGCGCAAAATTGGACCAATTAAAAAAGGTAATCAGCTTTACATAACAGCAAATTAAAATCTCTCCCCAGCTATACAAAAAACTAAAAAGCCTACACTAAATATTGAGGACTTCAAATTGTATATATCAAAATTCTTTCAGGTATTAATACAAACCACTATGTATCATAATTCAAAATATACTGTAGCGAAGTTACCACTTGTGTCTTCTGTCACTGGTTTATTCCACAGGCAAGTGGAAAATACAGCATATGTGGTATTTACCAACAACACTAGAATGCAGTACACTAGGAACAGTGCATGAGCGTTCAGTGGAAATCACACCACATCAGGGTGGTTGTTTTTGATTGTTTTTAAACAAGCCCATTGCAATATTCAGTTTTCAAAGCACTGATTACACGTCTATTTTAATATGTAAAGCAGCCACAGAAGCCTCTCTCCTTCCTTCCTTACAGGAAACCATTCTATTGGCAGGTCTTTCGATATATCTCAACATTCGAACAAAAACATGCAACAGAGTGGACAAATAATTTTATCATAATTTTATCTATAAAAAATGCCTTTACCTGAAACCATTTATTTCTGAACAGATGCAACTAGTGTCATTAGATACAATTTTCTGCTCCTGAAGAAAGGCTTTCTCTAGTTAGCTTCCAAACTCCTCTGGTAAGAACCTTCACAAAACTCAAAAAGCTTTCTAAAGCAGATGCCTTTAAATAAACAAAATACTCTCATGATCTGCAGGTTGAACTTAAAGAAACTTCGGAATTACCGGTAGGTACTAAATTACTCAGTTCTACAGGTCTGCTAGATTCGGAACAGCAAATGGAGAAAAGTTCCAGCAACTTCCTCAAAGTCACTAAGTACATTCAAGGCACCTTCCTCAAGAATCAACTTATCATCAGCACAAGCAGCTTTACCCACAGAAAGTATAAGAAGGTACCACGAACTTCAGCAATGCAGAGTCAGATAATTAACTCCCTAGTTCATGACCCACATCCCAATGTGTTAAGTAAAAAACAATCTCCTCATTACAGCATCACTGGTGGCAGGAAATTCAAAAACCTGTTTAATCTCATATCACTTACTAATATTATCATATTTTTACTCATTGGAACATCCCTCTCAAAAAGAGGGTAGAAACACTTCAGAATAAAGCAAAGCCAGGCTTTCCTTTCTGATTGTAGACCAGAATATATTTACATCTCTGATAACAGGAGAGCTCACCTGTCCTTGCGTAAGTATTTGATAGAGAAAAGGTGTTTAATTTCGGTGACATGCAAAAGAGCTGACAGCCAGAACCCAACAACTAACAACTATTTTGTTCAGACAGAGAATAATAGCAATAGACCAAGTGTCCCCCTTCCCAAGCAACTAACCAGGAAGCAGAAGAGCCCTTCACCACCAAAAAGTCCTGCTAACTCAGAGCAAGTAAAAACTCCCCTGTCCCTGGTTCAGGCCTTTACTCACGGACTGGGGGGCGGGGATGGGGCTGGTGGAAGATTTAGGTTCCCTGTCAGCTGGGATAATCCAATTAAAAGCATTCTCTCCCTTTGGAGGCATAAGGGTGGGGAGACATGACCCATGAATACCAACAAGACTAAGCAGAGAAGAAATCCCCAACACTTTTCAAACCATGGAGAGACGAAAAGAAGGGGAAAGAAAAAATAAAATTAATAAAATTTGGTGCACAAATGCTGAAGAAAAGAAAGGAAAAACAATACAAACAAACAAACAAAAAATCCCAAAATTAGTCACATCTGAAAAGCACCTGCTGGTTATCACAACCAGCATTTCCATGTCCTTTCTTAACGGTGAGGGTGACAGAGCACTGGAACAGGCTGCCCAGAGAGGTGGTGGAGTCTCCTTCTCTGGAGATCTTCAAAACCCGTCTGGACATCACCCTGTGCCACATGCTCTAGGGGACCCTGCGTGTGCAGGGGGGGTTGGACTAGATGACCTCTAGAGGTCCCTTCCAACCCTAGCCATTCTATGATTCTGTGATTCAAGCCTTTTAACTAAAAACACAGTCTCGCTTCTCCAGGAACAAGAAATGCCAGCTCAGAAATTATCCATCTAAAAAATAGCATTTGGATTTTAATACAAAGGATTTGCAACCTCAGCATTAAGTGGAATGTTTAGAATGGATTAACAAAGGTTTTGTGCAAGCAATGTTCCAGTTGCTAAACGACAACTGTCTACTCTTCCTATTAAGCAATTCTTAAATATATATATTTAAAATTCATCCACTTGTTCCTGAATTTTGCTTAATAGACGAAAATACATCTCTCCATAACAGTTAAAATAAGATTTGCAAAATGAAGATATATTTTCAGATTTATGGTTGTCCTTCTAGGGTTCTCAATTCATTTCCTTAGTTAAGTAAACATTTCTATAAGGACTACGCAGAAGAGGCTGCAATCATTAGAATGGAGTGGCAAAAATACAAAGAATTTTATACCACTTCTATTTGAACAACGCGATATTACTTTTCATATTAAATAAAGTATGAATAGCTTTCTTTCAAAGTGAGAGGATGTGAAAATGAGAGCTGTGTTAACATGTCAATTCTGGATGCCTGAACTATCCACAGACTACTTAACTAAAGCTGGCTAAAGTCCTGCTCATGTTACACAAGCATGACACCTGACATGCAAAAACTCCCCAGAATTCAGCATATAAACTATATGAAAAAAAAGCGCATTATTTAACTTATTCAGAAGATTTAGTGTATAGGCACACATTATTTACATTTACACATTATTTTATTTATTATATATTATAATAATAGGACATAAAACAAAGTGTCCTTTAAGAAATTTAAGAAACCATGCAAGGCCCCACAATTCCTCTCTATAACGGGGACAGAGCTATAAACATTGCTTCTGGAAATAGTTTCAGAGAACCTGATGTATTCAGTATTTTACCAAAATATATCATAAAAATATAAACTGTTTCTCTATTAAAAAAAAGTTTTAATCTTACTAGTAATACCGAATTCCGATAGTGAAAGATGTAACAGGCTTAAAGGCAGAAATGAGGAATTTTTTGAAAAGTGTAACTATATCGAAATCTTTTTTGTTAAATGCTCCAACTCTGGCAATGAATCATGACAACTTAGTTTCAATCCTGTACAGTGTAATATTAACACAGCCATTATTATGGATTTTATGTTTTCCTTTAAGACCAATCCTCAAGATTCCTTGCTTAAGCAGATTTAAGAGTGCTACTCTCAAAAGTGAAATCATTTACATTTTCAAAAATCTTTAAGTATAGTTATCAAATACACGTAAAGCTCTCATCTCAACAAGAGATGTTCAGAAAAGGGTTTGATTTTTTCCTAGTTAGCATTATTTTAAAGAAACACTTCTACACACTGGTAGTTTGTGGCTTCTGCCAAAAATCAGCATGTTCACAGTTCTCCCTTTAAAAAACTGTACCCGAACTCTGCTCAGTTGCTCTAAGACAGAACAAGTGCAGCACAAAATGACAAAGCCAGGTTGCAAGTACACTCTCCTCTTTGGAATACATGAAGTAGATAATGTAGCGAACTCAAGGTGCTACTGTACTGCAATAACAGCCAAACAATTTTGGTTTTTGTGATTTGCTACTGCATGGGATTAAACACATGTAAACATTAGACAGAAGATGCATCTCCAAAGCTCTACTCTTTCCACATAAGCTAGACAACATCTGGGGATTTAAGCTGCTGCCTATGAAGGGAAGCAGAGGAGCTCTGTTTCGTTTGTCTCAAATAGCTAACTCCCTGTGACAAAGTATATGACAAAATTTTAAAGAGTAATTTCAGATTATCAAATGAATCAGACGTAAAACAAAAATGCTCTGATTTTATAGTAGAGTTTCTAACTCACAAAATGCTATGCCTTCCACCACTGCCTCCTAAAGCCACAGCAGATATGAAGTTAATCAAAAACAGTTTTCTAACCAAAGTTCAAAATATTGTATCATTCTCTATATTTACATAATATCCCACTTTTTCTACTTTCTTTTTTAATAACAGAAGTTTCCTAAGAAAAAGTAACTTTAATGCACATTTCTTTAAAAAGTCTTTACATTTTTTTCCATAATAAGCTGCTGTACTAGCTCATTTGTGATCAATTTTTCTATTAATATTGTACAAAATGCTAGGAAAAGATGTTGTTGAGATTATATTTGAGCTACTGCAGTTCAATATTGGCTTACTTAACTCAGTTTTATTTTAATCTTAAAATAAACAGGAGTAACCTAGTTTATCCTGCTTCTCATCTCATCCTGTATCCACCTTAGTCTCTAAGCCCAGATCTGTTTCTCAAAACTCATAGCCAAAGCTAAAGCTAAGGACAGGAATCAGAGGAAACTGGACAGCAAGGAACCAGCTGTCACTATCCAGCCCTGTTCTTAAGCCCAGTTAGTTTTTCCGTTTCCTTTATGATCACAATAAATAACAGGAAAAAATAGTCAGGTAGCTAATTCAGCAAAAGATATCTACAGACAAAGGTGAAAGTAAAATATTAATAACAACAACAAAATATATAAGTATTAGCATACATGACTGCATATTTTGATTTTGCCATTTTAAACATTTTCTAAGCTCCCTGGCAAAGACAGCGCACTGTTTAAAGGTAAGTTTTACTTCATTAATGTTACAAATTCTTTTTAGACTAAACCAAGACTCTTCAAGAAGTTCAAGACACAGTCATCATCTGATGACTGAAAACTTCTGCCTTTTAATCCAGCAAGCATTACATTGTTTTAAGTCTCAATACGCTTAAACTCTACGAAGTGAAAGCCTAACTGTACTTCAGGCAAAGTAACTGGAAATGGAAACATCAGAATTCGATAAACCTAAAAACAGGCTTTTAATTACAACCTACTTTTGAGAGAAAGAATTGACTTCCAATTATTCACTAAATTCATGTCAAATAATCCTGCAAAAACATAATCCAGTTTAAGGAGTAGTACACTATTCCACATAGAAAGTGTTTATATTCAGTTATCAATGTCTTCATTATTAACAATAACTCTGAAATCAAATGTATGCTGGGAGGAAGCACATTGCCAGGTAGGGGAAATGAAAAGGGCAAGGACATTTTAAAGCCTTCTTTAAAAAGTATGCCAATCCTTCTGTAACAATTTTTTTTCTGGCACAAAAGCCAAGGAACCTAAGGAAATTACATTTGTTATCACATGCAACTGGGTGAAGCTGGGTAGTTATTCTCAACTCAAACTAAAACTAAATCTAGTAAATGTACCTATCCATGAAACAAACCATCTGTACAGTCATTGAATCTGTAACTATTTTTAAAGAAATAAATACTACATGGTAAGTCTTGTATGTATTGCACTGTAGTGCAGATAAGATCTTGCTAGCTAAATTGGTTAGTTTATCAGAAATCTAGTTTTATCATCAATGTTAAGTAGAGTTTTTAGGATAGCTGCTCCTAAAAAGCAAAGGGCACAAAACAAACTGTACCTATGCAAAAGGCAGCTAAAGATGCTTAAATCTGCCACTGATAGAGATTCCCTGTCAAACCTTTACCTGACTTAAAAAAAAGCATTAAAAAGAACACATGCTCAGAGACCAAAAACTTCACAATGCAATACCAAACACATATAAAGGTTTTAATATACTATGAGCCAAAATTAACCAATAAAAATCAGAAAACACACAAAGAAAATAATAAATTTATAATCTATTTTCCCACATTCAGGCACCAAAAACATATCACAGACGGGCTGCTTGAAGGCAATTAGCAATTCTTAATCCCTTTCAGTCTGAATAGTCACTAATCTAAAACATTTAAATTAAAAATGTTCACGTTATGTATTATTCACTATTGGATAATCATTTTATAAACTAGTTGAACTTTCTGCATAAAAACAAACAACAACAAAGTTGTCTAAAGTGAAGTAATCCACTTTCAAAACATCCAGTTCTGGAATAATAATCACAGCGAATTACTACAATTGCTACTAACAATATGAAAAATTGTGCCAAAATCCTATTTCCTGAAAGTTGGTTTCCTGAGAGTTACTGGATGTTGTTGTACCTTTACTGGCTACCTTCAAGAACTCTTATCTACACAGTTTCTTTTCCCTGTTGCTGCTGATCAAATAAATCCTAATGTCTTCTTTGCAACTATTCCAAGAGTTCTTCAAATCGCTCTTCCTAAAGTAGAAATTTGAAAGGCCTCTTCTCTATCGTTATCTTGTCCCTTCTCTGAAAAATCTCCACTTGCGAATCCTTAATGAATGGTGAGAATCAAATCTTGATTCCTGCACCTGCAATACTCATCCTAAGAGATAATCGCTATCTAGTCCTACTTAATACTCCTCTGCTTTTATGCTTCTTCTGGCTAACATTACACTCACATTTTATGCTCCAAACAGTGCATCAGGAATTTCATGACTGTTTTAGAGTCACTGTAGTGCATCTATCTCCTTCCTGTAAATCTTGCACTCCTTCCTGTAAATCTCCTTCCTGTACAAAAATTAGTACTTTTGCTTTCACACAACATAATTAAACTCGAAGTAATGAACTAGTTCTATTATTTAGCACAGTCTTAAATTAAGGATAATTTATGAATGACATTTCTTACTCACAGAACAATGTTATTACTTCATTCCAAGAACAAATCTATGCGCACTAAAATATATGTTCATCCGATGACAAATCTTATATTCTCAGAAGCTAAGAGTTACCAGTGTTTGAACCATAAAACATACAGTGTATAAATAACGTTTTAACATTCAACACATTTTATTCAGTGGATAAAAATCACTAATTTCACATATACTTGAGATACCAGGTAGCAGACGTTGGCTTCTATGCAACAGATAATCTATGTCAAAAGTTCAGACGGGAAAAAGGTCTCCTGAAAACTTCTGCTGCACCTCAGACATTGGAAATTTAGCTCTGGAAATTAATTGTTCATACGCCAAGAGTGCTTTGCCCTTACTATAATTTTTCAGTGATACTGCAAAATGAGACAAAACCAGGAGATTAATGTTTTACCACATCTTTGCTGCATAAGCAAAATTATTTATATTTTAAAAGTAGGGCTGAAAAACTGCAACATTTCATCATTATGTACTTTTTCTTCACAACTCTTCTCATGCCAATAGTCACAGTAAGGAAGACAAGCCTCTTACAAACTAATTGGGGCCTAATGAAGGCGCTTAGGTGTCTCTTCTCCTGTTCACTTCAAACACAATGTAACACTCCTGCACGCATGCAAACACAAATCAAGGCCTCAAAGGCTTACCAGATACCTCTTAAGTTACCTGATAAAAAGAATGAACTGTGAGGTCTGCAGTCAGCCATCTGCTCAAAAATTTAGGCCTCCTTTGAGTAACATGGAAGACAGACTTTCCAATTGGACATTAGACACTTGGAGGAAAATTCATATTAACTTCAAGCCAGTTAGCAACTGTAATTTTGGCCTTAAAACATGCACCTCAACCTCACCAGCTTCTAAGTGGGACAAAAATTAACTTCTTTCCAAGAGGAAGAGGGTGAATGAAAAGTGTATCTTATTTTCCTCTTTCAGAGCCTCTAACCTGCTGCAAGATGGCAGAAGCTTGCCAGTATCTATCCACCAAGCTCTCATTTGCAGGTGATCTTCCCTCAACAATATTTCTCATGAGATACTCATCTTTTTCCTAGATATAGAGAAATTCTGCGCTTTTTCACTAACGCACAAATTCTAGTAAATTTCAGTTCTACTCTTCAGATTATTCCCCCCGCTAAAGTTCTGAGAATGCTGCTGCTGCAGAAAGTCTGAGTTTAAAACAAATTTCAGATTTAAGAGATGCCTATGGACAATTTCAAAAGTTCGTAAAATTTGCAGGATTAGCAGTTTATCTTAGAAATCTGCACTTCACAAAAATAGATGTAATTTTACTTATGCATTCACTAACATAGATATTTTCACTCACTGTAGGTAAACTTTGAAATACTTTTTTTCTGAAGCATCACTTCAAGCAAACAAAAAATCACTGAAGTACTGCATATAGTGCAATTCTAATACTATTATCTCTGTATACAACCTCAGATGGAAAGTTCATATTTCAGAAAAGAGATAAAATACTTCACAAAATCTGTCTAGCAGAAATCTGTTGTTTAATGTTCAATGTTGCTTAGTACTGTTACGCCTAACACTTATTCCACAAGGAAATACACTGAAAAAAAACCCAGAGATCTGTGCTGAAATATAGGTTAAGAATTCCTTATCATGAGGTTAGTGCTTTCAAAGAGAAAAGACTACTGATATATAGGAACAACTAGTGAACATACACGCTTTTCTAAGGAAGTTCTACTGTAAAAAGCTAGGGAGTCTGCTAAAGGTCTTCCAGAGAGGAAAGAGAATCGCCTAACAGTGTTGCTACACCAGAGCAGTGTGGCTAGCAGTCAAGTACAACTAAGATTTGTGCCCCTTCATAACTTGAGAGAAAACCCCAAGAGCTCAACATAAAAAAAAATTCTCTCTTCTCAAATGCTACGCTGAAGTACTAGTACAACCAACACCTGATAAAGCAATTATTTTTTAAGTATGAGTGCTGACGTTCATCCAACATCTGCACATTTTCCTTACTTAAAAACTACGTAACAATTTATTTCTACTTTAAAAGTGACGAATTCCTCTGAAAGTGCCAAAATAACTCGTATAATAGCTTGACTTGATAAACAACTGTAGTTAGTGCTAGAAGTTTCATATTGTTAAATTACTGCTTTCCATAGCAAAGTTATTACAACATACTGAGCTAGAAAACACTCGTAGAAGGTAAAATGCACAGAGACAGAGCATCATTTTAATGATAACTGACTTACTCAATACTTCACAAAGAGTAGAAAGAAACAGCAGGGAAAGGAAGTGTAACCTGTCAAGAAAACAACCATCTCCTAAAGAGCACTAAAAGAACAATAATTTTAATCAGGTCCCTTGGCACACTAACTCAGAGTGTGTTGAGGCAGGAGGAAACATAGAAACCCCTGCCTTAACTACTGGATACTATCAGGCAGCTCTTCAGAAAGTAGCAGTTTTCATTACTTTTTTTAAAAAAGGTTTCATAAGGGTAACTCAAAAATATCTGACAAAAGCCCAATCAATAACCTGTGTAACCCATCTCTGCTAACTCCAAGGTTAGAAGCATATGTTAAGAAAACTAATCACAAGGGAATGCTTTTCAGGTACTAAAGGAAAGCAAATTAGACACATCCTGTTTATAGATAGTTTTTGTTCCTTTTCTGTACACTAAGCTTACACAGAAAGGCTTACCAGATTGAGATACTGAAATTATCATAATATACTACACTTACAATTCAAGAACTAAGTTTAAATGTTTTAGAAATGCATAAAGATACATATTTCTTTAAAGGAATAACAGGATACCTTTAGAATATAGATCTGTAAATAGATCTGCTCATTTACTCGCAGTGAGCAACAACTCCGACACCACACAATTCCCAATATCAAAATCCTAATGTCTGTGGATTTTAAGAACCAGCTACAGCAGATGGCTGAGAGAACAGCATAACTTATTGCAATGAAGTTCAGCTTTCTGGCTATGAGAGACTAAGAACAGTCTCTCACATACACATACTCTCTGCTCTCCTCACTTATATCAGATACCAGGGTTTAATGAAAGAAAAAGGAGAGGACCTCTCCCCGACCCCATTTCTTAAAAAATTAGCACTTAATCCTGTCCTATTACTATCATGGTGCTTTTCTAATAAAAGTAACAAAAAACAAAAACAAAAACAAAAAAAAAANAAAAAAAAAAAACACCAAAAACAAACCTTCCACCCCGTGTTTTTAAAAGCACAAGTTTTCAGATACACTTCAAAATTAATTCTGAATGTTAACATTCTAAATATTAAATTTAAAACTAAAAAAACTACTTACATAATCTACATTGTTTACCTTTCAGTTTTTTTCTCTTATCAGAGAACTTCATAGCAGTTAAAAAAAGGCAGTGGAACTGATCCACCAAAAACTTCAGAAACATTGTCATAGCGTCAAAGCAAATTTTAAGTTTTTTTATCTAAAAATCACAAATATTTAACACAATCTCTTTTAAAAACAACCTCTCCCCTAAACCTGTATGTACTAGTACAAGTAACGACTTCAAAGAAAGCTTGCACTAGTATCCCCAGAAATCTTTTTCCTTTTCTTTTGTTTTTTATTTTTTACTTTGCTCTTGTTTTAATCCACAGAAAAGCTTCTAGATTTGACTAATCCAGTGGAAGCAACACCATTATTCTACAAAAAAAAAAAGTTCAAATCCATAGATCTATTCACCAGTTACTTCTAAACAGACAGTATTCAAAGAATTAAGTGAGGGATCTTTCAGGGAGAAAAAAAAAAAAAAAAAGGGGGCAGTCAGACATTGAGGAAAAAAAAAAGATTAAAAAAACAAAGCAAGTTTCATGTACTATCTACTCTCTCTTGCGTTCACAGATGTCTCTCTTCACAGATTTGACAATACAGGTGAAGAAACTGTTTACACATTAACAAACACAATAATAACAGCACATAAGTGGCTAGCAACCTCAATGCTTCACCATGTTTTAACTCTTCTCAGGCCTTCTTCTTCCCACATGCCCTATACTTTCCTCTTTCCCATGCGTAGTGCTCAGCCGGCTTCCCCTCTCTCGTACCCGTCCTAACGCGCCGCTCACTCGGGCCTGCTGCTCCATGACCAGCTAACCAGAAGTTGGCTTCTTGTCCTCTTCTATTATAAGGGTCACTAGGACAGGAAAGAAAAGTTGGCTCCTTATTTCCAGTTGCTCAGTCTGCCTTTTACAATGTGGATTTTGAACTCTTACAGGAACCACTGGGAACAAAACAAGCCAGGACTCTATGACAGAAGCAACTCTGTCAGATTGAAATTCATGATGTAACACACTCCTTTCAGGGGAGAGTAGGATTTTGAATCTTAGAACTGTATCAGGAATGGTTACAGTGCTTAGGGATAGTATTCTTAATTGCCGATTAAAAAAAAGAAGAAAATTACATTCATGATATAATCACATTTCTACAAAAGAGCATACATGGCATATAATCCAGCTGAAAATTTCACGCCATGTATGCTCATGTTTCCCATTTGTTACTTTAAAAAATCTGTTGAGATCATGATATGAAGCAAGTACTTTTTCAAAGTCTTTTAGGCATAAATGCAGCAAAATACTCAACATCTTCACAAGAACAAATAACTGAGTATCCATGGCAAAATTTTACTCCAAACCCTTTACACTGAACTCAACTTTCTTTTTCTCCCTCTTTTCTATTAATGGTTTGTCATTCTGCCCCATAGATATAATAACTCTTCCACCTCTGCCCCATGCATCCCTTTCTCAAGCAACAGGCTGTCTCTTACAAATTTGACTCCCAAATAGCACTAATATCTCCCTTACAACATTCCCAAAGCTACCTTATTTCACTTCCTTGCCTTCTCTTTCCTGTAATTCTTTTACACCAGTATCATCTTACTCACTCCTTTGAAAAGAACTACTATGATCATCTGTCTTCTCAGCCTGTTCATTCTTGGGCCTGATAATGCTAAATCTTTGTACTTTCCCTTTTTCTGTAATGGAAGCACTCCTCCACATCTACAAGGCCCTTCAGAGTTTTCTCCCCGGTAAACAATGGGAGGTTTAAGTCTCTATTTGTTACTGTTACAGAACTTCACACTTCAGTTGGTCTCACAAGACCACTAATCTCTTCAAACTCCACCTTTGCCCGTAGGACCTGACCTACAACTAACATACATTAAGCGGGGCAGCTATTCAGTAAGCTTTAAACTCCTGCAGAGCGAGACATAGCACACAGGGACCTCAACACAAGTACAAAATTATTTCAGCACTTTGATATGTTAGATGCACAGTGCTCTTCAGGTATCAGGAAGGTGACAAAACTTCAAAATATTCTAAGTTTCTCTGGGGAGACTTTCAAATTTACATTGGACTAAATCTTCTTTGTATGTAGCTGGAGAAATGAGTCAGTAAGCAACTTTGAAATAAAATATGTTTACACTGTATCACACACTCTCTAAGAACTTAACTGAAAGCGGTAAAACCCCTTACCATGGATGAAATTCCATAAGCACAAGAAAGTCTAATGTGAATATTCCATGCATGACCTATAATGACCAGCATCTTTATACAGGCAGAAAACATATTCACAGTTGGAAGGTCTATCACTTCCAACTTACTAATTTTAAAACATATAATTACAGCTGTTACATTTTATGCATAAATACATAAACCTTCAAATAAGGTTTAGCCATCTTTGTCTGTACTGAAAAAATAAAATGGGGTGGAGGGTGCGGAGAGGGTAGTCGTGACCAGATGAATCCCAAGCACTAGCATGCTACACCAGTGGAGCTTTCCACTTCAGTCAGGAGCAAAAATAAAGACAGATAGAAATTACAGGTAATTTTTTTTGGCAAACACTAACTTGAAAAGGAGGGTATCAGGTAATTTAACCTCACAAACTTCACTAAGATTCCACATTTGAAAGTTTTTTGTGTGTATGTTTTGAGAGGAGAGAAAACAAAATTGTTTGTTTGGAGCTTTAAGGGAATTGAGAGGTTGGGGAGGGAAATAACACCGAAGATTTTTCAATAGCATTTGTTTTCAAGGCAACAGATCCTTTGTAGTAGTTCCAAATCAAGCACCACTAATTTTATAATAGTGAAATGTACAGCAATTAGGAGTAAAGTTTTTCCAGAACTAAGACAATAGAGAACAGACCACTCAAGCAATACAAAAAAAAAAAAGAGAGGAAAATACAGTAGCCTTAAAGCCACTTAATATTAGGACATCAATTAGTATGTCCGTTGAGACTCTTCACAATGATCTGCGGTATGTATCCCTTTATTTAAACAAAAATTGGGGGGGCTGCAGTCACAAAATGAAAAATGTAATTACTTCTATTCCCTGCATGTACATACTCGCAAAACTATGGGAATTCTGTACCAATAAATAGTACTTCAGTGTAACTTAAGAAGAGTTAGAACATGGAAAAAATACGTTCTCTAGATATTGCCAATATGCAAGTGTCTACAGTACCCACAGCATTTCAACTATATTCTAACACCTACCTTCAAGTCACACTGACAGAAAGATTCAGTAAATCTTGACAAGACACAGAAAGGAAGATGCAGTGAGCTGAAACTTGCACATAACTACTCTGAGAGACAAAGCTAACATGCTCCTGGTTCCTATCAGCTCAGCTTTGGTTTGCTGTATACAATATATGGGACTTAATGTAGCTTTGGTTATTTTGAGTAAACTGGGCCCAAACCTATTTTATTAACAATACAGAATAGGTGTTTCTCTGTTCCATTACATAGTACAGATGCTCATTTACTTAAATATTTCCCTTCAAACTAACTGTATAGAACTGCTTTTTTTCTCTCATTGTACTAAAATAAAATGTACACACAAACATTTTCAGAACAGAATAAAACAAGTTCTCCACTCTGCTAAAAGCCTGGGAAAGTAGAAATAACAGTGGGATAGCGTTCCTTTTACTTACAAAACTATGAAAAATTCACTCATTTATTTCCATCACTACTATAGACTTCCATACATCAGGAATTTCATCAGTTATTAAATACAGCTGGACTCTGTGAGAACTTGAGAACAGCCCTCCTATCCTAAAAAGAATGTCAATACCCAAAGCCATAAATATTCTCCTCATCCTCCAGATGTTTTCATATACGTACAGCGCCACTGAAAACAGAAGAATTACCTAAAAACACTTGGATGCCGTAAATGTATTTGTGCTGTAGGGCAAGTCTAAAACATAGTTTAAAATGTTTTCTGTGTCTCACTTTAACATTAGCTATCTATTATAACAAGTAACAATAATGCTGTAACAAATATATCTTTAGATCACAAGATGTTAACTTTTCACAGAGCATCAAGAAGCTCTAATTTAAAGCTGTAAGTTTAAATTTTCTATTTGAATATTTTGTTTTCTAACTCCATACATAATAAAATATAATACTTACAAAATAGAAAATAGGCTTTAAAATTCAGTCAGTATTTGGGATTTTAAAAACTGTAATCATTACCATTTTCAATTAAAAGGAAAACCCTACTCTTCCCTGTTTCTAAAATCAGTTAAGAAATCACTGAGTGTGTCATTACTGTCTACAATATTCTACAAAAGCAGAACAAGCAAATTGACTTAACTGTGAACATTTTCCATCTATGTTCCTGCCAAGAAAGACTCCAGTAGGTGCTAATTTGGATTGTTATTTTCTGATTGTTAAGTTCTACATGGCAGTTGAAAATGAAGTTTGTTTACATTTTCAGCAGGCTTAGTCTATGAAGTACTCAACCACATCATACATTACAGCAATATAAAGCATTATGGAAAAGTAATTGCACTATGACATAGTTTTAAAAGAAAGTATTTTTCAGTGGTAAGTCTAGAATACCATTGCTTATCACTGAATATTGAAATAAATCTAATTTAAAACTAACTCAGACATACCATTAAAAATATATATTTATTCTTTCTGGCCTTAGCAAGAACTACCACACCTGTAAAAGTAGAAATGTAAATGGTTACTTCGAAATAAACTGCCATTTCTGTTTCAGTGTAGTCTTCCAAGCATGGTAGCACATCCAAGCACATCATTTAGTACACAGCTCTCCTCATGTCAACAATAACCGTTAATTTATAATATTTCTAAGAAATTAGCAATTGCTCAAATAAAGGTTAATTAAAGATAACTCACCACCATCCCTCTCTCTAACTCTGTGAGTATGTACACTTTTTGCTTTAGTGTGCCCTGGGGTGTCAACATATTTGTTTTCAGGGCTATCAGAGCGCCGCAACATTTTATTTGGTGGTGAAGGATCTGTGGCGTCTCGCATCTTGTCATGACGGTGATCACCACCACTGGGGTGACCCTTGGATGAGTATTTAAGAGCCTGCAAAACACAACAAGAGAATAGGCACGTACATTAAGATCTGTTCAGTAACTTAAACTGATATACCTGTATTTCAGACGTCTTTTCAGGAGACAATTTAAAGTTAATTTTAATTTCCAATTTTGATATTAGTCTTTCCAGTTTTCATTACCTACATTACAGCAACAAGTTCTGCAATTAGAACTCAAAACATTTTCTCCCACTATAACATCCAACCTAACACTTACTGTTAGGATAAATCTAATTTCTTTATCTTTTCACTAGTGGACTGCACACATTCAGCAGCAAGTGCACCACAGAATTCCTGACACTTTGGGAAAAAGCAGAAGTCTCTGGTTGGTATTAAAACAATGAACGAAAAGTTATTCGAGGTTTACACTACTTCGGGATGTGTCTTCCATCTTACAACTGATGGCACTTTCACCTGTACCTGCAGGTGTACAGGTATCTGCAACTTCTGCAAGCTTTTTTTCTGTACCAGCATCTCTCAATAAAAAGAAGTTACAATTTGGGGGACTTGTAGCATGGAATATGACAGTTGGAAATATTTCACAAAAAAAGCACTTTCTGCATCTCTCCGTTTGGTTTTGCAGTCTTAACTTCAGAGTGGGAGCTGTTTACATTTTCATAAACTGTCACTATTAGCTGGCTTTGACTATCAGGTTCCATTTCACAATGATACAAATACACAAAACCGTAATAAAAGAGCTCAATTATGTGCCCTAAGGAGAGCGCTGCTACAATACACCAGAATTCCCCACATTCATACCCTCAGAAGTAAATTTCTCCTCAGGCCAGGCATGCAAACGTAGTAACTCTTGCAGAAATTACGGTCCATCTCAGCAGTTCACGGAACTGATAGCGGTTTCTGACCATAGCTAGCAGCTGGCAACTGCAGAAACTAAGCCTCACTGGTAACCCCAGCTATTCAGTGTCTAAAATCATGCCCTGCTCAGGTTACAGCCCACAGTAAGAGTTTTGGGAAGAAAGGACTTGGGGAGGGGAGCGGAAGGAGCACAGAATGTTTTTGTTTTTAATAGGGAAACACTCACAAACACACTCACCCCTACTCTGGCTCTCCCGTCACCGGGAGCGACGCAGGTTCGCGCTCTCGCCCCGGCCCTCCCCGCCTCCTAGGCCCGGGCCGCACTCGGCCCGCACTAGGCCTCTCGTCCCCGGGCAGGCCCCGCAGGCCCCGCGCAGCAGCTGCGGCCGCTCCGCACGCAGCCGCCGCCGCCCCCTGCAACCGCCGCGGGCCCCGGGTGGCACCGGGCGCCGGGGCCGGGAAGGCTCCCGCAGCGCGGCCTGCGGCGGCGGCCGAAGCCTCCGCTGGAGTAGCCACCCCCCCCTTCCTTTCCCTTCCCCTCCCCTGCTCCTCCTCCCGGGCCTGGCGGCCGGCGCTCTGGGTACCTGGTAGGGCTGCGAGTCCCCCCTGCGGTCGTGACAGCTGAGGAGAGAGCAAGAGAAAGAGAGAGCGAGACGTTAGCGAGCACCCGTTACCGGCCGCCGGGGAAGGGGGCCCAAACATGGCGGAGGAGAGGGGGGAGACCCCGCGGGGCACGGGCCCGAGGAGGAGGAAGGGATTTACCCATCACTGAGTCTCTGCTGTTTCCTCGCATACATTACCATCAATGCCCGGCCTGTGTGCGTGAGTGTGAGGGGAGCCGGAGGGGACGGCTGCGGCCGGGCCACAGGCGCCGAGGGGGGAGGCGGGGGAGGCAGCGCTCCGCCTCGCCGCCGACCGGGGCAGGGAAGGGGGCAGGGAGGGAGGGGGCGGCTCGGGCAGCTCGGCTGGGTGCAGCGCTCACGGGCCCATCGCCTCCGCACGCGGCCGAAGGGGAGACGCCGGCGACTCGGCCCCGCGCGCGCGCTCAGAGCCTCCGGGAGCGCCGACTCCGCCGCCGCCTCCCCCCGCTGCGCCCGCCGCCGCCGCCGCTCCTCCAACTACATCCGGGAAACTCGGGCGACGCCGCGCTCGGTTAACGTCGGCTCTTTTCGGCTCTTTCCGACACGCTCCGTCCCCTCTGTCCCCTTTGCTCTCGGGCGACTCTGCCTTCGGGAAACATCGGCTGCCTCCGCCGAGCCCAACGCCCTTCAGCCACTCCCTTCGGCAAACATCGGCTCCTTCCGTAGCTCCCCCCTCCCCCGCGCCTGGGCATCCATTCCCAATCGCTACCTGTCTTCGGAAAACATCGGTCGTTTCCGTAGAGAGGCTTCTACACTCCCGCCGGGGTGACGCCGCTTTCGGAAGTGCTCGGGTATTTCCGTCACCCCGCACCGCTGCCGCCGCGTTCCCGGCTGCGGCGCCCGGCCGAGCGGCCGTTGGCGCCCGGGGCGCGCCCGGCGGGGTGGCCACAGGAGCCCGCGCCGTGCCCGGGGAAGGCGGGCGGGCCGCGCCGAGGGGGAGCCGGGCCCCGCGGGGCCGCCCGCTTCCGCGGTGGGAACCGAGCGGGAGGGAGCGCCGGGCAGGTGGGGGCAACGGAGGAGACAGGCGGCGGGGGGAGGGGGCGCCGCCCGGCCGCGAGATAGGAAAGGGAAGGGAAGGGAAGGGAGGGGAGGCCTCTTCTCACCTCCCCTCCCTCCCCTTCCGCCCGCCGACTTGATGTATAGGCAGGAGCCATTTTGTGTAGGTTTCGCCTTGTGCGAGGGCGCGCGGGGCGGTAAAGAGGGCGGCAAAATGTCCCTGGGGAGGCGAGGGGGCCTCGTTGCGCGGGGGCGCCCGGCGCCGCGTAGCCGCTGTGGCGCCTCAGAGGGCCGCGGGAGCGAAGCGGGTCCCCTGGACGACAGCGGCGGCTGTTGAGCGCGCCCCCCGCCCGGGAAAGGGCCCGCGGCCGCATCGTGCACCCAAGGTGGCGCGAAGAGCGTGTTTCGATACGGTAAATGCGTTTGGGTACCCCCAGCAGAGCATTGCCGCCTCCTGCTCTGCGCTTAACTACATAAAGAATCGATTTTCAGCGGGAGTAAATCCGTAGTTTTGCCCTGTGACCCTTCCTGGGAAACCAAGAAATGTGACACATCTGAGAACAGGCGTATCGGCCTTAATTGAGTATCTTTTCCTGTGACTTTGCCCAAGATGTGTGGGATTATTCGTTACAACTCTGCTTCATATTTTTTTTTTGTTTGTGTTTTCTTTCAGAGTGCAGAAGGCTGTGGCTGAGAGGGGTCTTTAGGGGGCCGAGGGCAAGCCGTAGAGGATGACTCAGCAGGGAGCTGCTCTGCAGGGTTACAATATCGAGCTAGTGAAATGCATCGAAGACTTATCTCTGCAGAAAGAAGAGCTGAACAAACAAATACAGCAAGCAGAAGAGGAAAAGAATAAGCTCCAGCATCAAATCCAAGTCCTGAACGAGCAACTGGACTGTGTGTGTGAAGACCTGGCCCAAAAGGTAGCGTCACGGAATGAGCTTGATAAAATTCTTGCTGAAACCGAAGCTGCTTACATGAAAATTTTGGATAGTTCTAGAACTTTGCTTAATGTCCTGAAAAAAGAGGTGGGAAGCTTAAAGAGTACAGCAGAACTGAAAAGCCATGTAACCTGAATCTGTCAAATATTTGGACTCTGTAGTCCTGAATTTGCATTAGGTGAGAAGCTTGGTTAGCCACAGAGCTTTCAACAGCAGTGTAAGCGGAAAGGGACTCTCTTCCAATTTTTTCATGTTTTTCTTGACATTTTTCTTTTTAAGCATTAGAAATCCTGTGGAGCATATATGAAATAAAGCTTTTGTTTTGCTTAAAAAACACCCATGTAGTTACTTAAATCACCACAAAACTATCCTGCAAATATATAGGTAGTTGAGGCGGATCTGAGGCTCAGTTCTGATGTGATAATTCTTTACAGCTGTTCTGAAGATGAGAATGAAACACTTTTGATTTACAAATCAGGTGTTGGATAGTTACATTGAATTCCAGTTTAATTGATTAATACTTTAAATGTGGAGAGAATGCTTGCTTTTTTTCCCAGTTGCTCTTTTTACCAAAGCCATATTTGTTTATTCTCTTTGAAATCTTACCTGATTAGAAAGAAACTGACTGTAAAATCTGTGTAGATGAGATACTACTTGTTTTCACTGTAAAAATATTGCTGTTTATTTTTAACTGTGAGGAACTGCGTAAAAAAGAACTAGTTATCTCCTTCCCTTAGGAGCGTTTTCTCCAATTTATACACACAGAGACAAGCTCCTGTTTACAATCAACCCCTAATTAGCTGGAATAATGGAGTAATAAGGTGATAAAGAATCACAGAACATGGCATCTTATGGTACGAAACCATATACGATTTATTTATCTTTTGAAAGTGTGTTCAGAAGCCACCTCTATGCTATGATGAGAAAGGAATTCTGGCATAAGTGCATGCTTTCCACTCGTAGGGTACAATGCTGTAGGCATTTTTATGGTGTAAGCTGGGACCAATTAACCCACTTACAGATGATCAAAAGATGACTATGAATATTTCAATAGCTCTAGAACTTCTAAAAAAATAGGATTTAATCAAAATAATCAATTTTGATTAAAAATTGAATCTCTCAAAGCCAGAGAACATATTTTTAGCCAAAAGTCAATAATAAAACTGCTGGGAACCGTATTTCTAGTGCATTTTCTTTAGGACTGATATACAAAATATTTGTAATAAGATTGTAAAGAACCTGAAATTGAGAAGGGAAAAAAACATACAACTAAAGTAGAAAATGAGATTAGAAGTGGTTCCGCAGCTGACAGATGTTCTTATAGGTGCGATTAAAATAGAATCTAGTTTAGGGATTGAGGAGGAGATAACAGTATGGCAGAAATCTTTATTTAATCTTGTTTTCTATTTTTAGCACCTTAACCTCTCTGTGTAGACACATATTTGGTTCAGTTCTTTCAGGTACTATATCTTGGCATGTAAGGAAATTTAACTTAAAGATTTGACCATGAGTCCTAAATCTTTGTTTCATACTTATTCATTAAATGTAAAGAAGGGCAGTTTTGATCTTAAGCTTGTGCCTTCAGAGAGAGACAGTTTAAAGAGTATATGTGTATGAAAAGTTTTTATTAGTGAAAGCTCTTCACTAAATATGTGAAGCAAATTTTATTTTCTTTTATTTGGCATGCTACATCTTTGGAATAAACTTCCATAAGGTATGTCTGTGACTGACCGTGACTGTCTGTGACAGGAAAATCAAGAGTTTTCCTGTATAGCATTTTCTTTGCCTTACCTGCAGTAACTCAGGAATGATAAAACAAGATGAGCCCAGGGTTGCTGCTATTGTTGCAGCTCTGGTGGATTCATAACACTTCTGCTTGCATAAAAGTAAAAACAAAAGAAAAAATGTTAATATTCTTTTGTAGCCAAAAAGGTGATTTGACTGGATATATCAAGGTATTCTTGCTCAGTCTGATTGTAGTCATAACTAATTACTATTGAAATCTGAAGTCTTTGGAAGACTTATCTAAATAGCAATGACTTTTAGATTTAAATACGTAAGATACTTCATCTTACTGAAAGGGAGCTTTAAATTGTCTTACTGAAAAAGCACTTGTATCATGAAAACTTTAGTTATCAAGAGCTCACAGTACAGTTTTATTCTTGTACTGTCCACCTCTGTAAGTCAGTAATTACTGGTTTGTGTTGGAATAATCATACGTTATTAACAGTATCTCCTCTTGCTCTACTTAGGAAGTTAAAGTAGTATTAAAAGAAACTTCTTAAATTGAAGTCTAGTTCAGAACCGTTATTGCATCTTAATCAAGCTATTACTTCATGAGTGTGAGGTATTCTCGTGAGGTAAGAGCATCTAATGGAGTTGTAACTCAAAAAAATTCTTGCTATTATGTTCTGTTTTGACACAAATTAACTTATTGTATGATTGTAGGAGTGATAAAGTCTTTTTAGTGCATAACTTTTTTTCCAGGTAATGTAAATCCTCATATAAATAGCTTTTCTTGACAGCTTCAATTTGTTTAGAAGATATACAGGCTAAAATTAATACACATGCATTAATAGAGCAGAAGTGATAATCTGAAGATAACAGTGACTGTAGGGCTGGTCTACAAAGGAAGGGTCACCTGAAATAGGTTATAAGTTTAAGTATTTTGTTTATTTTTGACTAGATCTTCTATACTGATTCTGATATATGGCTCTCAGGATTAGATCCACTAGTTACTTCAGTGTTTTCAAGCCAGAAGCCCTAATGATAGGATTGACATTACCAAAATGATTGTGTTAGGTATCTTGTACCTTATTCAGAGTTTTTATTTAAGATGTTTCAGTTCCCACAGCATCTGTGCTTGACTTTCAGCCCTGGTGAGGTGCATCCAGAGCACCAGACTCACTTCTAAAGTAGCATCATGGCACCTGCACATAGTTTTGCAACGCTGACATCTCCAACTGTCCCACTTCACACCAAAGTGATGGCTCCTCCCTCTTAAAGCAGTGCTGCTCAATTGTGTCCTTGGCACTCGTACCTCCAGTGATCAACAGGCTTTTCAAAATACTTGAGTGCTGGCTCCTGCCAAGTGAACTAAGTTTGTTCAGCACGATGGAGTTACATGGTGGTTGCTAAAAATAACCTGACTTTGTTGGCATATTGGAAGTGAGGTGACTGTGAACCACTGGATAAGTTCCTGTGTGCAAGCAGTCACATGTGTCTGTGCAGAGGGACCTGCCCCTTGGATCAGGTACCTCCATGCACCATTTTTGCTCATCATCATCCAGTAATGGGTGGGGGGCACGAGATGAGTCCTGATCTGTGGGGTAGGGAGCTAGGAGGGAGCATGGATCTGGAGCCTTCATTTGGAAAGAGCGGAACACAAAAGGGTGCAATAGGAACTGAGGTGGGTAACCTAATTTCTGCTTTTGGTTCAAGTGCGTTTGCATTGAGCTGATGCCTGCAGCTTGTCTTAGCCAACCAAATTTCAAAAATCATCTGAGGCTCTCCAGAAGTGGGGATTCTTCCACCTCCCTGAAGTGCATAAGCTATTGAGGCAACTAGCTTTTTGGTTTCTCTTTCTGGACTTTTTCTAGCCACAAAACCTGGCATTTCTGGCTATGCTGTGGCCTGCTCCAGCAGAAGGGGTTGCAGAGAACCCTGTCCGCAGGAGCGCAGAGTTCAAATAGAACCATGTCCTGTGAGTGAGGGGAGAGCTGTTGCTTTGAAACCTCCTAAACCAAGAAACTCTCAAAACCCAAGGTCTCTTGTTTGCTGGGTTCACACAGGACGTGTCATCATTGTTTGCCACCCCAAGCAGCGCTGAAGAAAAGGAATCAGGAAACAACTGCTTTGTGAAGAATTTTTCGAAACATGAATGCTGTCAGTGCAGCAGGTGCACTCAGCACATGGGTCAGATTGGATTGTTAAAGAATTTAGATGGGAATGTCAGTTTTTTTTTGTCTCCTCACTTGGCAAATGCAAGAGACTTGTTTCCTCAGATAAGGTAGAATTTCAGACACCCCAAGGACTGTCCATTCAGCTGATTAAGCTCATTGTAATCTAAAACCAGATGACTAGGTCTTTGGTTACAATTTCAGAATGAAATAGTTAAGTTGTGTCTAGCCCTTGTAGTAGAAGTGTGTTCTATGACAGATAAATGGATTAAGCTGAGCTGGAACAAGACACTCTTATTCTGGAACAAAAACATTCAAAGGACTGTTAGTAAAAGGATCATCTGTCCATAATTAATTCTTCATGGAGATAAGTCTTGTTCAGAAGACCCTGTTATCAAATGTCAAATACTCCGTAGAAGGTTCTGCTTCTTAGGGAAAAAGAAAAGATAGAAGATGAGACTTATGGAAATTGCTGAAGTTATCCCTAGCTTGGAGTACTTCCTGGATACAGCCTGGACTCCTGGGTGTTCCAGGTATTTACGTCTGAGGCAGATGCAAGGGTTTGGGGGCAGGTGGATTTTGTTTGTTTGTTTTGTTTGTGGTTGGATGCTGGCTTTTTTTTCTCTTTTTCTTTTTTCTTTTAATAGTTTTTTTTCCCTCCAGGGAACAGAACAAAACCAGGATTCTATTTCACTTTTTTCAATAATGAGTGAAGAGGAAGTGTCAATAAGTGCTTTTATCTTGATTGCTTTTTTTTTTAATCAGATAGATGATGTTCCTTAAATGAGAGAGTTCATTTAGCTTAAGTGTGTGCATTTAAGTAAAATACAGTTTTTGTTTTGTTTTTGTTCCTACTAGAGGAAGGAAAATTAGCTTTTGGTTCAGTCTTTGTTCCAGTTGCCTTGTCAGTAATTGCTGGTTATTTTACAGGTGGGGACAGGCACTGTGGCTGCTTCTCAAGTGACTCATTACCCATTTTTTTAAACTAGGAATGGGTTGTTTCTTTTTTTTCCCCTCATTGTTTTATAAAACAATCTTTAATTTCAGTTACTCCAGAGTGATCCTTGATTGTTGTCTTCTCAGTAGTTTCATTCAGTATCTAGCTTTACTAAAACCACATGTGTGCAGGTGGCACAATTCACATGTTGGTTATTAATATAATAAGATGGAGAGGTTCAGATTGCAGAAGAGGGAACTATGTATCATTTGGTCATTCATAGCTCTGGCTTATAGAATTTGTGTGAAAAGTAGCTAGGTGTTGCAGTTTAATTTTACAAAAATACAATTCTGGAAGAGGTAGGACAAAAAAACTCTTGTATTATAGTAATTTGGAAGGTCAACAGAAGGGAAAAGGGCATGTCCTTGCATAGTGAGATGACTTGCACTGAAAAATCTACGCAGTAATTAAAGACACTCATAATGCCTTTTTATGTCATTAACTTTTAAGAGTTGAATGATATTTTAAGAATACTACGTTTAAAAACAAAAAAGCAGGAGGAAGTCTTTGGATATTACTTTATGCAGTTGTTCATTAACAAATCTTCTTAAATAAAGATATGTGCTGTTTATTTTCCAAAAATAAGTGAGATTACTTGCTGTTGTTGAAAAACCCAAGGTACTTTTCATTAGATATTGGTCCTGCAGCAAGAACCATTGGCTAACATGGAGGGAATGGTTATTTCATCATGGTGGGGTCCTTCAGGCTCATTAGAAGTTTTGTGAATTCACTTTCTCATTCAAATGCCTTGCAACAAATGCTGCTTGTATGATTTGGAGAGACGGCATTGTGCTGCTGTCATTAATCTACTTCTGCGTTTGTTTAAATGATGTATGGATTCCTCCATGGCATTTTGCTTTGACACGCTGCACACACGTTTATGCCGTGTGTGGAAACTGCCAGGTTTTTTTCAGAATGTCCAGAAGAAGCCCCCTCTATGACAGTAGTTTAACTGAAAGAAGAAAAAAAGGTTCCATGCAATTCTGTTTCTTTATTAAAAAAGAAGACATTCATATGCTATCAAGCATATAAAAGATAAGCAAGAATAGTGCTTCCAGTCAACCAAGTACCATACAGAGAATGTTATCTTCCTCACGCTTGATAGACCGTGGTGCCCTGTAGCAACCTACCCCAACTCAGGGGCAGGTCTGGGAACACATGCTTTGTTTTTGAGCCTTAGTGCAGTGCTCTGACCGGACTGCTTCCCAGCATTTCATGTGGCATTTGACACTTGTCCTAAGTTGATTGGATTAGGCATTTGCAACCTGTGTGTATTGGAAGTCATAGAAATAACTGAGTAGATGCACTTTTTCTTTGCTGTTAATCACACTGCTTGTAGCGTTGTATTGGTAGTTAAAATATGAGTCATTTCTTCCCTCACACCACCGTATCCCTACCCTGGAACAGCCGGCATCGCTTTCCAGGGATGCTTCCTCCAAGCCTATATGCACAGGTGCTCAGGAACTGTGTCCTGCAGGAGATGGTTGCAGAAGCAAGCTGTTTTGATGATAATGGCTAGTTAATTATCATCCCAAAGCCATTTGGCTTGTTCAGCTATCTTGTCTTCAACGACGAGGTTGTTTTTCTGTTTTCTGTTGGATTTCTTAATGGTCTGTGTTATTGGAATAGCTGTGGGAGCTTTGGGAGTTTATTTTGTGGGGTTTTTTTTTTGTGTGTGTGTTGGTTTTGTTGTTTTTTAACTTCCAATTACACACAGGTTTTTCTGCAACTGAAGACCACCAGGTACTTGCACCAAGATCCTCAAAGGGATTTCTAGACATCAGGGAATCTCATTTTTGTCACAGCAACAAGTTGCATGGCTCCTGCTTTGGGCTAGTGGTGACTGCTTAATGTGGCAAGTCAGGAGCTGGAGAGAGATGGGTGGATCTCTTCTATGGGTCTTTGATACAGAACAGCTGATGCCTGACAGCAGTATTTATATAAGTAAATGTGTGTATATTTATGTATTTATACATACACATGCACATATGCATGTATATAAGTATGGTACATAGAACAATAACAAAAACGTACATAATATAATAGAGGGTTTTATAAACGTGTGTGTATATATATATATAAAAGTACAGGATGTTCTTGGCGAAACATCTATTGTTCCTACCTAATACTTCAATGCTGCCTGTCTCTAGTAAGGAGAGCTCAAGAAACGGATCATCAGGAACTCGCACTAGGCTCTGTGCTGTCTGCCTTTCATTGCACACTCACACACTCTTCTCCTTTTCCTGCTGCAATAGCTTTTGCCAGCTGTTACCTCCCTTCTTCCTGCAGTTATCTCATTTTCTAGCCCATTGCTTACCATGTTTTAGTTATCTCAAGCTGCTGACCAGAAAGCTGCTCTTCTGCCACTTGGTGCCTCAGAGATAATTTCCAGAAACTTCACAGTGTCCAGACTTGTGGCATGACATTGCTTGCAAGGATAAACAGAGTTCACTCAGTTTGTTATTGCCACCAAACATTAGGCTGGACGGGGGAAGAATGTCCCACAGGAGAGAAAGGAACGGACGTTTCATTTGAGAGGAGTTGCATACTGTGAAAAATTCATTCTAAAAAAACTAGATATTAGGTTTAAGAGATGGCCATACCTTGTTCACCTTGCTTCCACTTTTATTAATAGTAGATAATGGTTTACTAGTTGTACAATAAGGAGGGATAGACTATTCCTTTTCATCTTCCTGATCTGCTGAGAAGATGGAAAACCAGAAATTTCTAACCAGTTTGTTAACATGAAAATCCTTGTCCTTGCAAATTAAGTTTTCATCTGTAATTTCCCGCAATAGTATCTAAGCTACTTGTATGATGCCTTTGTGCGGAAAATCTCGCAATCAAGAACCAAATGTCCAAAAGGAGACAGAGGAGTCCTGTAACTTTATTCGAATAAAGGGAGAGTCCACTGGGCATCTCCCTGTGGGATCTTTCCAAGTGCTGGAGGCCACAGCCCCCCCTTTTATCCTACTTCCCGGCCGAGGCAGCCCTCTCCTTTTCCCCATGGGCCGAGGTACTGAGGAGTTACAGGCTTCCTGGCCGCCCACACCGAACTCCTGCCTCCTGCCATGTTCTCACCTGAGGTCCCCTGACTCCTTTGTCTCCCTCACTCCTGGCTCCGCTGAGTCTCCCCTCTGCGTTTATTCCCTTGTCCCGCTCATCAGCAGGACTGTGGGAGAACTCCCTTATTTGTAAAGACGCAAACGTGTGTATTCCGCAGATATTTATACTTTTCTTTGTAATCATGCTCTATTTTATGAACATATTCCTCAGTAAGGTGCACTAGAGAAAAGTATTGCAGATGCCTTGATCAACAGAGAGGGAGGAGAAGCAATCAAATGTTTGCATGCTGTGAAATCTCTGAATACCAACAATAGAATTTTATAACATTTTAGGGAGCAATTGGCTTTCATGCTGTCCGTGTTAAGCAAATGCAAACAGTTTCTGAAAGAAGACACTTGCTTATTTTTTCTTGAAGTAGCTAAAATCTTGCTGATTCCCTATGAGTTTCTATTTTTTTATTATCTGAGATATTGGTGGCAACCTGCTGCCTTCAAACCCCAGAAAATTCTCTTTTATTAATGAGCATCGTTTGAGCTCTGGCAAAGGAAGGGCAGATTGCTGGCAGCGTAGGGAAAGAGCCTGGAGCACAGGAACGCCTGGTACCGACCTGCATCCGAGAGGAGGGAGAACACAAATGGATAGAGCTGCCTGCCTTGGGCTGGGTTGAGCAGACTCTTGTAAAAGCAGCAAGGGAAGGGGAACGCTTTGGATTTTTATGCCTTCCCTCCCGTGTCATCATGGGACTGAGCAGGAAAAGAATTTTCTCTCTTTAAAGGTAAGAAAACTACTACATGGGATAATCTGGCCCAAGAAAAGCCAATTCCATGTGGAAAGCAGGCCAAGCTGCCCTATAGGAGCTCTATTTTTTGTCTTCAAAAGACCAACTTCAGCATGCAAATTCAGAAAGCAGCCGATGAAAAGGGTAAGGGGAAACAACAAAATGCTGTGTTTTCATGTCATTTTGGACCCATTATTTTTTTAGTAGCAGCGCTCCTGCATATGCAGTTCCTTGGTAGCAAATACTGCCTGTCTAAATCATGAATTTTATCTTAGAAATGTTTGTTTTAAACAACAGTGCTTACTTCAGAGGAGCCTGATAATGAAGTGCACGTTCAGGTGCTTATGTACATATGACAGTTATTTTTTAATAAAACATTTTTATCAGCTTTAGTAAAACAGGATCTCATTACGTGGATGTACTGAGACCAAAGCTCTGCTCTCAGGCACTGAGATGACCCTTCCAACTCATGTGCTGCCCATGTATTTTTATAGTTTCAGATGTTGATGAAGTCAACAGCAGCAGCAGTGTGAATTTACCTCCATGGGCCTAAATCTAGTGTCTTTCATTAACGTTCTGCATTAAAAAAAAAAAAAAAAATGTGTGGTTGATTGCATGGTGGGAAGCGTGCTGCTGGGTGTTTTACAGGGGTCTCAGAAATCCCTTATGGGGCTGGCAGAGCAGCGGCTGTGGCAGGCTCCCGCATGGAGCGGCCTTGCTCCTGCGACGCTCCGGGCGGCCAATGCTGCATCCTGTCACGGGGATCCCACGTGCTGGGGGTTCAGTCCAAGATCTGCAAGGAAACCTGTTGGGAAAGGCGGCTGGATCCAGACATGGCAGTGAGGGGCAGGTTTCCAGCGCCACGGTCTGCATGTTTGGGCCATGGGTGGCATGTGACGGTGCCACTGCCACCTCCTGGAGGACAGCGTGTGGGGACAGGATGGGATGGGCTGGGACAGGCCGGGCACCTCTGCCCGCGGGAGCTGCTGCCTCTTGTGGAGTGCCGATAGAGCACGTCCGTGCATGTCCCTGCTTCTCTGTGCCGCCTGGGCACCTCCACGGCTGCTACCAGCGCGCTCCGGTCCCCGTACACCGGGAAGAGGGGAAATAAATGCCTGGGGAGCAGGGAAGGTAACAAAACAAACCTTTGGAGTCAGAAGGATGGGCTTTGGGATGACAGCAAGAATTTAATAAATGCCCAGCTGTGACTTTTAATACCACAGACCTCATAACTCTTCAAGTTATTGCGCAGGCATTATGCTAAGCCTGATGCCCTCTATCTCAAATGCTGCTTGTCCATCCTCAGTGTCTCCCTGCAGATTCCGCCCTCCATTACACCCCAAATGAGAACCTGCCGTGATGAGGGTTGTAAAAAAGACACGCTGGCAACCCATGGTTATAAACACCGTCGTGTGCAACGTGCTTTCTTTACGTGACTATCAAACCTCTTCTTTTTTGCCAGCACCGGTGCCGCTGCCCGCTTCCCGAGGAGCGGGGGTGGCTCTGCCGCGGCCGGCCGCTCCGCGTGCATCCCAAGGTGGCTTACCTAGAGGCTGCAGAGAGGATGTGGAAATGGAATAACCGATATAACCAGAGCTTTACTGGAGAGTAAAGAGGGACGCAAACACCCGTGGAACGGTGAGGATAAGGAGATTGGGTAAAACCAGTGCTGGAAAAGAGCTTTGTGAGAACCTCCAGAGGGGGAGAAGAATCCTCCTGAGAGGAGGATGTCACAAGGAGTGCCAAAGTTATCTTGCTCTTTAATTTGTATATACTAAAAACATATAGATTTAGTACCTAACACAAAGACTAAATTCCCACAATAAAATAAAATCCTCATCAGTAAAACATGGATAATTTTTTTTTTAATGCCATTTCACAATTATTCTTGGCAGCTGTTTTTAATTTGGCCCCAACAATGGCAAGGAGGCTTTTCGGGCATCCCCACATGAGCTCTAGACCTGGCTGATTCAGTTCAGTCATCACAGAGAGGGCACAATAGCAGGGACCATGATGAAAATACAGCAAACAATGACTAGGGCGGCACAGAGTTGGCTCCTACAATTTTATAATGAGTCCCATGGTATTCTGTGGTTTGCTCAAAGCCCCAGCTCCCAGATCCATGCAGTAAATGAGAACCGTAGCTCTTATAACAGAAAAACAAGTTTCTGATGTTCATGATTGCAAAAAGACTGAAATTGTACTGAACGAGGAAAGGAACTAAAATACATCATTTCAAGAGCTAAGTTTGTAGGAGTTTTGGCTCAGAAACAAAAATCTGCCTTCGCACTCCCCAAATGATCCACAGGCTTAATAAAGCTGGGACACGAACCTCCTGTCACAGCTCAGGTCAGGACGGTGTTTAAATGATATTAAAACCATTAGGTGCTCGCACAAGCGTTGCAAAGTCTCGCACCCCTCTCTGCTCCTGTCCTGCACAGTCTCCTGTGTGGAAGAACTCTGTGCTGCAGAGTGTTGACCAAAACAGGCCTTTTCCCCGTGCTGCCTCGCCCTGCTGCTCACCTCGGCAGAAGCCGATTGGGGCACACTCCGCTCCCTGTTCTGGAGCATCCCTGCCCCGTGCCAAGCCCCTGCTCTCCTCCAGCCGGGAGCGCGGGGCACATCCCGGCCTATTGTTCCCTGGAAGGCAGCATTGTGCTCCCTGCCTCCGGGAAGCAGCGGGGCTCGGGGCAGGAGGCCGGAGCTCTCCCTGCTGAACCAGCCTCAAACGTTCAGCCACGTTGGTTGGGAGAGGGAGCCCGAGCGCAGCGGTGGTGCTGGCGCCACGCGGAGCGGGGCAGCGCCGGGCGAGCGGGGCCTCCTCAGCCCCCCGCGCCCGCCTCGCGCGCCCGCTGCTATCTCTGCCTCGCAGGAGCCGCGGAGGCGTGCGGGGAGGGGATAGGAGCCAGCCTCTCCTCCTCCACGTGGTGTTCCCCACAAGCTGCTTGTTCCAAGGTGATATCGAAGGTCTGAGTTGAAGGAATGGCAGTAAAGCAAAGAGGAAAAAAGAAAAAATATATATCCCTTGGATACTGTCTCAGTGTTTAGTAGGATTGAGTTTTGGTTTATAAACTGCTCCTTGAGCAGGTTCACCGTGTCGCTGATCTAGGGAGAGCTGGTACTGCTTTGTTCCTCTCCTGCACCATGGAGAATTGACGTTGATTTAAGGAAAAACTTATGCATAGGGAGTAATTGAATATTCTTTTTTACTTTTTTTCTTTTTTTTAAAGGGAAAATGTTACCAGGGTCCTTTTCATTCATCGTTCTTTTCCCCGGTATCTTCATGTACACAAGTGTGTACTTGTGAAAGTCTACAGCTTCTCGATGGTGCTTTTAAAATGTATGTGAACATATTTAAAAGTCCATTTAAACTTTAAAAATTGTTTTATACAGGAAAACTTTCAACAGAAGATCACTGGCAAATCTGTCTGTTGTGTTTCTGCCAGGCACCAGGATCAAGCCGCAAACCTTCCAAAGTTCTTACCTGCCTGCCCTGCTCATGGTCCATCACCCCCTTTACAGCAGGAATTGTCAGCCCTCAATGACAGCGTGGTGTCTCCAGTGCCTGAAGGACAGCTCAATCGTTTGGTAAATCAGCTCATGGTTCCATAACGTTGTCCGTGGAAGATTGATCGTGCCGGAGTTTCAGCAGTAGTTACTCCTATTCAGTGGCCCTCCATGTTGGAAAAGCTGCTGCGAACTCTCTGAAAAGCACCGACAAAGCTCAGAAATTCACCGTGTAACCCAAGCAGAGAAAGGAAGACAATAAAGGAATGAAGTACATGTTGTGAATTGACATGAAAAAATCTTGTGGCAAAAGTATCTCGTGGAATAACGAATGCCGCACATCTCCCATAGCCTTAAAACGTCAGAGAAGCAGATGGGGATCCAGCATTTTCTGCCGCGTGCCCGTTGTGTGAAATGCCCTCAGCATTGCGCTCTTGGCTGGCTAGCACAGTTCTATCTGACTTTTACATATATGGGAAGGCAGCACGGGGCCCAGTTTCACCCATCCCATGACCTCGTGCAAAGCCTCAGTGTGTTCTTGGATCAGCAGATTGGCACTTCTGACTGGCACAAGGCTGATCCATCTGGAAATCTACCCTCTTTCCACAGAGCTGCATTCCAGAGATTGAGCAAGACGCTCGTTTTGTGAAACGGGCCAGATGTGACGGCTGTAGCCTCTGGGACCTGATCATCCGATCCAGGATGTGACCAGAACGAGAACTCTGCTGGTTGCTGACATCTCATTGTTGTTCACCCGGGAACAGAAGGTGTCTAAAAATCTGCTCAGGCCACAACTTTATGTTTGGTTGCTTCAGAACTCACTATTCAGATACTGAAATATACAGGGTGGTTTGGTTCTCCCTCCAGACACAGCAGTTTTGCTGATGGACGTGGGGCACCGGTGCAGGAAGAGCTCAGCTTTAGCCCTGCCCCGGGCAAGAGTGGTGCAGGTGGAAGAGACACAGCTCTAAAATGGAGCCGTGGTTAAAAGCCTACTCAGTTTGCCTCTCTCTTGGACGACTATTCTGCACTCACTGAGTTTGCCTGTCTCCTCTCAAAACAGCTGCCCTGGGGAGGTAAAGGATTAACACCACCGTGAACTGGGATCAAGATCAGATGTGCCAAGGGAAAGGCCTTGCTCGAATATCAAAGGAATCTGGAGGTGCCGAAACGGAGCACGTGGGTGAAACGCCGAGGCAGTCAGGGCTGCAGGTTGTGAGGGACCTTCCCTGGCGCCCTCCCGAGCGGCGACGCTCCACGGCAGCGAGGCCGGCGGCTCCGCCGCTCCCGCGCTCCCTCCCCGATGTCCTCCGCGCTGTCTGTCCCCCGGCAGTGACAGTCCCCGCCTCGCGGCTCCCCTGCGCTCGCCCTGCCCGCCCTGGCTCCCTCCTTGCTTCGCGCATTATCGGTTGCAAAGTGACTCCACATTTTCTGCGTTCTCAGAAGCCAGGGGTTGTCTGCGTTTGTGGGCCAAAGGAGATAGCGACTCTTCCAGGGGGTTTTCCCTACCAGCAGAGCGCTCGACATCAGGAGAACCTCTTAGTTCATTAAAAGGACAAGCATTACAAGAAAATAGCAGGCATATTTTATCTTTTCAGTCAAATATAAGACCAGAGGGTCTCGATGCCTCACTCCTGCGTGTGTTGCCTTTTCAAAACCTTTCACACAGTAACATTTGATGAGAGACTTTCTGCACCTCAGCAAAGTTCAGATTCAAATCTAGTTTCCAACTTTTCTTTGTAATGGACCCAAAGTGCACACTGGACTTCGGGATATTCACATCCATGTTTTCATCTGTGTTTTATGGCTTTTTGCCAGTCATAATTTGAAGCAGGGTTGCTTAGCTGCTGTAAACTGAACTCCAGTATTGCGTTCCCCTGGCTTTCCCTCAGATATTCTGTATCAAATCAAAAACTCATCTTCATCATCTCAAAATCATGTTCCAGTTCCAACTACAATTAAACACTTTAATAAACATGCTTGTTTTCCACCTTATTTTAAACACGCACTGCCAAGAATTACAGTATCCAGTGGGTAGAGTGAAAAGCTTGTCAAGAAAGCCCACAGAGCTGCCCATAACGAAGAAGCCTTTCACGAGCACTGGCGTTACTTGCAAGACACGCAGCCTCTTCCCCGACAATGAGAACAAACGGTCGTGTCAAGCAAGTCGGAACTTCACAGCTGCCCCTCTCAGCTTCCCGTGTCAACAGCCCTCAACACGTCTAATGAAACTCGCCTTAAGGAACAGGCAGGTTTGAAGCCCCATGCACAAGACACCCTGTGGCAGAGCTTTGGCAGGCGGAAAACCTCAAGGAGTTAATTGGATGGGAGTGTTTAGATTACTTTCCATCACTGCAACATGTTGTTTTGCAACACAAAAATATGTCCATTTACAGTAAATACAGAGATGCCTGCTGTAAATTAACTTCAGCAATTCGGAAACACAGATGGGATTTCTTGCGCTTTTCCACAGGGCTACATTTGCTCTAGTGAAAGGAGAGATTTTGTTGCTATTTTGTTATTTTTAGGAGCTCTCTCCTCCTCGTCCTTTCTGCCTAAGAAGAGAGACAATCTGATTTATAGTTTATCCGCAATCAAGCAAGGAGATTAAACAACCGATTTTGTCACTTGCAATATGTTTCTGCCGCCTCCAGCATTTAATTAAAAAGATGCGCTCTGCTAACGGAGAGCGTGAGGTTGCGCCCTCTGCGAGGAAAGTCTTGCAATAAAGGAAATTTCGGGGCGTTTTGGCAGGAAAAGTAACGTGGATTCGGCGCGGGCTGCGGCGCCGCGGCGCGGCCGGCGGGGGGCGCCCTCGGGCCGCGCGCGACGCCCGCGCGGGCCCCGCCGCTCTCGTTGGGCTAAAACGCTTTAAAACGGGACGCGTTTGGAGGGCGAGAACGCGTGAGGACGGCCGTTGGAGGCTCACAGGCCTGTGGGCCCCCGTGAAGAGGCTGGGCAGGCGTTCCCAGGGCAGAACTGGGCTGCGGGGCTCCAGAGAGCGCCAATGAGCCCGGCAAGGGGCGCGCGGCCACGCGAGCACCCGCAAACAGCCCCTCTGCGGAAGGGCCTCGAGCCGCGAGGTGAGGCTCCTGCCCGCGGCAGAGCCGGGTCTGCCCTCCCGCACCCTGTGGGTGATTTAGCAGGGTGCAGGGAAAGCACCACCGCAGGCAGCTGCGAGGGCAGGGGGCGGCCGCACGAGGCGCTGCGGGTCAGAGCCCCCAGAGCCGCCCCCAGTGCTCTGCACGTTCCCTTGCGGGCTGCGCCTGCTCCGGGCTGCGCCTGCTCCGGCCTCTCGGGTTCGACCCCTTCCTGCTGGGATTAGGGCAAACATGTCTTAAATATTCACATTTTAAATATCTGTATTTTGCAGCTCACTGCCTGCATGCGCCCTTTGGCCAAAGGATCTGGAACCTGCTTGTTGGACTTGGTCCCTGGTTCATGGGAGCTTTTGAGGCCTACCTGCATGATTAGGTAGCTGAAACCTTTTAAACATCAGGTCCTTAGGTGAGTTACCCTTTTGTTCTCCTACCTAACCGATACCTCCGATCTAGTATCTGCAGACATCCAGATTACAGTATGTGGTGTGTACTGCTCAAAGGACAGTCTTTTTTTCCACAGGCCCAGCACTTCTGGGGGCATTTGAAACTTTCCACCTGTTATATTTGGTCTTTGCCTGTTCTGTCTGAGAGGAATTCATTATTTCTCCTATTAAATGAATAACGCACACACCCCAGCTAGCGTCCTCAGACGTGTTCTCCGACGAGCCCGGAGAGCCTCGTGTGGCACCACCTCCAGTCCTTACTCATGGCAGCTAACGGAAAGCCAAAGGATGCAATGGAATAAACTGGATGGGGAGGAGAGAGATGTGTCAGCAGAGCTGATCCAAGGACCAACTGCATCTCCCCTTTCCTTCTCAGATGCAGAGAACCACACTGCACCTGCTGTAAGAATGGCTGTAAGAGCGTAACCTACCTTGCAGCCAGTGGAAGCAGGGGCAGATCCATCAAGAGGCAACCACCATAATGACCAAGGTAATAACTGTTTTATTGTTAGAGCCATGCTAACACGTCTATAAGCATGATTGGGGGATAACAACAGAGAAGAGGAAGTCAAGGACAAACAGCCACTGCATGGGCCCCGCTGGTCCGAACAAGCACGGTAAGCCCAGCGTGTCCAGGAGGTGTCAGGCCTTGCTTCATCTCCTGCCCTCTGCACATCCGCCGGCTGTCAGGACGTGAGCTCAGCGCTCCCCCACGGTCTCTCTCAAGGCATTCTGAGGCTCTAGCATTAACCTACACACGGATTTCTGCTCATGGGAGGCACAACCTAAGGTGAAGGGGCTGCCGCTGAGGCCTTCTGGTGCCAGGCCTGACGCCTCGGCCTGTTTGCAAGGATCATCGTTTGCACAAAATTCAGCTGCTCTCCTTGGCAGAGGTGGAAGTTGAGGACATCATTCCCTTGCCAGAGAGCTATTTTTTCCCATGCTCCCCACACGTAAAGACATTAATTTTCTTTGCAAGGTCCTCACAAGCTCCATCCTCGTGCCACAGTCACAGACCCGTCAAGCTTTACCCCATGCACGTGAAACTCCCCCGTCACCGTCCCTGGCTAGAATCTCCCCATCTGCCCCATGTCCCCTGCTCCCGGTGGCCGCGCTGGGTGATGGATTCCCTGACGTGCTGGTCAGCCACGCTGGCTCCTCTGTCATGGGACCAAATGCATCCGAGCCGCAAGGTCTCTTCGCTTGTGGGGCCGGGTCCCACCATGTCTCCTCTCAGAGTAACTCTGGAACGCTCGGTATGGAAGTGAACCTTGGGGTGGGCTCTTTCTTGCCTGGTGGTTAGGGTTAGGGTAAGCTCACGTGCCATCAGGAGCTGTCATGAGGAAAGGAAAGCAGCAGTTAGGCGTAGTGGCAACAGGAATTTGAAGAGGAAGTGGTCAGCATTTGCTCATAGCAATTGCATAGCTTATTTTCTGTTGGTTCCCTAAGTCAGAAAAAAATATGACAGCAGCTAAGAATGAGAAAGAGTTGTTGTTGTTATTGTTGTTATTATTATTATTATTATTATTATTATTATTATTATTATTATTATTACTATCATTTCTCTCTCTAAGCATAAAAAGTAGGTTCTCGAGTGGCAAAGCTGCCCAGCACATTTTGTTCAGAGGTCTGTCTAGGCTGCAGATTTACATTACAGCAGAAGCAAAATACAATTTTATAGGAACCTGCATCCAGGCCACGTATTACTAAAGTCCCACTTATCTCCTATGTTGTATAAACTCTTATTTTCTTTACAAAAGGGTCACTTCCACTTGTGTTTCATTTCCTTCTTCGCAAATCAGGAGTTTGTTGCTCTGAGGAGGCAGGTAGCTCCTGACAAAGGCTTCATGATGATGAGCACAACCATTAGGGAACTGACAAGGGTAGAAAGAGGAAGGGGGGCCACGTCTGCCAAGAGCAGGTCCTGGTATCGCAGTCTGCCCCTCACCAAGGAAGGGGGCTCTGGAGACTGGCCAGATGCTGCTTTCAGCAGCCTGCCAGGACTGCCCGTCCCTGACCAATTATAAAGACTCCTGGAGCTCAGTGTGAAGCTGGCATGATTTTTATGGAGCTCCAGCCTATTTATGACAAATGTCAGCTCGTGATTAACGTCAGCTCATCAAAAAAAGGGAGTCCTTAATTTGTTTTTTAACTTTGGAACTAGTGGGAAAGATCTTCACTGGATAGTGACAGCTGCCCAGTTTCGAATCTGTTTAATAGTGTTGTACCTTGGCAGTTGAAAGCAGCATCTCTGAAGTAGCAACAATTGAAAGGAAGAGGAAATGTTATGTTTTTCTCTTTGCATGGCCATGTCTGTACAAAGATAATGGCCTTTCCACTTACATAGTTTCCACCTTAGCTTTCCTTTTCTCTTGTTTATTCCTGTGGCCTGAAACTGTGACTGCAAATACTGAACAATTCCAGGGGGGCCGAGGGCACAGGGAATGACAAATCAACTTCGTATTTCAAGCTCGAATCCTCCTTTAGCTCTCACTTGCTTGCAGCTGTAAACCTACCAGTCTCCACACTGTCGCAAATTCATCCTATACCTTTATGGTATTTTTGCCTACTGAATATAAGATAAAGCCTGGCGATATGATATTTCCTTGAAAATTCCTTTTCTTACTTGCCTGTAAGGAATTCCTGTAAGGAATCCAACCTGCAGTGCTCAGAGGGCCCAGGGAGGTTTTCAATGCCAGGAACACTGTGCTCAAGTGGGGCCACCGTCTCTGCAATTACTTTTCACTCCCATAAGGGTCTTTCAGGTGTGCCTTTTCAAAGGCAAAAAAAGTACCCCTCTTGGCCCTTGGCGTTGAGTGCCTGGGTTTGCGGGTCCCAGGGCACTGTTCACATCTAAATTTCTACCACCGTGTTTGTCCAGAGATGCAGCCACCTCGCTGAACACATGCGACTAAGAGAATAGCACGACGTGGAAGGAACAACGTCCATCTCTGCAGAGCCAGGTCATGGCGAGTGCCAGGCTAGAAGAAGAAACATCTCAGAGCCTAAAGCTGTAGCCCAGAGACAGGCATAGAGCTGGGAACTGGGGTGCAGGAGCTGGTCCCACTGCAATATCCGATAGATGGAGACCTGGTCACATTAAAATACATGATGCCTGTGGCCTTGGCAACCAGATGTGGATTTCTTCTGTGGAGCACAAAGCAAGCTCCCTGTTTGAAGAAAAATTAGAGAAGATTCGCTGACATTATATGAAGAGGTTAGAAGCTCTTCAGAAAAGAGAGTGTAGAGTCTACAGCAGCTTTTTACTGTGAAGCTCACAAACGTGATCTAAGGACTTCGTGTTTTACTGACTGTGTCCCCATGTTGTTCCACACAGGCTCTGTATTTCTGCTGCTGCAGCACTCCGGTGTGTAAGTCCGTGAGACACCTGTTTCAAGAACTGCTAACCAGGAATTTCACGCTACTGAAAAGCATCAACATCAGCTAAGAAAAAACATAAAATAAAAATACAGACTTTCTAGGTCGAGCTGCTTTTCATTTGTAATTCTCAATCTTAAAATTAAAATGCCTGAGAATTTATTTCCAAATAGACTGCAAGTAAGGGTGGAATGAAAAGTCAAGCTGGTTTGTTATGGGAAGACCTGTAGCTTCCTCTCCATGCCACTGATGAGCCTCTGGAATTTGCGTGCTGTATTCCTTGGTAATAACATATTTATTTCCTCAGCGAGAAGCTCTCTGCTACCCTATCGTGTCCTGCAGTGGCATTCCTGAGCCGCTCCGTCCGTCCTCAGTGAGATGGTACTGACGAGTGCGGAGAAGAGCTGGGGAGGCCGTTACGGGCTTCGCTCTTCCCCAGCCACAGCCTGACCTCGTGAAGCACTCAGGTCTGCCCGCCAGGCCCCTCCTGGGGCCCTCAGCACGTGCTGAAGGACTTGCAGTCCCCTCCAAACTTCTGCAGTCATCTGTGCTTCGTTTCCTTTCAAAATCCCAAGTGGGAAATGAGCTGCCCTTCCTCTGGAGCTTGTGTCCATCCTTGTTTCTGGGAGAGGAGGGGGCTCCTTTGCAGAGAGATGTAAAGTGCTGCAGCTCTGATGCTGCCATTCCCATTGCTGGTAGTGGAGCAGAAGCGCTGAGATCCAGGCAACCCTCTGAATATGTTCTCAGTGAGGGCAATTAGTGCAACATTCTTTAGTCCTACTGTTCAAAACAGCAGTCGTTCCTTTAGAACACGAACTTCTAAAATACAAGGCATGTGTTATGCAGTCACAACACCTCCAGCCTGCCATTTGCTGTGAAATTCTCAATTGCAGCTAGTGCGTGTCTTAAAAAATTCATTCTAACCGAATCTAGGGTGTTGGATAAGGGAAATGTTGCTTTAGAGAAGTGAGTCAAAGCATTATTATGTTTTTATCTTTGGCAGTGATGAAAAGTCGTCTGTGGCACTGATGGCTGATACTGAAAGCTGTATCTGTGACAGCTCCTTTATTGAAGTGCTGGTGTTATTGTACTGCCTATAAATTCATAGGAAATAAGACTTTTTTTAAAAAAAACCTACAGATATATTTGAACCAGGTCATTTCTGCTTCTCCTGGCTGCCAGTTCCTGAGTACAAAATTCAGTGTTTTTCTTGTACTTGATATCAAATGCCTAATCAAAGCCTTCCCTGCTCTGTTACAGCTTTTTCATTATTTATTATGGTAAAAGTAAGAATTATTGCACTTCGATGTTGGCAGATAAGTGAAAAGGGCATGAGTTTCCAACTCTTTGCTTTCCCAAGGTGCGTAAATCTCGTCTGGAATTTGCACACATGGCTGGATGGTGCTTCTCCCATTTACACTGGCACCGCTCCACCAGCTCCAGCAGAATTACTCCAGGGTCCCGCTAGTAAGAGTAAGGAATTTGCAAATCAGGGGCCTTAGACAGCTGTAACTTTTCTCACCCTAGTTTTCCAGTTTACTTTTTAAAATGTAGAATTTGAAATAACATGTTCAGAAGAAAGAATTTTTCTCCTCTGGGTGGTTAAGGGGGACTTAACCAGAAAGAGATGGAAAGGAGCTGTTCCTCATGCACTGAGGCTAACACTGGAAGGAGGAGAGGTTAGATAATAGTACAAATACCCACGTGCACCAGCTCTTGAAACAAGTCACAGACAGAGTTTCTCAGCTACAATTCTTCTCCACAATGCCCTGGCAAGGAGGAACTCATTTCAAAGCCATTTTCCCTGGGAAATGGGGTGTTTATGTTCACCCTGTCTCTCCATCACTTCTCCTCTCCCACCACAGCTAACGTTTTCACTTGCTGGTGTGTGACAGAGCGATTCTAGAAAGAAGGAAGTTACTAAAGGTTTGGTGAAACTTGGTAGCTGAGCAGAGACTGAGGCCTTGGCCAGCACAGCGGGCGAAGCGATCGCTGCCCATCCCCAGGCCAGTTCTGGACGTGACCCCATCCTCCAAAACTGGGGGCACCCCAGGGCTGCCAGAGGGATGGGAGAGCGGAAGGAGCAACAACGCTGGGAGACAGGAAGGAACTGGGAGTGTTGTGGGAACGTGGGACAGAGATCCATAGCAAACCGGGCTTCACCAGGCTCAGTATGTGCAGAAACATGGGCTCAGGCGGCAGCAGTTTGGCTGAGAAGCCTCAAGCCTGGCCCCAAGCTAAAGAAATGCGCTTACAGAAGCATGGACATTCTTCCCAAAGTATCTGCCGATAAAATGAGTTCATCCAAATTAACTGAGCTTCCCTGGTGGCTTTCAGCAGTGCAGTTCAGCCCGATTTACCAGGCTGTGGAATGGTAGACTGTAAAAGCAGCATTTTGTAGATGGGGTGTTTGATTCTAGCATCATTTAGTGCACTGTACACTGGTCTCTGCTTTTATTAAACGGGGAATGTGGAGGTGTCTGCTAGCCTTTCAAAAAGGAAATAAATATTAACTTATCTGCACAATGTCTGAGCGGATCTAGCCCTGTTGCAGGAAACTCATTAATCTCACATGGAAAATAAATAAGCTGGGAAAGAAAAGGATGGGTGGGATTTAAACTTCCTCTGCTTCCGCGAATCATTATTTTATATGAGCAAGTGCAGACCAGGAGGTTTTAAAAGGAAAATTGCTGCAAAGGACAAAGCAGTTTGTTGAATCTTTTAACAGCTTTTCAGTGGAGGGTTGATTTGGGGTGGCAATGGGAAAAATTGACCTGCTAAATGCTGCCTGATAATTCCTATTATTAGACCATACTTTTCTTTGCTTATAATATAAGGGAAACAAACAGCAATAATATTATCCATGGCAGGTGTCTGCCTAGGCCTGGGTGCGTGTGGCATATGTGTGTGCATGTGTGTATGCACGTACCACGGATCTGCCTCGGGCTGTGGATGTGTGAAAAATTCAGCCAAAATGATTTTGCTGCTTCAACGGTATAAGAAAAAAAATACGGTGCTTCCCTTATGTGTATATAAAAGGGAAACTTTTCTTTAGAAAGTCCCCAAAGCCTCATACATTGGAGGAACAGCTTGAAATTTGGCAGCCAGACTGCTGTAGCCACTCTGAAAACTCACTTCAATCTGCCTGAGTTACAGGCTGGAGGAAGATCTGTCTGCATGTGACTGGGCTCCAGAGCTCTGTGTTTCTAAGACCTTGGCTTTAGCGACTGCTGTTGTCTGGGGCTCAGCAACTGATGCTTTTCCTTGGCTAGTGTCTGCTCAACTCCTGTAGACCAAGCAACACAGAAGAACTGGTCATCTGGGAGGGAAGCAGGCTGAAGGAGAGGTGAGAAAACAGGAAGAAAACAGGCATAAAAGGTCAATAACTAAGAAAGAGAAACATGGAAAGATATGGAAAGGGGTGGACAGAAGATGAGATAAGATGGTGGATAAGGACACATCCTGATGGAGCGTCAAGGGCTAGAGTGTTAGAGGGACACCGGTGACTTTGTCTCCCAGATCTGGCAGAGAGCTAGAGAAGAGCCAGTTAGAGGTACAATGATATGGCAAATGCCCCTGGGAGGAGAGCAGCCTGGGATACCAGTTACAACGTGGTCCCTGCAAGCTGGCTTACTAGGGAAAGCGGGACACAAACAGTGCAAGAAAGGCTTCAGGAGACTCTGGAACTGACTGGACAAAGGCAACGATGAGCTGGACATGCCGAGAGAGACACAGGGAGAGTACTGGGACAAGGAGTGATGATGAGATCCATGGGTGCCATTGTACCAGACCCAGCAACCACTCTTGTGCCACAAAATAATAGTGCAGGTAGATTTCCTTGCTGAGGGGCAACATTTAGGCAGTCACTGGCAGCCCAGTCAAACTTACCCGGTTTTAAGAGAGGCAGAATGTGCAGTCCAAACTCATTTTCAGCCATGGAAAGACTGGGCTTCCCAACTATGGGCATATATAAACAATCTGAGAACTGCCCCTGACTGTCCCTTGTCTTGCATTAAAATCAGACTTTGCATCTAAATACAGCCACTACCGTGTTCGTGCTCTTTCTTATTAAGTAGGAAATACAGTTGCTTAATGCCTTGAAAATTTGAATATGAACTGAGATACTTGTCTATGTTTTTTAATGCTGGGCTTTTTCAAAGACAGACATAGATGACAGGGTAGCCAGCAGTTCCAAACTCAATTATATATTAAGTCAAAACATTTGCAGGATTATGGATCTGACCTCACATAATTTGCAAATTTAGAAAATGAGGAGAAATGAAGTGAATATCATCTGTGATGAATGACGACCCTGAGGACTCTGAACCCAGCAGTTTATTCTCTCATAACTAAAGCAACTTAAAACTGACTAATTTTTATGGTGTTCACCAAGGCTGCACCACCAGGATGCAGTTCTTTCTTCAGACTAATTCATAATTTGTGGCAGTCTGGAATTTTTACTCATTTAAATCTAACAGTGAATATTGCTATGAATATTCAGGATTTATGACATCCAAAACACTGCACTTCAAGGTGCCCAGAAGCTACTTGTCATAGTACACTGTAAATCTTAGGAAAGGAAACAGGCTCAGAATATTTATGGGGAACAGTAAAAATTAAATTTAAAGTAATAATATTAGCCAATATATGGCCACAGAGTGGGTACACCACTAATGCAGATGAGTGTACTCATGATAAGAAGAGAGACTGGAGAAAGAGATGCAAGAGATGCAGCATATGACTACGGGGCAATTTTTTACAGTTTAGCAGACATGAGGTGCTTGAGTTGCTGGTTTAGATGGCAAATACACAAAATCCAAATCAGATTCCATAAACCTGTGGAAAGTGACTTGGAAGAAGGACTGAAACTTCAGGGGTGCTGCTTGGCAACCTTGGGATAACACAGGATGGAAAGGAGAGGAAAATAACACTTCAGTGACCCATCCTTGCCTTTATATTGCAGGAAGAAATGGCCACACCACAACATGCTCTACACATCTGTATTATGACTCTCCACTGTAATGACTTTCTATCCAAGCAATGTTTGGAGGGAAGCCTTTTTTATGGTTTGGGTGTTCACAGATGGTGTTCCTGCAAATTGATTCCCTGACATCTGGTAATAGTTGAGTTCCTGCCGCCTTTTCATGGGATTCCATCAATTTTGGTTTCTTTCCTCATATAAGTCATATAAGCCTTGACTTAGAGACATGACAAAAAGAAAAGAAACTATAATGAATGGGGAAAAAAAAAGAAAAAGGAAGGAAAGCAGATACTAGAAAATCTTATGATATTTTGGATGCACAGAGAATCAGAGTTTGGTCAATCCAAGCACATCAAAGGCTAAGAGTCTTCAGGATTCCTTCTTCAGGAATCCTGCTCCTCTGAGCACCTCTTTCAAAGGCTTCAACACAACAGAGACTCTCCAGCTGTGCAGCGCAACCATGACATTGCAGCACTGCTCAAAGACACGGAACAGCAAGAGGTGAGTTTGAAAGCAAGGTAATGAAACCAGGGAATTCTTGCTGCAATGGATCATCTGTTTGAAAATGCTCCATTTAAGCAACTTGTAGCCATTTGTAGCACCAATATGTAATTATTAGCTTCTGCTTTAATGAAAGCTACCTTCCCAAAATACCCACACTTGTCAGTTTAAAATTAGATTCTTGGATTTTGTAAAGGTGTTTTGGAGCCTCCTCCTTAATGTTTGAATACAAGACTTCAGTGCTATATTACCTGAATGAAGTTTAAATTAAGTACTATCATTCCAGATGGAGGGATAGTGTATATATATATGTGTGTATATATATATTTATCTACCTCAGTAGGCTATGACTGCTCTGGGGTTAAGTTATCTCACTTTAATTTAGAAGTTCAAAAATGAACTGAAATGAACTGTCTCTGTCTCTAAGTTTTTGATCTCTATCTCGAGCATCTCTCTGAATAGTACATGATAAACTTCTAGTGCCCAGACCCACAATACAGGAGCTGTAACTTTTACTCAAGGGTGCGTAGCCCTTTGATTCAGGCATAAATATTTCCTTATTTATTAAAAGTTGGCTGGAGGGAATCAAGAATTCAAGAGAAGAAATTGTACCTATTTCTGATCATGTTGATGTATGTCTGAAAAAGAAATTATTATTCCCAAAACAGAAATGCGTAATTAAAAGATATGCCTTGTGACTTTAGAATTTGAGAAAAAAAAAAAAAGTAATCTAATTACCATCTATCTGATTACTTTCATGTCCTTTCTCAGGGGTAAGATATTTATAGGCATGTACAAAAACAAGTAAAGGGCTTAAGGGAACACAAACCAACCTTACCACCCAACACCTTAACTGCAGCATCTGCAAGCTGGCAGCCATGGAATACTTGATTAAGGGCTTCAGGCTAGGAAGGCTCATAATGATATTTCTTTTAAGTTCACAGTTTGCACATTAAAGGAATTCTGCCAAGCTGATTCTGAAGGAAAAAATAAAATACACACTACACAGATTGCTTTTTTCTTTTTTTTTTCCATAGAAGAGAAGAAGACAGAGAAGCAGGTTTAGTAAACAGCACACTTGATCCGCAAGTTTTCCCCCAGTGATTTTGAATTTTACGTGTCTACTTGATCATTTGCTTCAGTGCAGAAAGCAGGAGCTCACTGAGATGCCGCCTCAATCCGAACATACCAGAGGCCGTGTGCTTGCTGCGGTGCCGACCGTGTGCAAAGGGCTGCCAAACGCGCACAGGAAACGACCTGGAAACAGACGGTTCCACCCTCCCTCTCTCCGATCTTGTTCAGCAACTATAGCCATGCAGTTATTTGCTGCAACATCATCTGGCATTTCCAGATTTGCTGCAACATCCTCTGGCATTTCCAGAATTACAAGTGAGTTACCTAGTTGGAGAAAAATCTAATTGACTTAAAAGTCCGTCCAAATAGACATCCAAAATTCCATCCCTGGCACAGAAGCCTTAGGTAGGGGGACTGTAACCCTCGCAGAACAATATGAGCACAGTCTTCTGCTTATCCCAACCCAGCAGTGTCTGGCAGCTTCCCTCTCCTCTCAGCTCTCTCTGTTGGGCTTCCTCACTCTGGATGGAAGTGGTCAGGTCCCCAGGTTCCACTTGCCTGTGCAGACTAGCTCAAATCAGCCTGACTTTCCTGGTTTCCTGTTCCCTACCTACTGTAATTTTGTCTCAGCAGCCACTGGGAAGAATAAAACATGAACTGACACACAGGTAGAGAATGTATACATATTTGTGTTCAGAAAAAGAAATATATTCAAAGAGTAATATTAATGTTACAGAGGCAGTTGCTAAGCCCAGGAAAGCTAAAGATTTTCTTGGTTTTAATTTTTAACATATTTTTAGCTTACAAAATTGCACATTAGTTTTCCCATTCTGCTGTGCATATGAATCAGTTTCTGAACCAAAAGATTCTGTTGTCTGCCAGACCCTTGCTCCTCCTCATTGCTGAAATTGGAAAATGAATAATAAATGTCACAGGCGACTGCATGAAGAACCAGCATTGTTTCACAATTGAGACAGCAGAAGGGTGTCCCTGGAGAAGGGGCGTCTGCCCTGCTCCTGCCTGCGAGTTCTTACAACACTTATTGTGTTGGGCTGTAATTTTATATCCCTCGCTCTGGGTGCCTGACTTGATAATCTAGGGTTTGATTTGCAGGCACGCTTAGAGAGCTGCAACTGAGATAGGCAAGACCTGCTCTTTAAACATGTGCAGTGATATTTAACTCCAGACACTACCAGCTCTCCTGAGCTGCAACCACACAGCCCGTGAGCTGGCCCTTGGGGCAGAAGGACAGACCCCACCCTGGCAGAGGGACTTGGAGGGATATTCTGACTGGTTTCCTGCCAGGATGGTATGTCAGCGTGATTGAATTCCCTGGGTTGAAAATGGAAGAGAGTAAGCAACCTGTAGGTGACTTTACCTCAGAGTAACTGCTGAGGACACCCGACATGCTGCTACGCTGGTCAGGACCTCAGTCATCCTTCCTTGAGGAGCATCTGTGTCAACTACAGAAACATTTCTGAGGGTCTGTGGGCTACAAACCCACTTTGAGAACCCCCAGAAGCAGGATTCTGCAAATACAAGTGATTCTAAGTGCTGATGGTGTCTGGGTGATTCTAAATGGCAGTATTTACTGAAAGATTGTTGAGAACCCAAATAGTGACATGACTAGCTTGTCTCTGCAGAAAAAAAAAATGAAGCTTGGTCTGAGCTACGCCCTAGACTGCATGGGTTAACGTGGTTGTGCACATGGAAAACCCGGAGGCAGCTGGAGGTTAGTCAAATGTGATCCAGGGTAAGAGGATCAGCCTATCCTGAGCACTCGAAGAGCAGCATATGATGGTCATGCTCGTTGGTCAGAGAAGGAAGATGAGGAACTGTGTCCAAATTAAGCGTAAGAATCAAAGAAGTCATTGTTAAGTGTAATCAAAATTTGCAACTCATTTGGTGAGTGCTGTGGCATAAGACAGATTTCATCCATAGCGGATTTCATTGTTTTCATCTCGCTATTACTATTATTGTTGACAGATTAAAATCAGTAAAAGCCATGGAGCTCAGTGATAGCCATAACCATCCCATCCAACAGGAGGCATCAATCAGCATGCAGCCAACTAACTGCCTGGCCACCAAGGCGTGGCAACCACAGCAGGAAGCAGAAGCACTGGAGGATCCTGGAGAAGATGTGCAGGTGACTGGGGACTTCACCAGCTTGCAGGGCCAGAGAGGCCTGAGGGCTCCCACGCCACGGTGGGAGGCACCGGGCGCGTGGGACGCAGCCCTGGGCCTGGACTGCATTCCCATTACATCTTCCATCCCACTGCAACTTCTTTATCAGTTTCTTCACTTGTGCCCCACCTTTACAGCAAATTGTCTCCTCCTTCCGACATTCACTCCCTCCATCCATCTCGTTAGTGCACAAACATCCTAATTCTCTAACCTTTGCTCATATTCTTCAGTCTCTGTCATCCACTCTCTGCTGACTTCAGAAGGGTTCCTGCCCTGTCAATCCTGAATCTCTGTCTTCTCTGCCAGTCTCAGTTTTCACCCCACGGATTCCCATATACGATATACTCCACTGCTCCTCCACAGCAGGACTGGAGATCTGGCTCTCCTTCTGCCTGTCTCTGATCAGACCGCTGCTTCCTTCGCTTTGCCTTGATGCCAGCAGAGAGGTCATTGAAAGTGCAGGGAAGTGCCCGGGCTCTCAGTTCTTCACTTGGCTCCTGCTCAGCTTGGAGCAGCTGGAAACCACCATCACTGGGAAATTCTGTCTCCAGCATATAAGCTTGGACCACAGCATGTGTAGCTGCTTTGTGAGGCAAGAGTGTGTGCAGGCTGAGCTGGGAGGGAGCGGGAGCCTCATCCCAACTGTGGGAACGACGCACGAACAAGGGGACTGCCACTGTGAAAGGCATAATCCTGACAGGGACATTCTTAACCCTTAGGCTGGATCGAGAGATTTAACAAAAACATCTTAAATTTGGCCAAATGAGAGCAGATCTCTCTTTGGTAAGAGGCATCTGACCAAAGCCTCCCTTGCTTGTTTTCAAATTTTTTTTTTTTTTTCTCTCACAGAGAAGGTTGAATTTTCCTGTTGAAAAATAATACATTTTCCCTTGACTCTAATTTCAGAAACGACCAAGTGGCTTGGCCGACACCCTGCTAGGAAGGGGAAAAGCACCCACGCACTGCAGGTGAGCTGCACGCTGCGGTGTGGAGCCTGCAGCCCCGCACGAGTGGGCAAAGGGAGACCTCGAACCCTGTGCGAGAGGCTGCAAGGGCCCTTTAACAACCCGGCGGGGCCGCTCAGCCTACCTTGGGCATGTGTTGGGAATCAGCTGAAGGGCTGATTCCCAGCAAGCAGATTTAAATAGGTTTCCAGCTTAGGGAGAGAAATGGATGTTTGTCTCTGAGGAAGCTGTTCCTACTTCCCGCCCCCTCCCTTATATGTGCATCAACATGGAGAAAATAAAAAATAGAAAAAGTGAAATGAGGATAAAGGTGCTTTCCAGGCAGGAGGGACTGCTGCTCTATAAACACACAGCAGCACTTTTGGCAGATCCCAAAGGTACTGGAGTTTAACCGAGCTGAAAATAAAAGATTGATAATGAGATTTTGCAGCAGATTGGCCGGCTTGTGGCTGGCAGTGAAGCGCAGCCAGGCTGCACACCAGTCACCCCAGAGAGGCTGCCTGAAAATAGCACCGAGGAGCCGCCCTGGGCTCGCCAGCCCGGAGCAGTAAAAGCAGGGACTTGGAGAGACCACCACTCAGATAAGATTACCACTCTGGCTGGCAGCACTTGCCCTTCTCTTGGGAAGGCTGAGACGGGACTAATTCCTGAGGCACAAAAGAAGAGCTCTCAGGAGCTGGCATGAGAGGCATGCGGGGAAGGCAAAGGGCTCTGCCACTCACCCGCTCCACCAGGCTTGCACATCCTCTTCTGCTGGGTCCCAGAGGCTCCTAGCCCTGCGCTGTCTCAATCACCTCTCACGTGTTGGATCTTGCGCCTGAGCTCAGGGGAGGAAGCCTGAGGTGCTTTATCTGCTTCCCAGGGGACGGAAGAACAGCTTTGCCCATGGATTTGTGCACAAGATGCATGATCCTCTTCCTAGATGTTAGCGCTGCTGCAGCCTGAGCTTTCCGAGCCTCTGTTTGTTCTTGGGGAGAAGTGAATTGGAGACTATCACAGTATTATCTGCCAGGCATTTGCCTGCACTTGAGTCATCCAGACCTAATGAGTGAGCAGAGGAGCTTGTGCTAATGCACCCGGCTCACACCAGCCACGCAGCAGCTCGTGCTGTAGCGGTCTTTGGGCACAGGCTAAGGGCAACACAGCTAGACATAGTCCTTATTTTAATGGCAGGCTTGACTACACTGCGATAGGTGTAAGAGGAAAGTGTAGACCTTGTGAGACCTTGGAGAATTGGTATGCATTTCTGATGTTCTTCTAGATACCTGGAGGATTAAATGGCACTCAGGTTTTGTCAGACCACCCTGGCAAACAGTAGGCAGCTAACAAATTGATAGATGAGAATGCTTAATAATGACTGAAAACAGTTGAACTGATGGAGAACACCTTTTCAGTAACAGGTGCTCATTTTTCAGCCTACAGGTAGATTTTAGCCTCTCACTATTTACCAAATGCACAAGTGCAGAAATGCATCTGAGGCCTTATGGTGACTTTATTTGATGAGGGAGACAACCAAGGAGCTGATGACCTTCTGCCCCTCCTGGATAATGACCTTCCTGCTGATCCTGCCTAGTCTGCAGACAGCCACAAGCAGCACTTGGGAAGTAGTAGGGCTGTGTTTGCTCTGAGGAGAAACCTCCTTCCTCCGGAACAAGCTGTTTGCTAGGGGCACTTACTTAGCATTAGCATCAGCTATTCCACTTTCCTGTTAGCATAATATCACTGATTTATTGGAGATGTTTTAATCTCATAACATGCCATAATCGTGTCCTTGTCTGTGAAAAAAATTGTGCTTGGCTGCCTGTTCTTCATTTAGGTGATGTGCTTTTGTGAGATTACCGTTGTATTTTCCTGTTATCTTGGTGGCGTGCCTATACCTGAACAGATGCTTGTTTTATAATGCATCCCCCAAAGGTTACTCTCAGTGCTGTCAGCTGTATACGATCATAATTTAAGCTAGTGCCAAAGGGAGATCTGTTTTCCATTTCACAGCTAGTCACTGCCCAGAGGGAAAGGAGCAGGGGGTTCTGCTCAGGTTTGCACAGGTGTTCTGGTTTGGACAGGATTTGTGGGAGAAAACATAGGGAAATGATTTCAGGCAGGCATAGAGCAAATGAAAATGAGCAGGTAACCACTTACCCAAACAAATTTTATTCCTCTTCCTACTTTTTCCATTTGCCATTCAAAAATCTACATGTGACTGACAGATCAAACTTCCTAGCGTTTAAAGTTGAAGTCTGAAAATTGGAGTTCTCCTTACCTTAGAGCAGAAGAATAAAATGCACATGCAGGATCATGCTTGTGAAATAGCACATTCTTGGCTTGAAGCCACACGTTAATTCATTAATAATAATGGTTTCAGGAACTGCAAGGAAAGATAAAGAAAGCAGTGACATTTTAACTATCTTGCAAAGCAAACAAGGAGTTCAGCAAAATAAAGAGGAAGCCTAATTAGTGATGAAACATCCTAAAGCTCATTCATCATGTTTTTAATTCTTTCACAACTCCTCCACAGATTCTCAGGTTTTCTTTAAGGAAAATTAAACAGGAGCATTAACACACAAGTGTTAATGTGTGTAATTTGTTTGGAAATTTGTTTGGAAATTGCACCACTCATTTTTAATTCTCTTACTTTTAACTGCATGTATTTATCTTCACACTAGCCGTTAAGCATTACATTAAAATACAGTATGAATATTAAGAAGTGAAAAGGATATATTAGACTTTGATCCCGCACTGGCCAGTCATAGAGGCAGCAGGCTTAGGTAAAGACTATTAAAAAAGCTATAAAAGACACTAGTTGGGATTTTTTGTCAGAGATCAGGAGGTGGCAGCAGAACTCTCAGAGGTTTGATCCCTAGATATCACTGTTGAAAGCTTTAACAGCACAGCAGAATTAATAAATCTAAATAAATTAATTAATTAATTTGTGAGACTGTAATGCGAAAAACAAGGGATGACCAGACATTGAAGATACCCTGAGGAATTCTATAGGAAACTATCACATGATATGACTTGGACAGACTAAAGAAAACGGCCACTGTTAACATCTGAAACAGCATTAATAATTGATATAATATCAGTTGAGAACAGGAAAGCTTCAGGCCAGGCAAGGCTGCAACAGAACCTCTCAAGTTGGGTAGAAGAACATAAATATGTATATTTCAATATTCAGCAAACTAGATGATAACTTGATGAATGGGTAAGTTTATCTAAAAATTTAGTATCGTGAAATTGGATGAAAAAATTGTACAAACCACAGAATAATTTATCTGTCAAGCCTTGGGAGGGAGATCATAAGGAAGACATCCAGGAAAGAATTCTAAGTAAAACAGAATTTGAAAATCCAGTTGAATAGGTAGAATTCAAACTTGGAATAGGTAGAAGAGCAAATTGTTGTATTTCTGCATAATCAACTTCATTTAGTTGCTACTTCATGAGAAGCTGGTGCTATTAAAGGTAGAAGGGACATCAAAGTGGTTTGAAATAAGGAAAACTCTAGGACAGGAAGAAGAAAAGAGGTATTGGGTGAAGGAAAAAAAAAAAAAGAAATTAATCTGGGAGAATTAAAGGGTCAGACCTGAGAAAAGTTGTATGTATTACATGCACCCTTTGGCAAGAATTGGATCTTGAAAAGACATACTCATATACTAGAAAAATGGCAAGGTGCTGTCAGAGAAAAATACAAAAAACAACTACAGACAGCAAAAAGTAAGCAGTTGAAGGAAAGAGGACTGCAGATAACTGAGGCAATTTAAGATATTTTAAACACGATGAAAGAAGAAAGTTAAAATTATCATACATGTGGCTAAAAAGACTGAAAAGAGGGACTTACAGACATGTTATTCATGGACATAAAGATATCATAGGCTTTTCTTTTTCCTTGGGAGGTCAACCTGAAAACAAGGAGAGATAATGTTCAACATATTTTAATACTTGTTCATATTAAAGTATTCAAGCTCCATATACCGTATGCAAACATGATAGGTTTCTACCACATCTATCAGAGAGTTGGAGCCTCTAAAGCTCCCCTGGATTTTTACAAATTAGGACTTAACTCTAAGTTGTATCTCTTAGGTAAAAAAAAATAGGCAAATAATGTGTACACTTGGATGTGCAAGTTCTTTTGATAAAATTGTTTGCATAATTCACATAGTTTATGCTATGGAGTTTTGATGAACAAAGAATATCAGAAGATCTTGCAATTATGGTAGGAAAAAAGTGTGAGAAAACAAAATAAAATATTATTTTAAAAAGATCATCTATTTTTACATATTTTTTCCAATATTCTCAATTTGCAATGACTGAAATGGATTTTTTGCTGGTTACAGTTCCATTCAGCCAGTTTTTCAAGCTAGCCACAAGCCTGTCTGTGTGCTTAAATACAGCCACACAAAAGGCCAGAAAGCATTTTCAGTGCATCGGAAGAAAAGATGTCCACGACTTTGGTTTGGACCAACAGTGCTGGAATCTGAGACAGAGGAATAAATAAAATTGATTGTACCTGCATCAGACTAAAATCAAGGAAGTAAAAAATGGTCTGAAAGCAGTTTGCATATATTAACATTGAGGGGGCAGTCAATTATATATTTGAGGGTTTTTTTTTGTTTTCTAGGAAATTCCCTAAAGAAGTAGGGCAGGCAAGTGAACTGTTCTGTAAACATAACATCATATAAGTTGTGTGCCAAAATCTGGGCAATAAAGCCGCTTCAAGGCTTTGAATTAGAGTAGGAGACACCTGAGATGTCTCTCTGCTAAATTATGCAAGAATCTCAGCTATGCAGCACAAAAGTTGCGCGTCAGGAGGTGGAGAACACCAAAGCAGACTCTACACAGACACAACTGAACATGTTTAAGGCAGCAGTTCTCAAATCCTCTCAGAGTGTAGACCGCATTTAGTAGAACTGTCTGGGTCTCGCTGCCCATTAATGATCAAATAACATCCCCACGCCAGATGTGCCTGCATGGAAAAACAATTTTAAGAAAGTATTTAATAGGTTTTAGCTGCCTTGTAACAACTATTTAGCAACTGGAAGGAGAAGGGGCAGCACCCTGTGATGGAATAGCTCTGAGCACACCAGTAAGAGCCTGGGGGTCAGCAGGGATCTGCAGACGTGCTCTGCAATGCCTTCTCTCTGCTGCTGTGCTTCCCAGGGACAGCGGTAGGATGCTGCTTTCGATGGTTTGCAGCCTTGTCAGAAAAACAAAAGAGAACCCTCCAGCCATATCAATCCATTTAAATCTATTTGGAGTCTAGTATGGCACAACAGCTTCCCGAAGTGCCTATTTCTTCCTGTTCTTTTCCACCAGAAAAACTGCTGTGTGGAAATAAATAGGAGATGGGTATCTGACCTGTCTTTACTCAAACACTGAGGTATCTTTTGCCCATCTGGCTCTTCAGCCTGTTTGAAGCTGTTGCAGCTCTTGAAGCTGTTTCCATGACGTTGGGATATTTAGTTCTTACCCAAAGTTGTGTTAGAGAGCAGCACTCTCCTCTCCTTGGGTTTGGAACAGGCTCCGAGCCATTGAAAGCTCTTCGCCTTCCCGTAGCTTCACCTCCCTTCATATCAAATGGGAGTGCTCACTCCAGCAGTTACTCTGTTTGGGGCTTTTGGAGAATAAGTCCCTTTAAAAACCGACGGGAGGGCTCAGTTCACCACTGCCAAAACCCACAATTGGAAAAGGAGGGTAATACTTGGAGGGCTATGGTGGTAATTCATCTTTCTGGCTGGCAGCCTTGTTTTGGAGTTTTGTTGCTTAGTGTCTGTCAGCACTTTCATTCTGGGGAATTTAACTTGCTCCTATAACAACTTAGCTTCAGCTATAAGTTGTGTATAAAGCCTTTTTTTTTTTTTTTTTTTTTTTTTTTTAAATAATTTTCCAAATGAGGTTAAGTCTTAAGATATGAAAAAGTACTAGGGGGGAAATCAGCAATTTCAGTTTAAAAGAAAAATAAAGTTAGTGGGGTGAATATTTGTAATATGATCTGGAAGCTGCAAAGATGCATTTATCCAGGAAGTGTTTAAGGTGTCTAGCACCTCTAGGCTTTGTGAAAACACAATTACTCCACCGTATTTGAGAATAATTCATTCAAAAATAAACCAGCTACGTTTAACTGGTTTCATTTCAGGAATGCTTCAGCTGCTGATGGGTCAGGAAAGGAAGGATCAGATTCCAAATCTCTGCACATATGGATGAGAAGAAAGCAATTGTTAATGATTTGGTGATCTAAAACAAAAATGACTGACAACATAATGAAATTGTCTAATGTTCTCTAGTGTGCCAAAACCCATAATTTTAAATTGAACGGGAACAATTGCCAGACTGGGCTGAATGAGATTAGTTGCTTAATATACCACGCAAATTAGATGCTTAATATACTACAGCACTATGTGGTAGCTGAGTGACAGAGGATCTGCCTGAAGAAATGCGCCTGTAAGGAGCCAGTAGCCCCACAGAGTGGTGGGTAGATCCCAATGGCACTTTGCTCAGCACTTCCCTCAAAACGCTAACTGCGGGCAATGCAGAACAGCCCCGCTAAACACTGGGGATCTTACCCAGGCCACCTGCGTGGACACGTTTCGGGCTCAGACACGCGTGCCCATGCAGCGGCGCAGCTCTGCCGTCCTTACGGCGCAGGTGTCCGCGCTGCCCCGCAGGACCTGCCTGCTCCTCCGAACACGGAGCAGCACCTGGGAAAGACCGACAACGTCCTCGGCGCGTTTTGCTGCAGGAGACATCAGCCCAGCGCATCACCCAAGGCGCTACGGACCTTCCAGCCTCTCCGCCCCAGCGGGACCGGCCGGCCGCCCGCTCCCACCGCTCCCGTCCCGCCCTTCGGCGCCCACCGCGGGCTGAGGGACCCTGCAGGACGCCCCGGGCCTCGCGTTGCCGCCACCGGGAGCCGCCAGGCTGCGCCCGCCCCCCCGCGTGCAACTGCCACAACCGCGTCACGCGAACGCGAGTGGGGAGCGCGGGGTGGCCAATCAGCGCGCGGCTGCGCACCGCCCTCCCGCTCCCGGCCAATGGGGCACGAGCCTCCCCGAGCCGGCAGCGACGGGGCGGGGCCAGACGGGGCCGCGGGGGGGGGACGGCGGAGGCCCCGCCCGTGGGGAGGGGCGCGGCGGGGCGCGCAGGCGGCGGCGCAGGCGGGGGGAGCGGGGGCGCCGCGCGCCGTGACCGGAGGCTGGAGCCGCTGCTGCCACCGCTGCCGTCGTCAGGGCCTCCCCTCGCCGTGAGCAGGTACGGACCGGGCCGGGGCGCTACGGCCGGGCTGGACGCCGGGCGAGGGGCGCGCTCCAAGATGGCACCTGCGGCGCCCCCCGCCCGCTCGCGCGCCCGTAGCACGGGCTGAGGGTGCCCATAGCGCGGGCAGGGGCTGAGGCGGCGCCGTGCGCGGGGCCGTCCCCCCGCCCGGCCACCACCTGCCGCCGCCGCCTGGCAGCGCCGCGGGCACCGGGGGCTGCGCGGCGGCAGAGGCGGCTCCGGAGGGCGCTCGGAGCGGGCGGGCAGAGCCTCCCCCTGGACGCGGCCTCGCGGTCCGCAGCCGCGCGGGGCGGCTCGAGCGCAGCCCGGCGCGGGTGGGAGAGCGGCGCCGCGCCGGTGCTGCTGCCGCCCGCGGCTCTTCCACGCCGGGCAAGTCCTGAAAAACTTTCCAGGAGGCGCCGGTGATCCTGCAGATTCCCTGGGAATTGTGGACCCTTCGCGGGGGAGCTCTCTGGTTTTGACAACTTAAACAGGTTGTCTCGTCTTTGCCTCTCATTACCTGCAAACAAAATGTGGAATAATTCAGTGGTGATGGTTTTCAGTGGCTTTGCTTTCTTCTTATGAAAACTGAACAGCATGCATGGCTGTGACCAGCATCATCTGACCTCCTGAAGATCTTCAATACTTAAATTAAGCTTTATTTATTTATTACAGTGGATTTTCAGTGAGGTTCAGAGTTCTTATTTTAACGGTGCTTAGATCAAGAGCCCCATGTTGATGAGAGCTGCTTATAGACATAGTTGCCTTTTTGTTTTTTTAAAGGGGTATATTTTGTATTTGCTGGTTTTAAAATGTGGTAATTAACCTGGGTATGTGGTGTGCTCTTCATCCTTCAGCTGCCTTTTAGTTCAGTGATGTGATGTTCAAACCTTGGCTGTGTTTACGGAAAGTTCTTGGTTTTAAGCTACATTATTCACATACAAAAGCCAGTGGCTTTCTTTGTTGAGTCTAATTGGTATGGATGGTCAAATCTCTAATCTGTCACTTAATTAACTTTAAGATTTGGCCAGGTATCACTGTTAGGACAGAGTAGGTCTTTTTGCATTCAGAATGGGTGGTTGTAGGTAGATTCTAAAAGCTGCCTTAAAGCAAAAATTAAATTATGTTTTGGGTCTTAAACTATGAGGTAATGCTAGGGAAGGATTGCAGAGAACTAATCAATATCAACCATGCCTGTCCTTTCAGCAGAATAAAAAGGAGCAAAGCAGTAGCTGGCCAGGTGAAAAGTTAATTTAAATGATGTTGGAATATCTTGGAACTCTACTGTGCCTATCTTTATTTACGTGTGTGCAGTTAAAAGTAGACAGAGTAAGGGCAACATTTTAAGCTGGTAGAGGGTGTCAAGGGACTGGGGTTTTATAGTTACTCTGTTCTCTTTCTAGCAAGATGCCCTAAGCAGCCCCTGTTAGGGATATGATACTGAGTTACATAGACCTTGGACTTCAGTTGGGATAGCGTTAATAAGTTCATAACAAAGTATTTTCTATGCAGTAACGTTCAATTTGGATTCTTTTCTGTTAGACAGATGTCACAACTGTGTAGTGCACCTATATAGTAGGTGAAGAAGTACACTGTTACTTTTGGTGCTTATTTGCACTCCTGTTAAAATGCTTGCAGGACTTGTCCCCTTCTGATAGGGAACAGCCCCGAGTGTGTTTGGTAAGTGTTGGTTTCAGTGCTTCCCGCCTGCCTCGTGGGAGTGCAGCCTCCTCGCGCAGGCGCCGCTGGAACCTGCGGGAACTCCCGTCTCTGCTTATGATGCTGCAGCTTTGCCTACTGCTGAAACTCGAGCCTTGGTTCCCCTCTGCTGTGTTGAACCTCTCCTGTTTTATGTGCCAAGCACCCTGGCACTCTCAAGCCTCTAATTTTTCTCAAGCATATGGGAGGGAGCAGAAGGGAACGGTGAAAAGTAGTTCAGTAGCATCTTCCCATTAACTTGGTTCCTCTGAGCAAGGTTTTCTGTAGAAGCTACTGTGATAATAAGTGAAAGCAGTAAAAAATGTCTCTTAGTTGTCTCTTAGAGTATTTCTTTCAAAAAGTTGTGGCAGTGAATTCAGCAAGTTTTACTAGCTCTAGTTACATGTGTTAGGTGTAGGAGTTGGGAAAGCTTCCTACACAGTGATGCTAATACGGCTTAATTCCAGCCTACAGTGTGTATACTCTTTCTGTCTCTTGGAGAGCTTTCTTCCTGGTTGCTCCTGTTTCTTTTGCATCAATGAAAAGATGTAGTACACTAACTTGTTCCCTCCTAATTTTAATTTTATAAGTGTAATGATTCATGTATAGTTTTCAGTGGAATGCAGCCATTTGCATCATGAGCAGTATCACACTTCATCTAAGATTTGCCTCACCCTCTCTTGCCGGAGTACAGGATGTGGAGAGTAGATGTTAGTTAATGTGTTTCAAGTGACTTCTGCAGTGCAGCATCCCTGACATCCCTCAGCAGGTAAAACCCCTCGCTCTCTCCCATGTGACGTTAGATACTTGGCAGGTCTGAGAACTGCTCTCACTCTGTGCGCTTGTGTGGTTCACAGGACCCTTTGGACCCTTCATGAGAGGTATTCAGTACAGTTACCATGGTTGTTGGAAACCACTTGACAAACAAAGAAGTGATAGAAGCATTTTTGTGATATGCGGATAGGTGAAAAACAGCAGAGAGCAAAAATAGCTCATGTCTGAAGATGCACAAAACTTTTATGTTCTTGATGTGTTTCTGTATTGCATCTATCTGTGTGCTTAGCTACCAAACTATGCAGCTTGAGTTTTTATCTCTGGGAAGATAACAAATTCCATGGTTTCTTCATTGATGACAGCGAGCTAGCTGTGGGGACTCCCAAGTTTTGTCCTGGTGCTAGTTTACAGGTCTCAGTTATAGCTCCCTTTTGAATCATCTGTGGAATAGACTGCATCTTCCCATTGTTGGCTTTTGAGAAGAGCTGCTAATGGGAAAAAGACTTGGGCAACTTCAATGTCTTGGGATCACATCTTATTTTTCTGGCCAACGTCTTGTTTTGTTGCTTTTTTACTTACTCTGAAAGCTGTTTTGTTTTTACACAAAAATGGTCCTGATATTGTAGTGTTAGTAACTCACATGCAAGCACAAGTCAAGCTGAATATCTAGTCTAGATGAAGAGTTGAACAGTGCCTTCCTAAGGATATCGTAGTAGAAGAAAAAGAATTGAATTTGGCAATTGTTTGCGATTCTAAAAGAACAAAACTTAAAGCTTTAGCTTTATTTGCAATATGAGATTTAGTAATTCTATCCCACAATGAATAGTTACTGAAATAAACTAGTTACACTTGCAGAGACATCAGTATTTGAAAGTAATCGGGAGCGCAAACATTTTAACAGTGGAGAAGTTGGACATTGTCACATGAAGAGTGCTGAAGATGAGGTAAAATACAAACACTGACAGCACAGCCGTGGCCTGACCTTTTCGACTCTGTTTTGACTCTTACACGCTCGCAGGACGTGTAACCGGGTTGCCTTGGTTCTGTTCCCAGGGCTCATCCTGTTACTCCCGTTTCTGCCTCGCGATCTGTTCCCAGGGACAGACAACAGGGCGTTTAACTTGTATAAAGAGCAGGCAGCGCTGGCACCGGGCGGAAGGCTGGAAAAGACACCTGCAAAACGTCGGCATGCGCGGCCAAAGTGGTGACTTGTCAAAGCAGAATGATTAACTGTAATGAGGCAAAGCAAGAAACAGCTTTTCTACTAGGCTGAAATCAAAGTGTTTTAAGTTTTTTGTTTGTTTTGTGTTTTTTAGTGTGGGCTTTATGTGTGATGTGAAGCTCTCATATGAGAGTTTGGATCAAAGATTGCATCTTGTTCACACATAAACTATGGTTGTACATGCAGAATGTTTTATAGAGTTTTATCTTTATAAAGGATATCTTGGAGTTGTAACGATATCTTTATAAAGATAAATCTAACCTATACCAATTCTAGCGGTCATTAATTTGGTTAATTGTGTTTAAGACAGGCATGAAGTTAGAACAAGCTTACAAACTGAAATTTCTTCCCATCCCATGCCCCCCCCCTTTTTTTTTTACTTTTCTAATTTTTGCAGGGATTCAAAGAAGAGATTTGTGCTGTTACCTACATTAAATTTGTGCTGTGCTGTTAATATTTAGTATGTAATAAAACCCCAAGTTTTTCAAACTCTGAACAGAGTACACAAATTCTGACAGAACTTAGCTTTTCCTTTCTTTTCTTCAGGTTTGATAGATTCTGAGCTTTACAATCTGGAAAATGCTTGTCTTCATTTTGAAGTAAAGGCAGTCGTTCAGGTAGGATTACCTTATGATTACATTCTTGTCCACAGTTTTCTCCTACTGGCTTGTCATTTGATACTGGGCTATTGTCTGTTTTTTCTGAAGTCCTGAACAGCCTCTGCATTTGTGTGAGAGCCCAATAAGGATTTTGTGTTATGTTTGTCATTTGTTTAATACTGTTATGGCAATATGTGCTTCAAGTATTTTTCTAAATTTTGTGTTCTGTTTTTTAATAGTCCAGAATAATTCCATTTTCTCATGTTACTTCATTATGTGTGGTAGGGTACATATTGGGAAAATAGGAAAACATATTGCTGCATTAATACAGACCACTGTATTGATTATGTCTCTCTACAAAATAAATTATCCTAAACATTACTTACATAAAAAGTTTAAGAATAGAGTACAACATCTTCAGAGGCACTGACTGTGTCTCAGAATTTGGAAATGTCTACATGCATATATGTAAAAGCATAGAAGAGTCTTTACTGCTTTCATAATGCATTGTGAGGACTGAGCTTGGCTTTAGGAAATTAAGCTGTTCCAGAGGGAACAATGTAGTTTCATGTGTGAAATGCAGAACTGTAGTTTGAGAGACAGTGTATCATGAACACTGAAAAATTGCCTTGGTATTGTTAGTTATAAACAAAGGAAAGCAGAATAGAAATATTTCACAGATTGTATGTGGCCATGTCAGAAGCAGCAATTGACAGATCGGAAGTGGTCTCTTTTTGTGTGTGTGGTTTTTTTTTTTTTTGTTTGTTTGTTTGTTTTTTGGGTTTTTTTTGTTTTTGTTTTTTAAATCAGCTGGACTTGCAGGTTTTTTTCACTATCCCAAAGAGTTGCATGTAACTATTCTAGTAAAACAGCCTTAAATTACTTCAGCGGTTTAACAGAAATAGTCATAAAGGAGTTCAGTGGTTTAACAAATACACTGCTGGAGGTTTTCAATGAATAGCTGTTCATGAGCAGTTAATAATCTCATTGTAGTCTGGCTTACTTGGAGGGCGGAGAGCACAGTTGACTTCTGTGTTATGGTTGCACTGCAAGTGAAGGGTGGGTGTGAAAGGGGAAGCTGGAGCTGCGTCCTCTTGAGTGACCAAGACGAGCTGAAGGCGAGCAGTTTGCTGGCCTTTTGAAAGTACCCAAGGTGAATGGAGATTGGAGCTTATACAGTGCTCTTGCACATTGTACCTAAAGTTCTTGCGCTTCCCTCTTGCTCACATTCCCTGCTCACCAGCCCCAGCACAGCTGCTGACAAGCAGCAGCAGCTTTATCTGCAGCCCATCCTGCTTTGTCCCTGTTCTTTCTTGCCATCTATATTACTAGGAACCCTGAAAGGAGCCTTTTGCTTCATCTTTGAACTTCTCTGATCCTGTGACTTCTAGTTATCTCCATGATGTGTATAGAAACCTGGTAGTTGTGTCAAGTTAACTTCAGTTCTAGGGATTACCCTTGTATGGGGAAAAGGAGCATCCTACCGATAACACTGAGCTGAAGTAGGTTCCTTTTTCAAGGATTTGTTACTCTTCCAAAGGTTTTCTCTAATGTATCTCATTTTCATGGTGTTAAATATATTTATTCTTGTTTTGACACATAGGAAACTGAGTTTGGTCTGTGAATGAAAATGACTGGCAAAATGCCTTGCAAATGCTATAATCTAGCAAATCTGAATCTGCCATGCTACAGCTGTAGCCAGTGTGGGGCTCCCTGCTTTGAAAGCTTGTTCAGTGTGAAGATACAAGTAGTGATTTGGACCACCTTCCATCAGCCATGGCCAGTTTAGGCCAGGGCATCAAAATAGCAAATAGTTTTCAGGGGATAAAACTTTGAATGTCAATGCTTTGAAGTAAATGCTGAGCAGGGCATTTGGTTCAGCTTCTGACTCCCATAGAAGAGTCATGTGGCAGGGCTGTGCGACCAGGTGAGACAAGCCTGTTGATATGAGGAAAGCCTATTCAGCCTCAAGAAGTCTGGATATTTAGAATGTAAAGGTACTTGAAAGTAATGTGCAGTAATGGAGTAGTGAGACTAAGACTGAAGCTAGTCAACAGGCAAAGAAATTTTTAGAGTTTAGGGAAAATGTATGTTAACCTTTGCTAGCTGTAGCCATGGCTCTAGAGAAATGTGGAAACTCTTTCTCTTCATTTTTGCTGGAAGATAACCACTTTTAGTGTTTTGTGTGCATGGCAGCAAAGGAGAAACTGTGGCTGAAAACAGCAGATTTCAGCACTGTAGCAGCTGAGGAAATTATCTTCCTGGACAACTAGATCTGGAAATTTCTGCTATGCGTGCCGTGAAGGAAAGGATTGGCAAGTAACTGGAAGAAACATGGGTCAATCAAAGGAGGAGTTTGACAATGGGAGGAGAGTTGAAAATTGCTTTGCACCATTGCTGAACAGCTTTTGTTTCCTAGAAGTTAGGGAAGCTTCCTAGCACTATGTACTGTATGATTTTTTTTTTTTTTAATTCTTGATTTCTTGATAAATTTCATTTATTCCTTAATAAAGACTACTTAAATTTATCCTCATTTGAGATTTTTTTCAGAATGTGCCCGTAAAGATAAATAAAGATTGTTAAATGACTTTATTTCAGCAGGAAAAAAAATGTTGCAGAAGTGGAAACAGAAATGGAACAGAAGTGAGTTAGAAACCAATTTGGAGATTGGATTTGGAAGCTATTACCAGCAATATGGTTAAGAAGAAAGAGTTTGGATATTTTAGTTGCAGAAGGGTATTGTAACAGAACTACAAGACTTTACTTTTTATAGTAGATAATTAGGGATGAAAAAAAAGGGCAGAGGAAACCAATAAATATTTGTGTTTTGGGAAGAAGCAGATCACCATACAGCTCAGAAGACTGAAGTGGTGCCTGTTAGGAAAGGTTTGCAAACTCAGCAGCCTTTGCTCCTACTTGGGCCTTGGAGATCAGTCATATTTAGTAAACCTTAGAATGCTAAGGAGACTTCAGAAAGCTGGCAAAATGCTTATTGTCTTTTCATATTTAGAAAAAAGTTAGTGAGGATGAGGCAGATCTTTTCTGGTGGGTTAATATCACTTCAACTAACTGGAAAAAATGTCGAGAAACGTAAGGATCAGCAATATCAACAATTTGAAGATGTATAGGCTAAAACTTGAATCCAGTAGCCCTTTAGCAGGGGTTAATTTTTGCTTCAGCAAAATCAAGGCAGTAGTAGCATTTCTCTGCACTCCCCCCTGCACAATGTGATGAAGGGCAGACTGTATCTGTAACACGTCAAACGTTTATTTCTCTACACTTGCTGTGTGGGTGGACAGGCATAATCAATGATGACAGTTGAGTAACTGCCATGTCCTAAGTAGTGAATTTGCATTTTACACCTCAAGCTTTCAGTTTTGTCAAATCTCTTAAATGAGTTCCTGCTAGTGGTTTTGGCTTCCTGTGGGTCATAGCAATTAAATTTGAAAGAAGAGAGGTGTCCTGATTGCTTTTTTTGCTGCTTTGCCTGCCATTAGCTGACTTCAGGGCTTTCAATGCCCCAGCTTAATAAGCCCCTTATTTTGTTTTCTTTGATGCTTTCAACTAGCTTGGATGTAGCATTAATATTTAAAATCCAAGTATCTGTTAGTTCAATAGACACATCCATTACTTATTGAAGCACTGCAGTTTATGAAAATAAATATGCTGTCATCACAGGTAGAAGTTCTCCAGGATAACATATAGTGCCAGCAGGTGCTTTTTATATTTTTACGAGTTGGTCAGTGAGAAAGTTGGTGTTTCTTTAGAAATAAAAAAAAAGTCTTGATCTATGAATGGAGAATCTCGAGATTCCTGAGCTGAAAGGAAAGCATACCATGCATGTTAATACTAGTCAAACACTAACTAATTTAACCAAAAGCAGGCTACAGGAATAGGAAAGTAGCCATTTAGATAGCTGGATTTTCTGTTGCTGCTCAGTATGTTTCAAATGAGAAGTTCCCAAACTGCCAGAGCAGTTACTTTTACTGAGATTTCTTGCACACTTTACAAAGATTGAAAGCATAAGTGAGGTTACTCTCAAATAGTTGCTCAAAAACCAGATCTCACCTTAGTATTATATTTTGTACTTGAATATTTGTTGGACCTGTTTGGTAGCTGTTACAGTTCCCTTATTCCAGTATCAGTGCAGGACGTGGTTGGAGTTTGTGGCACCTGTGGCAGGGATTCTGAGTTGCATCTGCTGCTCCTGGCTGCCAGTCTGCAAGGGAGATGCACTCTCTGAGGAGGCTGGATATAGAGGTCCTTTCCTGGCAGACAACTCCCCTTAAATTGCTAGTTGATCAAATAAAAATATTGATTTTTCTTTTCTTCAGGTGAGGAATTGAGAGGGCAGTAAGGAAAGAGCTAGTTTCTTTTTGTGCCCTCCGGTTAGTGCAGGCCATGGCATGTATTCGCTATCCCATCACAGAAATTTGATGTATTCTATTACCTTCTTCCTTTTTCAAAGACGGTTTGTTATTCTGACCTAACAAATATTCACACCTTTATATTCTAGGTAACAGAAATTGTGTCTTCTCCTTCCACATCTTTCTTGCTGGCTTCAAAAACAGAGGCAGATCTCTAACAAGTTATCAGGACACTTTTAGAGACCTCATATATAACACAATGCAGGTCTGAATTAGCAGGTAGTGACAGGATGATTTATTCTTCAAAGCTTGTTCTTGAAGAATTTGGTATCCTTCCATTTGAATAAAGAGATGCTGGTGTGGGCATCTGTGGCAGAAGCACTTGATAATCTCCCTTGACCAGTGCAGAGACAAGGAAATGTCCCTGCCGGAGTGGCAGCCTCGTGTCTGGTTTCCCTTGGCCCTATGTTGTGCTGCAGTTCCAGTGCTGGCCTTTCTTTGCCATTACACGGTCTGTAATGGAAAAGATAGTTTCCTCTGTGTTTGCAATGCTGTAAGACCACGAAAGTTACACGTACTTTGGAAAGTGCAATTCTTCTCTTATTTGTAATTAGATTTTTGTTTGTGTGTTTTTTCCCAAAGTGTTTCTTTGTTTATAAACTGCCTTTCTTACGAGCTCATTTCGTTATTATACATACAATTATTTTATAGTGTATATATTCATATACAAGACAGCCCTCACTAGGAGGAGATCTAGGAGGCTAGATCTGTGTATGTCAGTGCATTTGTGTACAACTATTTCTTAGAGGAGAAAAATTGACTTTAGAAAGTTGCTGCACAAGGCTCTTCTAATGAGTCTTCCCTCCTCCTGACAGTGAAACCTTTCTTAAACCAGTGGGGGGGGAGAGGGAGGGAAGGAATGAGGTGAAGAAAGAACCATGGCAGGTGCTCTCTTTCCTTTTAACAGAATCAGTGTGTTTGGTGGAAGATCTTCATGAGCTTCTGTTCTGCTTCTGCTGGAAGTAGATACTTAGTAATATTGTACTCTTAGAAAAGAAGTACGTACTACTACATCTCATCTACTCTACTGGACTTTGCAGGAGTTTTGTAGATAGAAGTGTGGTAAAAACATTAAATACCTTTCTCAAGAGTCAAGAATTGAAATATTCTCGTCTCCAGGTAAGAAACTGAATGCAGCCGAACATTTGAATTCAGGTTATGAATTAATGTCACGGTGTCACTGTCTAGTTCAGTGGTTCCCAGTCAGATGTGGGCCTAGTGTTCTGCTTTTCCTTCTCTTTGTCAGACAATACTGAAGAGAGACTGGAATGGCCAGGCTGGCTTGGACTTCACCTCGTAATAGTTTCTGGCTCGATCCTGAGATCTTATCTCCGTGGAGCTCAACTGAGCTGCATTCTGACAGTCAACATCAGGCAGGTTTCTTTCTCTATTGCTTATGTTTCATCCAAGCGTCACTGGTTTGACATGTTGTTGTGGGAGTCTTCAGCTTATGACTTGGCATGTGATTGTACCAGCTGCAGGAATGACCTCTGTAGGTCTGTGAATTTGGAATTAAATGTAAATGAAGAAGGGAAAAATAAACTTGCCAATAAAAACTGTAAGTTTCTGTAGCTTTACCTTTTTAGCCTGGGACTTGGGATAAACCGCTTGAAATCCGTTGTTTGTTTACATGAATGATCCCTGGCATGCTTCAAGGATAGTATTTCAAAAAGGGCCAATAATTTACCAAAAAAAAAAAAAAAAAAAAAAATGTCACCTTAGACACAAGATTCTTTTCCTGTCATTGACCTGGCACAGAGAATTCATTCAGGCTGCTTGGCAGCTGGCCAAGGATAGCAGTAAGGGTTCTATAGATCTGTAGATCTGCAGTTCTGTAGATCATCTTCGAAGGAGCAGTAGAGAGAAAGTGGGTGCTTTTGAGAAGGTATTCTTACTGTCCAGATCTCTTCAGTGTGGGATAGATAGTTTTGTATAGAAAACTTTTCCTGTTGCATTGAATTCTGAAGAATTCAATTTGTCTTTTTTTAAGATTCTTATGGTGTGAAGTATTCTTTCTCACTGTCTTCCAGTTTAATGTAAGTTTTTGCAGAAGTGACTTGTACTTCAAACAATCCATGCTACTTGCAATTTTAGAATATTTAGAGGAACCAGAACTCCTGGCTCAAGTAGATTTCCCCCTGCATTACGTCTCTTACTGGGTCAGACTGCCTGGTATCGGAGTGCATGCATGTGCTGTCGCAATTTTGTTGCTTGTTATGTAATCCCTCTAGCTAAATAGTCGAAACAGTGTGAAATGTGTAAAGCTAAACTTTGTTTTACTAAAATCTGATATCTCTCTTCGCCATATGTGATAGAGATACAACTGAAGTTGAGATCAGTAATCCTGCTTCATAGTACTGGAGAGATCAGTTCATGGATTAAGAGGAGACTGTTGCCTAGGCCAAGGACCATAAATCCAGTTGTCACTTCCAGAAGGAAAAGGATTGGAGGCTGGAGGTGGAGCTGCAGGAAGGATTTGAAAGGAGTCATTTGAGCTTTGCATCTGCTGCAAAGGACCAACTTGCTGGGATTAGTAGGGTAGATCAAGTAAAATATGCCCTTTTACACCTAGTAGATCTAGTGAGAAGTCCTTGGTGGTATCATCTTTCAGAATCCTTATTTTAAACTCATCTGAATTATAGAGTCTCATGTCTGGAATGAACTTTAAATCAGATCCACAGGCTTTTGGAATGAGTAAAAAAATGTCTGCTGTTTTGATGACAAGCTTAAAAAAGCAGCGGTAGTCTAGTGTAAGCAGATGTACTAAAATGGTATGAGAATGCTGTGATATAAACTAACTCAAAATAGACTGTAACGCTGTCTTGCAGCTACCATGTTCTCTCTTTTTCAATAAGACAATAAGCCTAAGAAAATACAATTTTATGTCAACTTACTGCTCAAGTACAATTTTTACTCTTGTTCTGGAAAACTTTTCTCTATGTGTAGACATGATGGTTTAGCAAGGGATAGAGAGAGGCAAAATCAACTGTGTAAAGGATTTTGCCTTTGGATTCTAAAATTCAAGTGAAATTGTGTGCTAATTGAGAAAAAAATCTATACTGTAGGTCTCTACTGAGAATGTTACAATACTCTCTTCAGAAGTGTCCAGTGAAGGATATTTAGGAAAAGAATAAGCAATTGCTGAAAAGCAGTATGGCTATTGATAGTGACTGATGTAAAAGCGTTGTCTCAGGCTGTAGATGGGCGTTCTGTTCAGTAGCCACCAAAGAACCTGTCCCTCAGATAAGCCATAGGGCTTCTTTGACTATTTAGTTTTGACTTTTGGTATTTCACCAGGGATTGTATAGAAAAATGTTTCCTATAGCGCTTGTGCCTGCTGCCAGCCGACTTCACAGAGTGCTCCTAGCTTGTGTTTGATGTGGAACAGTGATCAGTTGTGGTTGGTTGCCCTGTGGGTGTGATTCCTGTGTGGTGCTGTAAATCTCTCTCAGGCTCTCTCACTTCTAATCTTCACCTAATAGGTGCTTTTCAATAGGTAACATTTAAAAGAACAGTAGGAGAGAGGCTGCGATGAGGAGAGATGCTGTGAGTGAGCAGATGCAGCTTATCAGCCCAAAGTATTATGCAATTTGTCTTCAATCTCAGATAGATAGCAGTAGTAGTAAAACATAGACATGAATACCGCCATGGCAAGGCCTGTAACTGAGAGGCTGAAACACAGTCTCCAGGCCTGAAAGACTTACAAGGTGGGGGCGCTAGCCTTAATAGGAAGAGCTAGTGAACTTTGCTGTTTGCATATCTAGATCTGAAAAACTGCTCTTTTAGATATACGGTGTAGTGTGATATCACTATGGGCTTATCTTGTCTTACCAGTGGTCTTAGACCATCATGGTTGCAGCAATTTTCTTGCTTAATCTTCTTTTGATCTTTGTTAGTTCTCGCCTTGATTAAGTGGGAGAAGTGGCTGGTCGAAGCTTTCAGCAGCAGAGAGGTTGATAGTTAGTATTTAATGGTGTTGCTTGAGCCACACCTGGCTGTGACTGCAGCGAGGGAAGGTGCTGCTGGATCTGTGCTCTGGGGGCCATGCTGTGTCGGGGAGGATGCTCCGTCCCCGCCGCACACTCACAGCGCGCCCGAGGAGCGGGCAGGGGTCCTGCTCAGCGAAGCGCCATCAGGCTCCGCAGGATGAGACATGGGGCTTGTGCGACTCTTCTCTGCGGGAGGAGCAGATTTCTACTATGAGACAGAGCAGATTTCTACTATGAGACTGAGAAAAATGGATTTGTGAATCAGAGAGAATTTTTGAAAAGATGCTCTGTAAGTTTTTTTCATGACCAAGTCTGCATTCTGCTGTGATGTTAACAGCCACGTCTGCTTTCCCTGGTGTAGTTATTTGTTGGCACTACCTGACAAATGGCTGTATGTTAGAGTTATATCAGAATTATGCTTTTTCATAGAATCATAGAATGGCTAGGGTTGGAAGGGACCTGTAGAGGTCATCTAGTCCAACCCCCTGCACACGCAGGGTCTCCTAGAGCATGTGGCACAGGGTGGTGTCCAAGTGGGTTTTGAAGATCTCCATAGAAGGAGACTCCACCACCTCTCTGGGCAGCCTGTTCCAGGGCTCTGTCACCCTCACCGTTAAGAAATTCTTCCTCAAGTTCCTGTGGAACTTTTGGTGCCTCAATTTGTGGCCGTTTCTTCTAGTTCTATCACTGGCCACCACTGAGAAGAGGCCAGCCCCCTCCTCCTCACTCCCTGTCTTGAGATATTTATATACATTGATCAGATCCCCTCTCAGTCTTCTCTTCTCCAGGCTGAAGAGGCCCAGCGCTCTCAGCCTTTCCTCATAGGGCAGATGTTCCAGACCCCTAATCATCTTTGTGGCCCTGCGCTGGACTCTCTCTAGCAGCTCCACATCCCTCCTGCACTGGGGAGCCCAGAACTGCACACAGTACTCGAGGTGCGGCCTCACCAGGGCTGAGTAGAGGGGCAGAATCTCCTCCCTCGACCTGCTGGAGACGCTCTGCTTAATGCACCCCAAGATCCCATTGGCCTTCTTGGCCACGAGGGCACACTGCTGCCTCATGGTCAACTTGTCGTCCACCATGACACCCAGGTCCCTCTCTGCGGGGCTGCTCTCCAGGAGGTCGGTCCCCAGCCTATAGGCATGTCTAGGGTTATTCCTCCCCAGGTGCAGGACCCTACACTTGCCCTCTCCCACTTTTTGTTTGAATGCAGAGTGGGAAAGGACCTTTGTATTCATCAAGTTTGTTTTAATGCACTTGCAGCCTTTATGCAATGCAGTCATAGATATATGAAGCTCTGTCCTAAAAGCAATTCCCTTCCCCGCCACTACTTCAATTAGAAGCCTGTTGCAAAACTAAGCTTTCCTAAGCATGAGGGACCTTCTTGTAATATTTAGCCTAAATTTATTCATCGTCAGTTGGTAATAACAAGTCCTTGTGCCAAACTTTTCCTTTTAAGTAGTAGTTCTTCTTTGATACTTATCTCTATGTGTTTGTATACAGTCCTTGCGTTTTTATTCAGCTTTATTTTCACTAGGCTAAAGCCAGCTTCTTGTAGCCTCCCTTGAGGCCTGTTGTTGAAATGCAGAGCAAGATGAAGGTACTCTGGCTTTTCAGCCTCCACGTAGCAGGTTTTTCCAGTTCCCTGGGAAGGGTGGGTCTTTTCTTTGTACTACTGTTGATAAAAAAAGGGAATAACAACTTCCTTGTTATTGCTGAGTTCTAACAGAAACATGAAGATAGAAAAAAATGTGTTTTAAATTGTATTCTCTGGACATTGAATATCTCTTTCTCCTCTTTAAGACAAAGAATAGGGACACTCGATGTGTATAATTTAGGAGTGCAGACTGATGTGTGATTGCCTCAGGAGCATGAGTTCCCTTTAGGATTTTCGTTTGTTCCTCGGGCTGGGCTCACATCACACATCTGCGGCTGCTCCGTGCCCAGATGCTTGGTGCATTTTTAATGAGTGGCTGCCAATGTCTGTCATGAAAGATAAGTCAGACCTGTTACATAAGACCCGAAAACTGGAATTATATGTAAATATTTTTTTCTTACCAGTAGTTATTAGACACTTGACACTTCTAAGGCTTTTGATAAATTGAAGTGGTGCATGTAGATTTATGTTCCGAAGTATTAATAAAAAATGTAAAACGATGATACAATTTGCAGGATATAACTATGTAAAAATTTTTTTAAAATGAATTTGAAAAAAATTCATTAAGAATCTGACCTGTCCTCCTCTGATTTAGGATCTTAAACACTAATATTTTGGGAAAAGTAAACAATTAATGCTGTTTAAATTGCTGTGGAGTGGTAAGAACTTGAGCCTAATAATGACCAGTCCTGTGGCTTGTGATGATTAGGGCCCTGGCTAAGGACGTGCGGAGTAAGGCACCTAGGGGCCATGTGCTGGTGAGATTTAGGTTTCTCAGGCAGGATTTGAAACGGCGGGAGTGTGGTGCTAGTTCAGTGAAGCTGGTCAGTAGGAAACAGAGATGTTTAAGCACTGAGACTCAAAGTGAGCGGCCTTTGTTCTGTGTCCCTCTCAACCCGAAGGAGTGGACATGTTTTTCTGTCCTTAAACAAGTGCTGTCCGTAGCCTTTCACGCGTAGATAAGGCACCCAAGCACTAGCCTGCAGATTCAGACCCTCTGGTGCTTTGGATCCCTGAGCTTGCCTTGCTGGCTGCAGCATGGCCGACTTCCACAGTGTCAGATGGGGGTATCCTGGGCAAAGCCCGCCAGCCTGGCCATTTTGGTGGTGCTTGGGAACGTGTCTGCAATGCTTCCCTTCCTGTTCCACTTGAATGTTGAGTAGACCTGAACAACACCTGAACAGTTTGGATGTTACCCAATACAGAAAAACAAAAAGGAATTCATGGGATATTTTGATTAAAAGAGAAAGGCTATGCTGAATTTTACTAAGTAAAACCTTGCAAATGATCTTGTTAACTCTTGTTAGCTGTGGTTTGCTAAATCTGTGGCTTTCTTGGTGTAAAACACATTCCGTTTTCATAACGTGAATGACTTCTTTAGATGTCCTGTATCTAAAGAATAGATATGTGGGTGAAATATGCCCTGGCTTTCTGTGACGTGAAGCGTGCATGCAAAGGTGACCAAATCATCCTTTCTTACCGAGGAAAAGAGGGAATGTCACATCAGAAGTGGTTGTATGGGTCAGGTGATAACAGAAGGACATAAACAGAAAGAGGCCAAATACATAGGTTTGATATGTGCCACAGTTATTAAATTTTGCAGCTCTGACAGACTGTGGCATCTGTTGAGTTAACCTGATTCTTAGAAGTTGTATATTTAGTGTGCTGCAATGGATGTATTCATTTCTCCTGCGAATGTCAGTGTATGGGGAAATACAGTATGATGATGGAAAATATTTTGAAATGCAGTATGGTTGTGCCTCTGTGAGACTGGCTTTGAAGCTGAAGAAAAATGTGTGTGTAGGGGACCATTGCATGGCTGTCTCTTACCACATATTGTCTAGAGCGTGAAGTAAGGGCAGGCTGTGTGTCTGACCTGCAGGATTTCTTACCTTAAAATGGTTTAATTTTCATAGTTGGCACAGTTCACTGCAAGCACATGTTCAGTATCTTAGATACCTCAACACATCGGCTTCTGCCAATTTTCACTCATGTTTCCAAATGTAATATTATGCTTATGTCCTCTCCTTTCTTTGGCACTGAACTCTACCAGCACCTGTTAATGTTAAGGGTGAATTAAGTTACTGTAATATTGAGGATAAAAAGGTTTTGGTGAAAGAAGATTGGATTTGAGGTTTAGTTTTCTGCCTGTTTAAATATTTCAAGTGGAAGTCTCTACTTCAGTTTCTTTTAGAAATCAAAAAGCATTATTAAAGTGTTAACACTTGCCATTTTGTTAAAATCTTCTTCCATGCATTTGCTGATACTCAGTTCAAGCCCTTGTAAGTAATAACATGAAGCAAATCGGGATGTCACTATTTCCCTGAGAGATGAGTGCTTTTTCTGGAAGCTGTAATTTCTCCGTCTGCGGGCTGATTCTCCTTTGCATTTAGATCAGCGTTTACAGAAGTTTGTGTCTCTCTGGTGTTCTTCATTTTGGCAGCTGAAGGAGAGCAGCCCTAAGTACAACCATTAGGTCAGAGCTTGCACTATGTGGTCAGCAATCCCATTACTGCAGAGTAGGAAAGTAAAGCAGAGACTTCTTGTTGCTTCAGCCTGTGAATGTTACTGAGTTTCCCACTTTTGAGCAGTATTGGAATAGCTAACAGCAAGGACATCTCCATTCTGTAAAAGTAATTGCTGTGGGTAATGCAAGGTGACTTGATAAATGTGCATGAACATTTTCTGTCCAGTATCCTACCTGTCTCCCCAGAATGGAGTTCCAAAGTGTTTTATTTGAGATCTAAGAAAAGAGAGAAAGCTAAAAAGTAGCCGAATTTCTCTAAAGAGAAAATATGAAAAGAAAAAGATTTAAAAAATTGTCTCCATATCTATAACAAGAAGAAAGAGGTCGTGTTGAAGGGGTTGGTGCTACTACACTTTTTAGGCAAGGAAATGACTGGGAAGAGGAATCCTCTCAATTATTGCTCGTAACAAAGTGTGGAAGGGGAAATGAACAGTGTGCAGCCCTTTGGAAAAGGAGTGGGGGCTGCTGGTCAAGGACTGGGAACCAAAGAATCCTGAAGGAGCTGGGCAGCGGTTCCCTTGCGCTGGGAAATGTAACAGGCCAGGTTTGTATGTTGCTTTCTTAGAAATTAATAGAGAAAGGGAAACCTGTCCCAAATTTCATTTGACAGTGCAAGGACCCTTCTCGTCTCCGTAGAAAAGTGGGCTTACTTCAGTTTGTGAATCACTTGTGCCTGGTATGCAGTTCAAGTGTCAGTCCTAATTTATAAGCTGTGGAGGTATCCTCCCCAATAAATCATTAACTGAAAATAACACAACACTAGGATTTTTTTTTTTTAATGAATTGGGTCATTATAAACAGATAGTTTAGGGCTATTTTAGGGAGACTGCTTCCTCTTTCTTTCTTTCAGTTGTTCAGTCACTATAGATGTAGAAAATAACTATATTACACTAGTCGATCTCAGAAGGAAGGAAATGCATTTTAATTTATTTTGAGGGAAGGAAGTAGAAAACCTTGTTTACTTTTAGCCTTTCCATTGAGCTCAGTGAAAACCAAAAAAGAATATTGATATCCTCTTTTATTAAATCATTTGCACAAAAATCAATATGATTTAGAAAGTCTGGGTGATTTATGCCCTGTTTTCCTTGATCACCAGCATTGCTTGCACTTTTTTTCTATAGATTTCAGATGCAGCTTGTGGATATAGATTTACTCAAAAGCACCTTTGCTGCATATCCGTCTTGCTTAAAATTAATTTTTCTAATGTACAGTCACTAATCAAAACTGTGATTATGTCACTTGCAAAACCATACAAGTAAATTTTCAGTGCCTGCAGTGTGTGAACATGAATTGCAAAGTTTTAAAAGAATTGTATTATTAGTCATATTTCAACGGAAAGTGGATTTTAAGAATATCTCCCATTTAATACATTTTACGGCATGTATGGAAGATATATTTTTACTGATGTTGGAAGTAATATCACCTGGATTCTGAGGAGATTCACTGAGTATGAGAAAAAGATGTATATTGTTTTCTGGCATTTATTTGAGACTAAGTGATTTACTAGTTTTCAAATAAATTATTGGAAACTGTTAAGTTATAGATGTTAAAAAGCATTTCTTGAATAATGGGCTGGGATTCTGTCACTGTTTCTGAAATTCCTCCTATATGCTTTCTTGCTCTGCTGTGAATGGTGCCATTATTCTGTCTCTGACGAGCTATAAACAGGAAGATACTTTCCAAATTCAGCATCATGTCAAAGCTATATTTAAGCCTTAGTCATTTCAAACCCTATAATAATAATAGCTATAAGATATGCTTCTTAGGCATCTGAATGCTGAAAATATTTTGGATTCATCTGTCTTCTCACAAGTAAGGTTTCATCTGGCCATAAGTAAAAGTTTCATCTTATTGGAAAGGTTATATAAGGGTCTGAGAAACATAACTTGAAATTAAATGAAGAATTTTCCAATCTGTTTTCTCTTACGTAAGTAGCTGGTTCATAATTTTTTTTAGTGTGCGTAATCTTGTATCAATGAACGGAAGAGCTGGTCTCCAGTTTTGCTTAGGTGAATGGGTAGGATAGAAGAAATAAGTTGTATCTAGGGAAAGGTGAAAAAATCACATTTCTGTACCTCTATAAATACACTTGCAATGATGAGACATTCCAGTTCAACTGAAAAAAATGGAGACAAGCGTATTTGAAGACTGTTTTTTGGTTTTTTTGCATCATGATGTCAGTGTGTTAGTAGAATTCAAAGCAAACAAGACAAACTTAATTTGCTAAGTTCCAGTGAGCAACTGTATTCAGCTTCCTATTCAGAGGTTGCACACGGCGTTCTTCGTTTAATGAGCACTCTGCAGAGTACTCCATCTCTCTCTCTTGTTTTTCTCTTTCCATTAGATGCTTGCTGTCTTAAATGTGTTTCTCCACACTTCATCGCTATCGTATTTTTTCTAGATCTTTTAAGATGTGTTTTAACTCTGTAGCTTTTTGCAATGACTAAAGGAGGTGTTGATTTTGGAGAACTTTGTTATGTGATGGAGAGCTCTGCTTTTGTGCATGTGCTTATTAACACATTATTTGTTCAAAGGGAAAATGTTCTTCAGCAGAAACAACCTATAATAGAGGGTCTCAAAATGGTAACTGTTCTGTTTCAGGTTACTTAGAAAGATATTAGGTTGCCCAGAGCTGCATTTGTTTTCAAATAACATTTTGCTTGATATGAAATGAGTAAAAAAGTACTCTAGAAAGATGACATCATAATAAATGAGCTAGAGTGCTCACAAGCTCTAACATTGTCTGCTGTAATAGACAGGAGATATGCCAGGGAAAACACAACTTCTACATCTGTGTTTAAATATTATATTATTAAATATATTATTTTATTACATGTTTTTTTCACAACTGATCACCAAATTGCTCACTCACTAGGTTTAGTTATTGCTCTTGGCACTGTTATATCATCTTTCACATTGCTGCAAATGGTTCTGCTTCACTTTTGTCCAGGATGAGCACAGGAGAATTTTGTGTCTATGCATGTGTGTTTAGCTTTCCAAACACTCATTTCATTTAACATCAAAGCCTATTTTTGAACTGCACTGCGAACAAAAGGGTGGAGAATGGAAACCTGACCTCCTCTTGCTGTTGTTGTGACAAGAACTAGCTTTGTTCGACAAAATAATGAAGAGTTGGGGACCGGGAGGAGAAGCTGTAATCGGGTGATGAGGTTGTGGATTCTTTTCTTTTCCCAGTCAAGAAAGACAAATGAGGTGCAGCATCTTGTGCTCAAAACTGGAGCGTGTGCCCCTGTTCTCTCACCCAGTGCACGTCATATGATGTGATGTGTGTTGAATTTTGTGACCCAGTTTTTTGTAGAGGCAGGGTTGGGCCCTAACTCCTACTTAGTGCTGGAATGATGGGAAGTTCCCAGGCTTCTGTTTAGAGAATAAGGTAAAAATCCAGAGGCTGTTTCTAAAATGTTTCATGAAATAGTATTCTGCACCCAATTTTTGTGAATGCTGGAACATTTTCTTCTTTTCTGAAGCAACTCAACTCTTCAGACAGTGTAAATAAAATGGAAACTACACCCCTTTTATTTTTCCTCTTTTCCCTCAAATAGGATATAGTAGATTTGGAAGAAAAACATAATAGGGGACACCTGAGAGAAGGAATGGCTTTTCTGTTTAACAAAATAATAATAAAAAAATGTTTCTTGTTTGGAAAGAGGTGTTTGAAGGAAGACACAAAAGAGAATTATAAATGGTGGGGGGTAATTAACAGGAAATTATGTATTTGCAATTTTTAGAATGCAAGTATCAAACAGAAAGAAGTGCTTTACATTTGACATGTATTTTAGAACTTAGTTTCACAAGCTTATGAAAGGTCAAGACTTTATGAAGAGCCGGGTGCTGGAAATTGGTAAATCTGCAGCTATTGCAAGTGGTCGTGCAGAGCCTGTCTGTGTCCGAGGCAGATGCTACCATGCCCAGTGCTGGAGCTTGTGGCACCATGGATGGCAAAGAGGTTTTCTTGTTTTATAAAGCTTAATGGGTCTTAAGCCTTTTCCCCTTGTGTTAGGCATCCTGCCCTGAAGATGGGATTCTGGACAAGCTGGACCTTCAGTCTAACTTAAACATTGAAGGTCTGTTTGTTTATTTTAATTATTATTTTTATTTACTATGTGAAGTAGAGAGGAGAGCAGGAAAGTGGTGTGGGGCCTTTACTAGAAATGTGGGGAGGATGTGGGTTAGTGGTGTGGATTGCCAAGGCTTTCAATGCAAGGAGGCCTGCGCCGGCAGGGTGAGCAGTTACCATCCACTACAGCCGCGTGTAGAATATTTCCTGGTGTAAATAGATCCCATTTCTTCAGGACAGCAATACCACTACTGATTTGTGATGAGTGAACTGGCTGTGCCCCTCAGCAGTGTGTTTTCATACAATCAGATGCAACTGTGCAGATGAAAATGTTTGGAAAGCGTGGAGGACTTTGGTGCAATGAGTGAGGAAGGTTTTGCCTGTGCCTTCCAAGTCCTGAGCAGCCTCTTGCTTTGTTGGGCTTCTGCAAACTGGTTTGTTCTTTTCTTTTTTCCATATAACTGCTTGAATGACGTGAAATACATAAAGATTCTCACAGCTGTTTCTAGGATACTAAAGAAAATTACAGTCAGGATACTGGAATATTCCTGTGCATTAAAGACAAATCAAGCCGAAGGGCATTTTTTTTGTTTGTTTGTTTATTTGTTTTTAATACTTGACATAAAAGAGGGAAGGAAAAAGCGAGAGAACAGAAAGACCTTTCAAATATGAGTAATTGGATCTCTTTTATACAGGTGATTGTTCGATGTGAGAAGATAATCTGTTTTTAGGGTACTTGAGTGTCCTGCGCCAAAGCCTGGTGGTAACAGCAAATCCGGGTTTCTCTGGAGTAGCCTCTCCTCAACGTGACATGGGAATCCGCCTTGCAGCTGGACTGTGAACGTGCTGTTTCTGCAGAGGCGCTGGCTGAGTGGGGAGATGGTTGATTCAGAATAATTCAGCCATGAATAGTGGATTCAGCTCTGCTTGCATTCTGCTGTGTCTTCAAATCGAAATAAAAAATGTGCTGGAGTATATGAATGTAGATCAAGGAAGCAGCAGAAAGCAAAAAGGCTTGTAGTGAATCTATGCGCGACATTTTCTGGAGTGTTTTTTTTCCCTATCGGCAAAATAGCAAGAGATTTGTACATTTTCATCATGATTTTAGAGAGCACAGTCATTTTTTTCATCATAAAAAGAAAAGAAAAATAAAAACAAGAAGCATAGGAGAAAATGCATAATAGCAGCACAGTTATTTTAGGATTTAAAATTCTTCCTTCCTCCCTTTTTTGAATTAAATGGCTATTGACATAATAACATAGACCTCTGGAATACGTGCAAGTCCTTAATATTTTCTTGCATGGTGTTTCCTTCGATGTGTAAATGCCATGTTGCTCCCTCAGGCCATCATTAACTTGTTTGTGTGTTTGGATTAACTAACTTGGCTTCCTCTCAGTGCCCAACTACAGATCGGTAGGACAGCAAGTTTCACCTTGCTTCTGTGGTGCTTTCGTAATTTTGCATGTGACTCTCTTCTTACTGGTTGTTCATGACTTCTTTTTCTGATATGATCTTGTAAAGGAGACATGCAATTTTTTGGAAACTGGGAGAACATCATGTGCTAACAAGTAAGACAGCAGATTTATCACATAGAAACAAACCTGGATGCAGATCTTCCCCTGCCTCTTCCCCTGCCTCTAGTGTTAAGTGATTTGTGTAGTCTCTGTTCTTTTTGATTGTTGAGCAGAATAGTCCTGCAGAAAGTTGGAAATAAAGAGAAGACACCATTTTTTCCCCAATAAGTTCAATCTGCAAAGATTCGCTTTTCAGTACAAGGAGAGCAGTGCAGACACACTCCAAACGAATTTTGGAATATCTGTGTATAGTTTAGCTGCAACACAGGGATTTTTTTTCTTTTTGTGTTTCAGATTGCATTGTATTTCCATTCTTTCTGCTAAGCCAATTCTGTGTTCAAGGCCTGCCAAATATCAAGTTGCTTAGAAGCTCTTTAGGGATCTGCAGCAGAGCTGGTAGTGCCAGTTTTCCTGCTGTCGGATTGTGGTGTCCTCTGTGCCCCTGCAAGGCAGTGGTGGTGGTGGCAAAGAGCAGCTCCTGTTGCTCGCTGCTAGATGGCCAGGATCTGTGCCTGGTATGTTGTGTTAATGTGTCTTAATGGTGTGTTGGGGTAAACTCTACATTTTCTGCATTATGAGGGCTGTAGAAACCTCTATTTCTTCACAACTACGTTTAAAAGAGTACCATTAACATACCTATAAAATTGGACAGTTTAAAGATTTGAACTTACAATTTAGTTTTTTTTTTTTTTATAAATGACTTGATGCTCTTAAATGGCATAGTATACTGTTTCAACAGATGCCCAATTTCACTTAGTTGGAAGACCTGCAGTTATTGCAGCAGATTGCAGCAAGAAAGGAGGGGTTGAGTGCGTCACGAAGGCTCTGAATTCCTGCAGTGGATTGTTGAGCTGTGATCCTGCCTCTGCAATGGAGTTGTTCTAGGTGACCTTCATTAGATGTCGAGTTTCTAGGTGATATAAGTGAGACCCTGCGTGAGATTTTGCTAAATGGCTGCACCTAAGTTTGAATTCCTGAACTGCTGGTCAGAAAAAAATGTTGTGGCAACAGCAGGCGCAAGTAAGACTGCAGGAAAGCTGAGGTGTAAATGGGAAATTAGTGTGATGGGAGGCCAAGAAGTCGGCTCATTTAGCTTAAGAAAATGAAGATTGAAAGGTGTTAAAATTGCTGCATATAAATAAACTCATGTGGCATGTATCAGTGTGAAGGACTGTGTGAACTACAGATTAATACCAATTGAAGATCTTGGGAGCCCTTGTTGGCCCTTTGCTGTGTTAGGAGGAGAAATGGAACCCTCGGAATCCTCCATGGGCGCAGTCCTGGAGCTGCCTTCCAGAGTAGTGCTGGGGCACAGCATGGATGTTGTCTTGAGATGCACATGTTGGATTTATACGAGGATTTGTCTTCAGTCTGGCTTGACTTTATGATGAGGCTCTTGGATGCTGCAGGTGCCCTTAGCAAAGCTTGCAAAGAAGCTTGATTGCCAGTTGCATGATCATAGATGTTTAATGTTCCTTGTGTTTTCAGGGCTTCCTTCAGCTCTCAGCAAGGACCAGGGTTTTTTTCCATTGCCATCATGCTTTCCCACTTCCCCCTTGCACTTGCACAGACTTGCTCGTGCAGCTTGGTGCAAGCCCACAGGCAAGGGAGGGTTTATTTCGGATGGAAAGGGAAGATGAAACAAACTAAGTACACGGAGGAAGTAGTTACAGAGGGGAACTAATCCAGCCTCGGTCACAACCGAGTGATGCCAAGCCCCATGTTTCTGCTCACAGAAGTGCTGTGCAGAGGTGCCAGGTGTCACCTGTGGCCTCTGCAAATCCTCCTTTTGCTCACGACCTCATCCTTAGCTCCCTGGGCCAGGCACCAGTGGCTCCTGGTGCCTGATGTGCTGAGCTATGTCATGAAAGCAGCTGCTCATTGCAGGCGTCCTTCCCTTCTCTTGGGGCTATGTGTACGATATATATTAAACACGGTGGCACTCGACTGATCTTTAAAATACCCGCTTTGATTATTTTTGTGGTTCTACCTGTACTTCTTACCTTTTTCTAATGCCATTAACTTTTTTTTCTATATTTATAATTCATCTTTCTTTGTGTACATACTCTGCCTGTATTGGTTTAGGTGTGAAGTACTATTCTTAAAAAGTTATTAGTTAGTAAGTTAGTGCTTATATCTGTAGATTGACAAATGATGGTTCTCTTTTCTTCCTCTTTGGAGAACAGTACGGAAAACTGTGAAAAAAGAATTTACCACTTTCTCCTTCCTGCCCTGTTGCTTTCCCAGCTATGGGCAGAAAGGAAGGAAGGAAACGGTACCAGAGCAGGCACGGAAAATCAGAGAGACTGACCACGGAGAAACAAAATTCTGGTTCTCAAGAATGTCTTGGGTAGTAAGTTATTTTAAAAGGAGTTATTTCAAAGGAAAATAGCTTTTCTGTATGCTTGAACACTTGAATGAAAAGAAAAAATAAAAAGAAATTGATCTCTAAAGTTCTGGTCAAAACTATCCAGTAAAAATCCTATGTCTGTAGGCGTTTGGATGATTTTTCCTTTGGGATGCTAGGTGTGGGGTTGCAGAGTGCACTGAAAAAACCTTTCAAGCGCTTAGGGTGCTTTTGGATTTCCGTTTCCTTCCCACTGCATTGCTGATGCTGGCTGCATTGCTTTCTGTTGAAAAGGGGAGTTTGCTTTATTTCAGACTTCTGGGCTGCATAATGAGGAAATATCTTCTGGTATCCACTTAACAACTCTTACGGAATTAACTTTAAGGTTTAAATTAGTTCCTAATGTAAAAGCAATAATTGCAGTATTTGTGAAAGTGAAGTTATATGTCAAGAGCCTCTTAGCAAGCTATAATCATGACATAAGCTGTGATAGTGATATTTTGACACATAGTATACCATGAAAAATAGAGTTATTTGTAATATTTTCCACAAATCTGAAGCTTACTGATGAGTGATAGAAGATTAGTTATGTGACTGTATGAAGTTTAGGCTCCATAACTGCAATAATATACTGAAAAAACTGCCAGTAATCTAAAATCTGGCAGCTTTTTATCCTTACTGTTTTTCTTCCCCTGTTCCTCTACCCCCATAGTTAAAAATCAGAGCCGATGCAATGGGAAAATTCTAAGCATCCTTTTCCTATCAGGAAGCCAAATTTTTGGATTTTGTAGAAAAGACTATTACAGTTAGACTGGCTTTAGCACTGATGAGTGATTCTACTACATATCAGTTCTGCTTTCAAGCATAAAGCATTTGCTCAAGAATATTGAAATCTCTTCAAGTTAGAAGTCAGACTGGGTGGGTAACCGACTGCTGGAGTATAAAGATGCTGAGCTTGAGATTTCTGGTTAAACTTAGAGTTGTGTGGGAAGTGCAGACCTCAGTAAGGAACAGGAGAAAAACTTCACTGGCTTTGGGAAGAAACTCAGAATGTTGCCACTTTTCCCATGGAAAAATGAATGATGTGTCCAGAAGCTCCAGGGCTGGAGCACTAGCTTAGAACCTGGAGGGCTGAGGACTGAGTTCTTGATCAGAGGACAGAAAGAGACGTGACCTGGGAGACATGGGTGCTCACTTGGAGCTCCAGCTCCTGGAATATTGGGTTATACGACTTCCCATATTGTATCTTAGATCTTAAATATCGTTCCTCTTCAAACTGGTGTAGTTTCTAGTGAGAAGTTGTCACATATACGAATATGGGAACATATTAATTGGTCAGTTGTTTACTAGACTGTTACAGATCAAAATAAAGATTGATTCAGTCTTTCACAATTCTGCTACATTTTCAGTAAATAGTTCTCCTTAACAAAAGGAAGGAGCATGGAAGAGTCCTGCATGGATGGATTGGTTTTCACTGAAACATAATATAAGTTATTGGCAGGTTTAAATTCTATTAGCTTAATTTCAAACCAGATAATTCATTCTGTGTGTATAGATTGAAGAGAAATGACTGAGAAATTCACTGTAACAAGATGTTTAAAACTGTCCAATCCATTCTATTCTGTGAATTTTAACTCAACCTAGAAAATGTAATTTGTATTACAGTGATAAATCTGGTGAAGCCTTAGGAAGGTAGTTTGATGAAACATACAATTAAATCTTGTATATGGTCTCCTCTTACTTCCTGCTGTTACAGTTTGCAGACAATGTGGCTGTGGCTTTGTACTGCTGTTTGCATGATATGAAAATTACTGCATGACAAAGGCAGGGGTGAATTGTGCTATTTTTAACCACATTTTTGGATCTCTGTTTGGTCATGCATAATTAAAATAGCATATATCTTAAATTTTATTTTCTCTTTATCAACCAAATTCAAACATATGCATGGGGCATGAGATGAGAATTCTTTCTTGTTAGCAAAGAGGAGAGGAAAACCTGTTGACTTTTGTTTATTTGAAAAGTGCAAGAGCTCCCTCTTCTGGCTAAGGACTGTTGAAGTTGAAAGTTTATGGAAGCTTTCTGGATTTATAACATTCAAAAATTATCACGTTTTTGCATATTTATATGTATTTTTTTCTGGTATCTGAACATTCTTGTTGAAATTTGTTTTGCTCCTTTGTGTGTTTAGATTCTACTCAGAGTGCAAACTTGCTTCATGAATGAAAATATAAACAGAACTCTTCCCTAAAGGCTTTCACCATTAGCCAATTTAGAAAATTTGGTCTAATTTTGTGTAGACCAAAATCCTTTGTTCTGGCAGAAATTGATAGCTGTTACATGTTTTAATTTATTGCTAAACTATTTTATAGAACTCTATAACAAGCAGCAACTTTCAAGAAATTTAATGTTAATGATTCTGTAGCCTTGATCTATAGATTATTTTATTATTATTATGGATTATTATTATTATTATGGATTATTATTATAGGCAGCAGATTTCCTTCCTGTCCATGTTGCATTGTTATTATGGCCATGATGTGAATGGCTAATGTAGGTGCAAATTTTAGTAGCAATGTGACCTCTTAATTTAAATCTCATCTGAATTTTCCACAACTGTTAGTAGTAATGTAATTCTTTGGTGGGGATTTGGTGCATAACCCTAAAAATCCTCCTAGATTTAGAAAGGGGGTAATGGGAGATGAAGGAGATTTTTTGTGCACGTTGTGATTTCTCCCCTGCCGCCATGCAGGGAGCAGTAGGAAAGAGGAGGCTTCCTGGCTCTCCTTTCGCAGCCTGCTCTGTGCTGCAGAACCTGGGAGACATTCCAGCTCTGGAGATGTTCATGTTGGGTTGGGCAGCATCTGAATATCTGTGCTGCATTCTTGAAGGTAGGAGACTGACTTGAAGTGGTGGCATCGAGGAGAGGTCTGTTGACTTAGCCACTTTTTTTAAAAAAAAAAAAAAAAAAAAAAAAAAGCTTTTTATCGGGGAGAATTTCTGTGGGAGTGAAACTCAGTCTTGCTCCAGTATTGGAAACTGCCCTCCTACATGCCAAGGAACTGATCGTGTGTCAATCAGATTACTTTGCTTTAGTGATTTCTGTGGTGAGGTTTCCTACTGTGCCCCGGGGGACAGGTCTGTGGCAATGGAGCGGGGAGTACCCCAGGGCCTATTCTTGTATTTTTTGGGAAAAAAAAAGTCTTTACAGGCAGAGGAACTTGAATGGGGAGAAATTTTAACAGTAGAGGGATTCCAGAAAGAGACAACTCCACTTTTAGAGCATCGTGTTCCAGATTGTCAGGACTGTGTGTATTGAAGCTTTGTTCATAGGAAAGAAGATCTTTGGACCTACTGATTCTGCAGACATACTAGTGACCAAGTGTCTACTCCGTAAGAAGATCTTGTAAAGAAAGAGATCATGTAAAGAAATTGATAAACTCTATTCTAGTTTATCTGTTCAGAATTAGAACAGAAGATATTGTAAGAAACTAAATGATCCTTCTGGATAGGAATGTAAGGAAAAGGGTATCTCTGCTTAAAATCACCTTGCAGGTGCCCATAGTGTAAGAAATAAAATTCACCTGAAACCAGAGATATTTTCGTGGCCATGAGTTTAACTTCTTAAGGTTCTTTTCATGATTCAGTTAGATCTTAGGTGAACTATCAAGTTTGGGTCAGAATGGTGACTTTGTGTCAATAAATTTTGCTTCCTCCTTTTAGACTAATTTTGATAAGTATGTACACAGGAGTCGGAGAAGGCAGCAAAACTCCTACTGAGAGCAACAGCCTTCGAAATTTAGCTCTTCGTACTTGGTGTAAGGCAGGCCTCTGGTCCAAGTGCTAAGTCAGTTGTACATAGCACATCCTGTGATGGAGGGCTCAGTCTTCAAGGATATCATATCCTGCAGAAGTGTTATCTATGCACATTGCTTCAAACTCAAGAGTTGCAGGAAAAAAAAGCATCTGCTAATCTCCAAGAATACCTTTGGACCCTGTACAGAATCTCAAAAACTACTCTCTTCGTCCCTCTCACCTCCAAAAGAAGCATCCACTAAACTACCTTCTTGGTTGGCTTTGCTAACGTAGATTTTTCCCTTAGTGCAAGGCATTAAGGCAAGAGGCAAAATGATCCATAAGGAAACAAAAGCAACTGCTTAATCCCCTTGGCAGAGTGAGTTGTTTCTTGCACTCTTTGAAATGCCCAGAGGATTTAGAGACCTTGGCAGTGGCTTTCTGCTGCCAGAATCAAGCACACCCACTCAATGAGTGATAAGGTCTCTTGGGGCAGAATTTTCTGTGATTCCTTTGTAGTTAGTGTGTGCTCGTTTAGCATCTTAGGTTTTGAATTTAAAGGGATGATAGAACTGAGGCTTGTTATACAGGCCCATAAGGAAGCCTGTGACATTCACAGTGGACATTCCTGGCTTAACTTTCTTAGCATCTATATTCTTTGGTGACACCACTTAAAGAAATTTTTTTTTGCTTTAGAATATTTTCCGTTTCTTCATCCTCAAGTGCAAGAAGTGCATCCTCTCCACTTCTGTGCTTTAATTTTCAAGGCATCAGATTTAAAAAATGTTTCTGCACTTTTAATTACAATTGTTAGAGCAACTACACTTACTATTTTGCATAATGTTACCCTCATGAATGATCTGTGCAATGTATAAGTTGGAGAGTCCAGCATGAATAATTAAAAGTGCCAAATTTCACCATCAAACTGCTTAGCTGTCATTTATACAGTTTCAGACAAAATAAGGAGAAGTACTTTGGTATTTGTAGCAAAAGCCAAAACAGAATCAATGCAGAATTGTTCACCTAGTTAAAATTGCAAAATCCAGGAAATGCAAACATTAAGTTTCCAACACCAACATTAACTTGGACGCTTTGCATATCCTGTGTTTTCCTGGTATACATTAAGACATAAAGTAATGTATTAAGCTGAGAGTTGAACAAGAAAAACAGAGAAAATTCTTCATGTAAGTAACACTGCCAAGTAGAATACCATTTTGTATTTGCATTTATTGACCTTTTATAATTTTAAATTATTTTCTTCGTAAAGTCTGAATGTGTTTTTGGCCAAAAGAAATGAAATCTGAGAGCTTGTCTTCACTGCAGTGTTAACTTGACATATAGCCTATCTCTTGCCTTGCGTCTGACTCTTCATCCACTAGAATCTTAAATTTATGGCATATGGTCTTTAAACTTGAATACAGATCTTGAATCTCAGAGACTAGCATTCCTATTGCAGTGGGAATATATATCAGACCGTATAGATTGAGCAGACAGAGCGTGCAATTAACTGCAACTGGTCTATTTTCTGCTAGCTAAATTTCTCCATAACAACGTGCAGACTGTGTTCATGGAGTGAAAAAAGCCTGAAGCGTTGCCATATCTCACTGTATGGTCATGTATAACTTTGGAAGCCTTTTGTGATCTGTTCCAACATTTTTAGAGAATGTTCCAGATATTACTGAGCATCGATTAATATGTAGGTAGAGCCACTGGAAAATCACGCTTTGAGTGTAGTGGAGCTTGGAGACAGTGCAGAGCTGCAGACAGAAGAATCTCCTATTTCTACCTGCTACTGTTTATATATGTCATAACTGTAAGATATCTTGCCTGTGTGAAGAAACTAATCTGTGCCCTAAAAGAAAGGGGAGAGCCTTAAGGGAGATATTTGGAGAGTGGCAAAGCAAAGACCAAGAATAGCTCAAGAGAGCAAATTTGGGTTTCAAAAGCAATGTTGTGAAAAATAGAGTGGGAATTTAGGGCTGAGGCAGCGGTGAGACAAGAGTGGAAATGAAAATCAGAGCAGAGACTGAAGAGGAAACAAGTAAATGGTCATGTGGGAAAGCAGGGATGTTTGCATGGAAAGGAGTGAGGGCAAGTCTTGTTGGTGAAGGATCACGGATTTGTGACAAGAACAGTGAGTGAAGAGTAGGTCACCCAAGGAAAAGGTAAGATGTGACTCAAGGAAATAAAGGTGGAATTGAGATGGCTAGATCTCAAAAGAGGGATCTGCACTCCTGGAAGGAGGAAAATTTGAGGGGGGGAAAAAAAAAAGCAAGCAGCAATGAGAGCCCAGCTGGAAAAAAAGAGGTCTCAGGTGACAATTTTGCAGTAGACTCGGTGGAGCAGCATGGCCAGAGCTTGCCAAGGGGCAGAAGCTGGGGAGAGCTGTAGCGTGGGGCATGAGGCAGGTAGGAGGTTTAAGCGGGTGCTGAGAGTTGGGTGCAAGCCACAGATTCAAGGATACGGAGAAGAAGGGTGTTCATGGGAGCTTGTAGGGAAGACCAGGAGTCCATGGCATGCTTGATGTACTAACTGTGCAGACTCTGTGGATGCTGTAATGGCAGAGGTATTCAACTTTGTTTTCTTTCACAAAACTTAACAACCCAGAGCAATTTGGCTTGCAAAGCCTGTAAACTTCTGGAAAACAAACGTGCGTGCTTCTTCTGACCAGCTCTCGGTCCAAGTGCAGTACATCTTTTACCGTGCACCTGTATGTCTAAGGAAGCTTTTTATTGCATACATTAAAGATGTAACTAATAAATTATCACCTACTAAATCAAAACTTTTTCCAAAAAGAACTATGCTTTTCAGATGGCTTATGTTAAATTTGAAAACCTTACATTAAAGAAACAGCCTAAAACTGGTTACAGTGAAAATCAGTGTGGTGAGTGTTTTTAAAATAAAAAGTTGAGCAGTTTATTTTGCTTTTGCTTTCTAAGAACAACTATGTTTTCTTGTTCTCCCTCCCCCAGTCTTCTCCCCTCATCAAAGAATATCACTTTTAGGGAGAAATGGCCTAAGAAAAGTTAAGCTGAAGGAGGAGTAAATGCTTAGGAAGTTAGGTAAACCTGGAAAAGAGGGGATGGTTAAAAACTATCTTCTGCGATGAAATATGGAAGTATTTTAAAACATTTCTCCTCTCCACACCTTATTTGGCTCTAGAGATGTATAAAAATTTGAGTTTGAAAAATAACATTCAAACATTGTAGGGGATGTATCTGACTGTGTTAGTAATATTTGAATATTTATGTATCTGTGAGAATGGTTTCTGGATGCAGCAGCTTGACCTCAAAATTGATGCAAGCATTTTTTTGTCAAGCCACAGGCTTGTGAAGTTAAGCGTGCTGTTGACACAAATATCTAGATAAACTTTACTTAAAGGAACGAAATATTTAGTATTTTATTAAGCATGGTCTTAATACTGTTTCCAAGATCTAGCAGTTGGAGATGTGCCATCAGCTTTTGTGGATGTAGAATCCAACTGCACTTATAATAATAATAAAATTTAAACCATATTGCTGAAGACGGAGTCACAGGGCCCTTTGTTGCAAAGCTTAATAAATATCTGTTAGGGAGTGCTGAAGTCATCAGATAATTGCAGCAGATTTTGCTGAACCTTCTCCTTTAAAGAAATTGCTCAAGTCGTTGATTTTTTTTTTTTTTCCCCCAGTATTTTGGGGCAGGTAAGGTTTATCATTTAATTTAGTTACTTCTTACGTTTGTCAAGTAGACTGGCAAGAAAGCATGCCAGAACAAAGCTGTTTGTGCAGTAATTAATGGAGAGGCGGTGGTACCTGCTGACAGGTATTTTCCAAGGAAAGGCATAGTTTGCAGCTAGAGGAAAAGTGTTAAAATGTACCCAAACTAGTAATTCAAACCAAAAGAGAAACCTTTGATCCAAGACATAACTTAGGTCACATTTTAATGAATAGCTTTATTAAACTAGTTTATTAAACTAATATTATTCTGTCAGTTAGTACATTTTATTTGCAGAAAATTGGATCTGTCTAAGGATATCTGACATGCACTACAGTTATGCTGTTTTAAATTAAACTTTTAGCATTACTATATGTACTAAAAAGAATGTTTTAATGTATTTAAAGGAATGTGCTCAGCTGCAACACTGACGTTTAAAATTATATGAGTTCTGAACAGAACTCATGTAGGATTTTTTTATACTAAAGACAGGGAAGGTGCAGGCTGCAAACAGTCTTGCCACTGTTGCAATTTTATCTACTGCTGCTTATTGGTTGCATTTCACTTGTAGCCTGGCTGTATTTTAAGGTAGCAAGGATCTGTCTACATTCTTTTGTATGTTTTTGTATGTTTGTAGTTATATGTTTTATATTCTCTTATTTTGATCTTTTTTTCCTGTTAGTAAAAATATTCTCCTGTAGGTAGAAAACAGAAGCGTATCTCTTCTGATGCTTTGAGGCTTCATATCTTCATATGAAGTCTGAGTCATGAAGTGCAAGGCACACTACAAAATATAACAAGTTTGCAAGTACAATTGCTTGAAACCAAGTATATCTAAATCCAAGTGTATCCTAATATATCTAAATTCAAAGTCAAGTTGTTTCAGGTTCTAAATGGTGCTTAGCCAGGACTAAACTCTCAGCTATTATTCTCAAAGCCCTTTAACAAAGTGTCCTTGTACCTAAAGTCCCTGTGGTATAAGCTGAAGGTTTCTGTAACCTAAACAAAATGAAAAACACTGAGCAGACTTCCTAAAGTGCTGTGCAGAAGCCTTAAATTCTTTTTCTGATGGCAGAAGATTGATCTGATGTCAAGAGCAGGAGAAAGTCAAGGCAGCTGTTTTCTGTTAACTGCTTAGCTGTCGGTTTGTCCTTTTCGATGTGGGACACTCCATGCTCTCTGCTTTGGTGTATTAGCTAGTTACATGGTAGTTGCTGGAGGTATTTGTGTTGTTACCTTGGACTGAAACCAGAGTTGTTTGCCACCCTTTTCATTTCCATTTTGCGTGCAGCTGCGTGAGTCAGGGGCAGCTCCTGGTGCTGCCGTGACTTTGAAGTCGCTTCTCATTTGTCTCGCGGAGCCTCTGTGTGGGAACTGTGGTTAAAGATTTGTCGTGTGCTCCCGTTGACAGCGTGCAAATACTGTCTGTCAGGCCCCGGTCGGCCTGGGAAGCCAGCTGAGAGCCGAAAACGGCTTCCAGGAGCCTGTCAGGGCACTCGTGATGGAGCGAGTGGCAGCTTCCGCAGCAAAAATTAAGGAATCCGTAGGTCTCATTGCATTACAACTTCCAGAAGAGTGGACCACCGCTTCTGACTCCCGCTTTGTCTACCAAAGCAGCTTTACTCCTCCCCGTCTCGGCAACCTCCCGCAGCAATTTCCTGAGCTGCCTGGATTCCACAGCCTTGTGTACATGTCCCCGTCATTCCAGTGCGGGAGGCTGAACACAGCCTGGATGGCCGTCAAATTTCCTGTCTCCACATGAAATCTCTATCTGGTAGCTCATGTACCGTTCACAGGCGTGCTGTTTGCCTTTTGCAAATCAACGTTTCAAGTCTTTGTAACTGCAGCATCCTTTAGGAGGACAAATTGGGTGGCGTTCTTGTATCATGCAACCTGCTATTTACACTTTTTTTTCCTCGATTCATAGCATCAGTAGGTTTAAATATTGCATATTTTACTAGTTTGAAATCAGTTGAGCTAGATCTTCAGGCTGCCTTGTAGAAGTGGAGGAAATGTATTTGTGCTCCTCACAGCGCCTAGGCCATTAAGTAGCGTGTGAGATGGGCGCTCGGTGCTCATGGGGCTGTGGGGAGCACATGTGCAGCGCTCGCTATGCGGGCGGTTCAGGTCAGTTTGCCTGCTGCTTTTACCAAAAATTGGACTTGAATAAAAGATGTGGTGGACCCATGGGGTTGCACCCAACAGGTGATGCTGGAAAAGAGCTCCCTTGGCCAATGTTGCGCACAGGCTGTTGACCATGGCGCTCTTGCTGCAGTTTGTCTCCTACCTTTTCATTGTTTTGTTTTTTCTTCCGCTGCCCACAGTTGTCAGTGCTCCTGTATTGCCAACATGGGTGGTGGGGTGCAGCACTTCTGCCTTCCCCCTCCACCAGTGTGGACACTCTGCCTGTCCGATCTGTATTTTTCTCCCTGGAGAGCTGTAATTCTAGGAGTTTGCCGTTCCGAAAATTGTTCCCTGGAGGCTTCTGCCGCGCTCGGGGCGATTTATCGCCGGCAGAATCGGAGTCGCTGCTGAGCTGGGACGAACTGCACGAACGCGGCGGGCTGGGAAGGCTGCTAGAACCGCGGCCGGGCGGCGAGCGGCGCGCTCGGGGGGCCGGGAGGAGCCGGCGAGGGCCGCCCGGGGGGAGGCGAACGCGGCCCCCCCGCCCGCAGCCCTGCGGCTGTCCTGGTTTGGCGGCGGGGCGGCGGGAAGGCGCGACCCGGGGCGGCGGGTGCGCTTCGGAGCGGGGGCCGCGAGGTGTCAGCAGCGCCGCGGGAGCCGCGCGCGGCGCGGGGCCCGGTGGAGACGCGGCCGCGCGTCGCCTGCCGCATAGTTCAGTGTTTCCACGCGGCGCCTGCCAGGAGAACCCGATACGGTGTGATATATAGAAGCAAGGTACGGCTGGAATAATGAAATTTCAAAAATAAGCCCTTTTTAAAGGCTCGTTGTAACAGTCCTGTTGGGTATTGTAAATGCCTCAGGTGCACTTGATACTGCTGTTACGTTCCTGGCGTTTGGTTCTAATTTTTATGGAAAGATGGATTGAACTTCAATTTAAGAATATTCGGTAATCCCTCTCAGGACATACTGTAACAGCTGGTATTTCTGTGTTGCAGTAAATCGATTCCATACAGCAGTCAGCAATACTTACGGCCGGGCCCTGACAAAAACTTCCAAAGCATTTTGAATAAAGCCAGCCAAAGAAAATAACATCATCACTGCAAAAATGTGGCTTAATTTGCAAGTTAGAAAAAAAAAAATAGCCCTGTTCCATTCCAGCAAAATATTAAGCATTTTACTGGTAAGGATTTCATCAGGTCATTTAGTTTTCATTAATATATATTTAGGATCTGGGGGGAATAACTTTATGCCATATATAAGTTTCTTAAATAATAAAGAGTTTTGAATTTGTTCAATATTGCTGTGAAATAAAGAATGAAGAACACCACCGAATGCTAAATATATGACACATGTATAGATCAACGAGACTGCCCCCGTTTTGTGGTGAATATGTTTGAGGAACCTGCGTTTCTAAATAACGACGGTGCTCAGTGCTGCTCGTGGGACTGCCTGTTTGAGGGGGGCTCTTTAGAGTGGGCGTTGTGTATAAATCAAATATAAATCAAATAATTTTGTTCAGAAAACTGAAAGCACTTCCAACCTTCCTGCAGTCAGTGCAGGGCCCTGGGGACTGAGGGAGCCCAGGGCAAGGGTTTCCCCTTGCCGAGCCCGCGGGCGTTAAAGGGAAAACAGGCAGAATTAATGCGGAGTGAATATGGCCTGTGCTCGTTTGCACAGCGTGTGCTTGGCTGCGGCCGTTGCTCTTTGGTTGGTTCGGCTGCACCCTGCCTTGTCCTGCATACAGACATTGTACAGATTCATCATCCGAAGGAGATCCGTCACTCTGAACTCCTTAACTTCCTTATCTCTGTGCTGGATGTTGTCGAAATTTGAGTTAGTGGAATTTGTACTAATTTGATGGATATAGACACATTTTTGAAATTCATACATATAAGAGAAAGGTTAGTTTTCTTCTCTTTTGCGCCTCGTAACAAAAAAAGAAAGAAAGAAGATCCTAACAGATGTGTATATTTTCAAGTAGCTTTATTCATCAAAAAAGAAGCTACCTGGGGCTGTAACTTTTGCTGTCTTTATTTCCACACACCCTACACCCCCCCCCCAAAAAAAAAAAAAAAAAAACCCAAACAGATTCACTGGAGTTTGAAAGCTGACACATCCTTCTTCTGGTAAACACTTAAGAAAAAATTTAAATATTGTTACCTATTAAAATGATAGTACAAATCTTACACATTGGGGTGTGTTTACAACTGCCTTATACCTAATTTAAATTTACAAAATCTTGTAAATGGCTTTTTTGTTGCAATATTTTTGGAAATGTGGAGATTTTCTTTTTTTTTTTTTCTTTTTTTCGTGGAAAGGGGAATTTTGAACGGCGTGCAGTGTTTACAGCACCTGTATATTACTCTTCCACAAGAATGTTGCCAAGTACAAGTGTGTCCAAAATATTCACTTTCTGGGCCAAAATGACTTGAAAAGTCATTCTGATTCATATAAAAGTGTGGGGGTTTTGTTTGTTTTTTTAAAAGGCAGAAGCTACAGGGGCAGCAAACTGCCCTCCTATTTGTTTATTTTCTTATGCTAGAGCAGAAGCATGCTGGTTTCTTTCTTACAGGATACATTTGTTTTCTTGAATCTGGAGATAATATCTTGTTCTCCTTTAAGCTTCACCTTCACTTTCTCATGTCCCTTTCCCTGCAAACACATAAGCCCCTGCCATGGTGTTAGTAAACATTTCCAATCTTAGCTCTGAATTAATTTTCACCTATATGTGTTGCAGTTTCATATTTTAACATGCCCGAATTTAAAAACATCCCTGTATATTTGAATTTGGTTTATGTTTTCATGACATTTGTTTTGAATTATGCTCACGAACTGGTTATAAGGAAGACCCAAATTTAGTAGCAGCAGGCCTGCACAGTAATTAAAGAATATCTCTCAAAAAAAAAATTCCTATGACTTTATAAATAACAAATTAGAGCGAGGATCCTTACATGATCCTTACATGGTGAGCATGATATCAACTCCATGGCTCAAACTGCCATTTAGTGCAGGGGATTGCCTGCCCCCATTCTGCTTTTTACAATTTCACTTAAATTTTGAATATATTTCTAGGAAACAGATTTTAAAAAATGAATGTCAGATCTTAAACGAACTGAAAAGAATTGAAATTAGGTTAAATAGAGACCTTAACAAATTAACATGCCAGTGTGCAATTCTTTTGTGTGTGTGATGAAGATATTTACAAATTTTTATTCACTTAAATTGTACACTATTTTAATGAAGCAACCTTATGTTTCCATAATACCTGACATGCTAGAGAGTGTAATTTATGAGAGAAATGTGTTAAATGATTTTTACAGCAGAATGGAATTACAGACTAGACTGAAAAAAACAAAACTTGTTTCAACTGGAAAAGAGTCCTAATAGTCATATATAAATAAACGTCCTTTGTGTCATATGTAAATAAATGTCCTTTGTTGTTTTAATTGGGAGATGAAATTTAAATCAAAAGTTTATTTAGTGATAACGATAAGATTGGGTTAACTACGGTAATTTACAGTTTAGCAGTGTTCTTAATTGTAACGTTCTGTTTCTGCTCTTTTCAGGCGAAAGTGGGAGATTGCATAAATCTTTGTGGACAACTTGGTCGCCAGCAGTTCAAGTGAGATTAACTGCAGCCTTGCGGCCGCAGGGTGTTGCTGTGACGTCCCCGGGCGACACTCCGCGGGCTGAACCATGCCAGCGTTGTCAGCCGGCTCGGGAGGTGACACAGGTACGCGAGCCACGGAGGGCGGCACGTGTCCTCCGCAACTTACCTGCTGCGCCTGCGGGCTCCGTGGGGAGAAACCATCAGATAGGATAGCTGTAATCTCAGCAGATGTTTAAATTTACACTTTAAGCATTTTTTTTTTCCTCCCTGAAGTTTGTGTAAGCTTACTAAGTATCACAGGTAAATTAATTCTGAAATATCCTATTGCTTCTGTCTCCTAAAACAAAAAAAGAAAAACTCTAGTTTATATAGTAGCCTGAGGCATTTGGATTCACATCTGAATATGGTCCCTATAACGTTAACTTGGAAAAAAAAAAAGAAGGGGAAAAAAGGGGAAAAAAAAAAGATGATATCATACATGCCTTAATATTTGCAGTAGTCTAGACTATCCCCTCTGAGCACAGTTATCAGTAGAGTTATTTCTGAACACAGACTGTTTAGTTTTGACACTTCTCTAAAATATTAGGAGAAAAAAAAAATAATGTCTCAAGTTCTCGTCCTTCCCCCGCCTTCCACGTCAGAGTCCAGCTCCTGTCATTGAGTGCAGGCAGTGGGAGTGCAGATACAAATGTAGCTTTCTAAAAGTTTAGCTTTTTTTTTTTATGAGCAATGCTTTGCTATATTCAAAGGTATAATTTCATTGTGCTGTTTTCTTAACAGCCTATATGATTTTTTTTTTCTTTTTGCTCAACTAACTACAGTTGTTCCTACTCTAAAGTAGTTAGTTTTGCTCAAAGTCCTATAGTAAATAGGTGTTCTGGCTCAGATTACAATATCAAGCTCTCTGCTTTCCACCCTTGCACTTGTTATTCCAGATGACATCATTTTATGCAAAGTAAATAATAGCAAGTTTATGAAAAGGAAAGGAAGTAGGAAATAAGAAGAAATAAAGAAAAAAAAGTAAGGAATAGCATTTGATCATTGTTTTAAATTGACTGCCTAGTGATTTTGTTTCCATACCTGAGGTCCACATGTGAACTTGAGGAATTTTTTCCTTGTTGGCGTGGGCATTATTTGTTTTTTTTCCCCCTCTCCCTCTTACTGTGTTTAAGGAATTTTATCTTACTATCTTCCCCAAGCTCTACCTTCACCCCCTTCGTCCACTTCTCCTATGCATAAAACGCTTTCTCTCTGTGGTGGTGGAAGGTGTTTATTGTGCTAATGCTGAAATTTGGAAGAGTTGTCCATGGCCATCCTGGGATGATGTTCTGCTGTGGATCTTTGCTTCTTTCGTCATAGAACCTTTTGTGTCCTTCTAAAACCCTGCTGAAAAGTTTTTTATTGCTAGCTGGCCAAATGCTTCCTGACATTTCAAAAGTCCCAAGAACATGTTAAGATGAGTAACAGGGGGATGTGTGATGAGGTGCCTGGTGCGGACAACATCGCTTGTTTTGGGAAAGACTGTTAATCTGCCTCTAAAAATGGGCATGCCCTCTCCAAAGAAAGAAAGAAAGTGGCTTGAACACATTAATAAAAGTCTTAAGTTTAAAACTGAATTTGCTAAACATCTCTTAAAAAAAATTATTAATGCACGTGATACTCAAAATATTCATTAATAATTTTGGTGCATGATAGAGCTCAACTATCCCTCTGGTCCCAGGAAACCTATAGTGAGATACGACATGCACCATTCGTATCGTGTTACTTAGCTAGTGTCAGCAGTTTATTAAAGCCAATTTACTCTGAAGTGCAAAGCATATGTTTCTTTTAGCAGAAACTAAGATTTGGAAGGAAAAGCCAATTTTTGCTTTCCTTCCAAGTTCTTTGCCCTGCCTTCTGAAGGGAATGATAGATATTTAAGTATTTTTGAATTATTATGTCAGGCAGTGATCTCCGTCCTGGTTATAACACAAATGATTTCTAATCTGCTGCCAGAGCTACCTCTGAGCTCTGTTTTTCTGCTGTTACTCCCACTCTTAGATTAAAAATAAAATGGATTATCTTACCTTCATTGTTCTTGAGCGGACAGACCATCTTTCCTCTTTCTCTTTCCTGCCTGCAGAAATGGGTGTTTTGAAGTGTAGAGGCCTGGAACGGGTTCATGAGAGGATTCCTCATGGAGAGCTGTTGCGTTAGCAAATGGCTTGGTGGGCACCTAACAAAATTTACCTTTGGGTAGGGAAGGCAGTTGCATTTAGTGTGTCTGCTACGATTCTGTTTTTAGGAAATGTTCAGACAGAAGGCTGAGCAGTCTGTTCTATCCCAATGAAGTAAAAGTAAACCTGGTTTTTAAAAATGACAGAAAAAGGGAATCATTGAAGAAAAATTCTTTGAAGACTAGTAAATACAAATGCATCATCTGTGAATATCGGAAAGTTCCCAAGTCACGGACTTTTGGAAACTAGGACAGTATTATGGAAACCCTGATGAATTTTTTAATATTCCTAGCCATCAGAGCACTGTCAAAAGCAGGGTTCTGTTCTCCAGGGGCCACATTTGTTCAGTCTAAACGGAAATCATCTCCTGTGAATTTAGGGCACTCACTGTGTCTTTTCAGCTGGTTCCTTTATATATTTTTGCATCCTTTTGTTATTCAACACCTTAACCTATATAAGTCTTCTGACCTGTTTAACCTGTTTCGGGAGGGATATGCTGGAGTTTATACTACAATAAATCAAAGACACAGATATGCTGTTTGTAAGCTTTTGTTTAAAGCAGTTGTTTTAATTTGGATTCAATGTCTTGGAAATTAATTACTAGCCTGATTTGTTCTCTTAGTGTGAAGCCAAAGGTGCCCTGCTTTAGCATGTATAAGTTACATCTCTTCCACATGCTCAACACATCAGAGTGCTCCTCTTGGAAATTATTCCGCATTTAAGTTTTATTCAGATGCCTTTAAAATCAGAATTAAGTGACTTATTTCCATATGAAAATCTTAGTATTTTTTAATTCTTTTATATGAATTACAGACATGTGCACATGTAAATATATATATATGTATAAAATCTGTAAAGTGTGCTGTTTTACATGTTGCTGATGATGTGCGCATGCATCTTACTCCTCCCTTAAGATTTTTAAACTCCTTCATGTTGACATGAAGTTCTCTTAAAACAGCCCTCAGGAGTGGGAGCCGATGCTCCTGCCCCACGCTGTGTCTGAAGCTTGAAATAATTCCTGTGTTGTGGAAGTTTGTGCCAACAACACAGGCGAGCCCGTCAGCTGCAGTTTAAAGGCTGGGAAAGAAAAGTGCTAGAAAACGTGTGCTTTTGCTGGTAAAGCAGGCAGGTAAAGCAAGCCCGTGACGTCCAGCGCTCGCTTATCTGATATATTTAGGAAGATTTAAGCTTGCAGTCCTGGCTTCGCTGCACTTGATGGCAGTTTGATTGCTGACCTCGTTGGAGCCAAGATGACATCATTATGCTCCGTGAAGTGTTGTTTTAGTGTGGAAAACATTGTAAAATTGTCCCTGGTTTCTTCCCTCAAGTCTCTGTTGAGTGTGCTCAGTTAATGAGTTTAAAAAAGCTTTTCTGCTCATCTTAAAAAATGACGAGGACGTGCAAAGCAGACTTTGGGTTTTAGGTTCATGTATTGTCAGCAGGAAAACCAGATTTATTGGCCAAGTCTGGCCCCGAAGTGAAACTGTGTGAAATTGCTCAAATATAATGAAAGTCATAAGCAGTGCTTCAATTTGTATATTTTAAAATATAGAAAGTAAAAATGTGCAAGGCCGACCTTAGCTCCTTCATTGGTATATGCAGGAGCTAACGCTGTACCACCTAATGGATTTTTTTCAGTACCACAGACATGTAAAATTAAATACACAAGAATAGCTCTTTTAAAATGAGAAATTACATTTGTTAATAAGTATACTGTAGGTTCTAATGGCCTTTAAAATGCTCGCAATTTTGGTATTTTGTTCTCTGCTTTGTAATGATACAAAATAAAGCTATGAATTTTGTTTTACATACTGGTTATTTTTTCCAAACTACACTTATAACATTATTCTGCAGAGCTTTTAGAAATACCAGCCCTATAAAGCTGCGTGCTGTTAGTGTGGTTATTCTGAATACTTGCAGAAATATTTTGCTAGACTGTTGTGCTGATATGATCACTCTATAAATTATAAACTACGGATTATTTCCCAGTGGAGTGAGAGACTTGCAGCCGATGCAAAGACGATTTTGCAGGCACCCAAACACTGAAAAATACTACCCATTTTCTTAGTGTTTTCATACAAATATGCTCTCATTATTAAATGCTTGTCCATTTTAAACATTTTGTCACTTTTAGCATTTTTTTCTCTAGAAATGCTTGATAATGAGAAGAATAAAAAAGGGAGAAAAAGTAACAGCTCAAAGGGAAAACTAAATACCAGGCAGAGCTGAGAGGGGAACATGAGATTTTTTAGGGGAAGAAGGCAGATTAAGCAGAGGTAGCTAAAAATTTTAGTCTTTAGAAGCAACTTTTTTTTCAGGAGGAGGAGGGAGATCTGTCTTTACAGTTCTGTTTTTAGACTGCTAGAAAAAATTAAAAATAAAATTAAGATAATGGGCAAATATCTGGGTTCCGTGTTACAGCATGGAGAGAAAGGGATGCAAGGGAAGGCTCCAGGGCCGCGCTTGTCATTGGTGTGATCCTGTCTCTTAAACCCTCCACTTGCCTAGGAAAACCTGTTCCACTCCTATATTACGCTCAGGCAAGGCGCAGCAAGTGTCCTATGTGAAACTGTCTCTGGCTGCACCGTGACTGCAAGACCGCTTGAATTTCTCCCCATGTCAGAATGCCCAGATATGGCAAGATTGTCATGAAAAGCGATACGCTAGTTGAGGCAAAACTTACACTAAATTAATAAATAGAGCCAATATTTTACTGCACCGTCTGGCATTCTCCCCATCTCCAGCTGCCAGAGGCACTGAATGGTTTGTAGGTTCACGTTAATATGAAAGATGTGGGAAACTCTGAGGCGCATGGCTGGCTTTAATTGCTATCAGATTTAATTTTTAATAATCCTGCTTGCTGGTGTTGGGGGAGGGATATTTATTTTGATATCAATGTGTTTGTGGCAACTGCTGGAAAACGTGTTCAAAGTAGGAGAAATTTCTCTCTAAATGGTTCTGTTTTGGGTTAATCCTTTATATAATGCTAGACTGATTCAGCAGCATGGAATCAGAAAATGTGTGCAGTTATATTTACTGGTGGTAAACTCTTTAAAACTGTTACAGTTCTTGGACACAAATTTAACTTCAATTTCAAATGTCTGGCAGCAGGAACATTTTTTACTCCTTTCTTTTTTTTTTTTCCTGTGAGCAATGAGATCCTTAAAGTTTGGTGGTAAATTTGGAAGGAAGGCGGCCTACCTTGTTTTCTAACCGAGGGTTTAATGAGCAGCTACTCTTTTCTTTTGGAGCGAAAGCTGATTACACAAATGGCTGACAATTCCTGCTTGCGCCAGATGTCCCTTGACAAGAGCAGACGATGATGCTGTAACGCACAAGTGCAGCCCTGCCAGACTCCAGCTCAGCTGGGAGAGCAGACTGCGTACGTTCACTGTCAGATGAAAGGCTCTGTGGCTTCGCAGCCCAGCATCGGGTCAAGTATTGGCTGTTTTAATAAAACTAAAGCTGTTAATCTGAAGCAAATTTAAGACTTCGTTGAGGGAGTGAGAAGCTTCCCTGCTAACCTTCAGTCGCTTGTTCTGCTTGAATAGAAGGAGTTCAAATACGATTTTGTTATTACAGTAAGAAATCCATTTTAATAATCTCCTAAGGATGTGGTCTTGAGAGAGAACTATTTTCTAAACTGTCTTTGGGATAGCAGACATGATGTATTTGACTCTTAAAACTTAGATATTTCTATATAACTCCATGAAATTTGAATCAAATATGAATATGTGTGTGAATCACAGGTGGATGTGATGGCATAAATTGTGATTAACTGATAAGTGTTAATCTTTAAATTCAGTCATACAGAGAAGGGAAGTACTGAAAGGATCTATTGACTTTAAAGTATGATTTAGGGCGTCAGCCCTGCCTTGTCTAATGCATGAGATCATATGGATTGCAGGACTCTTTTCTTCCACTTGAGAGGCACCATATGAAAGCTGGAGATTCATGGTAATCAATTGGAGTGTCCAGTCAATTTAGCCGCAGTTGAGTTAAAAATAGCCTTGGCTCGTGTTGCTGGAAGCCCTTCTCCAGGCTCTTAGTGCTCCGGTGTCCTCCTCCTGCAGCTGTAGAATGGCACAGTCAGTGTTCCCTGCTGCAGCTTCCCCGGCCAAGTCTTGACTATGAATAAAGAGTTAAACACGTGGATCATGCCCAGGCTCTCAGGCATCCACAGGCTGGAGTGAATTCTTCCCTGGCTGCATGCCAGGTATTTGCCATTGCCTCCTCTGCTGTTGATGAAGATCTAGATGTAAATAGCTGATGAATGACTCATCAAGCTGGTGTCTGTAGACATGACCAGGCCATTAGTCAAGGGTATTCAAGGGGTCACAGATTGCACAGCCCTTTGGAGGAGCTGCAGGTTTCTGAAAACGCACACGAGAGGTTTTGTAGGAGCTCTCTGCAAGCTGCTTATTAATTTGTGCTTGATAGGTCACTTGAAATCAGTGCTTTTAAGTTTGTGTTATTCTTGTAGAAATAGGAATGCTTTTAAGTGCTCATGAAAATACCTAGAAAATTCATAAAGTGTATCACCGTAGCTACTACACTGTGAGTGTTTTCAGTTTTGAAAGAGCTTTGGGGAGCTGAATACAAGCAAGGACTCTGCAGCGTTCTGTCTTCCGCGCTATGAATGCAAATAGGGATCAACTGTTTAACTCCAATCAGAATGTAGCGCTTTGTGCTACGCTAAATCTGAAAGACACATGTGGAGACAAATCCTAAAAGACCAATAACTGTTTCAAACAACTGCGGATTCTTTAGCGTCTGTAGCCAAGTTCCAAGACTAAAGACTTTTCCATTTTGAAGGAAATAATATTTTTTGAAGTGGTGGGCTTAAATGATCACTCACTTTCAACATTTTCTGTCATAATGTTGTTTTAAGGTGAGTTAACAAATTACTCTAGTTTGGAAGAATAAAAGCTAGGTACAAATGTGAAGTTAAAGTACTCTATTGCACTTAGTAAGGATGTGATCTTGTTTTTTGAGACTACTTATGCCAAAATTCTTGTTTTTATCAGGAAAAAAAATAGAACTACCACATTCCAAATGATGTGCTGTCCAGAAGGATTTCAGCTTGCTTTCTTTTTTTTCATGAATTAGTAAATAAAACATAGCGGCTGTTTTTCCAGAGATACTGTTCCCCTCCATGTCATGGCTATCTAGTTATTTAGCATTCCGTACCTTTTAAAATGATGTTGATTTTTTTTGATCATGAAGATGCAGCATTTAAAGAATGTACGTGATGGAATGAGTTAATCTCTGACTCTTGATTCTGCAGAAATGTTGTTTAAGTCTAACTTTTTGCGGTGTCAGGAAACCTATATTTTTGGTGGAATTACAGAACATAAAAAATATTTATAGTACATAAAATAGACCATATAGCAGTCTTTTTACTACTGGAGTCTGATAGACCTGTGTAATACGTTTCCCCCACTGTGTACGTGTACCGTGCATGTTTTTTTTAAAGCTGTGCATGAGTACTGTTTCAAAATTAAACTTCTTAATGAAATAACGCTTAGATATTCAGTCTTCACCACTTTCGTTTTATTATACAGCAGCACTGATTTCAGAGTAGGGTTTCTATTGCAATGCTGTGATTTTGTGTAAGGAAAGTGTTGTCTGATCCTTTATAGAACTGTAAAGTGCGGTTTAAATGTGAAAAAATGTAAGCTTGTTATAAATGGCAGCAAATGGTGCTGATTATTTTACCTTTGACAAAGTGGAAAATTTAAAGGTTGGTGTGTCCCATTTTATTAATACAATAAAATTTTACAGTGTTGTTCTGGGCTTAGATATATGTTCTTTAGTGTTTATTACCCCGCAGTTACAGTAAAAAACTTTGATTTAAAGTCTGGCATCATTATTCAAAATGCTAATTCAGGAAATTAATTAACATATGAAAGGTAATGCTCCTCCATTTGTGTCCAGTTTCTTCCTCAGGCTAACCGAAACAAAGTTGGTGTTTTCTTGTAATATGTAAGAGTGATGGAACGCAGAGACCATATTTTTTATCATTTAGCACTAGTTTATAGCTTCCACAGACTTGTCCTAATAATGAAGCTATGAAGGATATGACAAGAATGGTGATATTAAATTTCTCTAGACTAACAGTAAATTTTTCCATTCCGATGTCAAGAATGTTGAGCATCTGGAATCCGCAGTGCGAGTGGCTCGGTATGGGAACACTTTCATCAATTCCTGAGCCATTTAGCCTCCTGCTAGGAACAAGCAGTCTTCTAGAGAGTGTAACACTGCGAAGGAAGCAATTTTCTAGAACTGGAAAAATTCTTTGTGTCTCGTTGTTTCTGATTTAAAGGCTTTCCACTGCTTCGGAGTTTTAAATCGTACTGCAAGCGCTAAGTTAGCGCTTTAAATTGGAATTGCCCTTCTGATACATTCTGTTCCTCAGATCTAATAAAACAAACTGTATTAACGGAGCGTAGGATAAACTGAAGATAGCCTGAAGACAGGAACTGCATGAGTGTGTTAGCAGAACACAGAAAAAAATTATCTATCCCATCTTTTAAAGCTGGGACAATGCTGGGTTTCCAAACACAGATTTCCCCTTGAAATTGTTTCCTTAGTCCAGACTGGCAGAACGCTCTGAACCTCCTTTTGCAGTCATTTTGTCTGGCTGGATCTTGCACAAGTCCAGAATGTTCAGAGAGAGCTTCCCTATTAGTGTCTAGTTGATAAAAAATTCAGATTTAGATTATGTACGTGTATTTAGATTATCCATAGGCATGTAGTTTATATAGATTATTTCTGTAGGCAAGAGCATGTAGCCGTGGGCTTTTAATTGCCTGTGTCACTTTTGCCAGCTTCTTTAGAAACTGTATTGACTATTGAAGAATCTTGTATTGTAATCCCTTGTTAAATTTAAATTTCTTCATTCTTGAATCAGGTATCCAAACATAATATACTATATAAACAGCTTAAAATAACCCCTCTACGTTCTCTACAAGAGTCAAACGGGATCACTGCGTTCAATATTGCCTCCTCTTTATTAATATTTCCAGATTACAGGCTTCGATGCAGTTCACATGCAGTGCTAGATACCATACCTAATTTACATAATATGGCAGTAAATATCACCATGTTAGTATCTAAAACCAGGACTTCCTTATTTTATTTATGCTCTCACTTTTTCTTATTACTGCCACTGGATTGTTTCAGTACCTCCAGGTTGTAGGTCAGAGCGGACTTATTTCCCCTTTTACTATTGCAAAATACCTGGGTTTGCATCTACGTTTCACTCAAGTTAATATTTGTAATGTATACTCAAGACACATGGGACACTTGAATAAATGATCTGCTTTTAAAAATAGAAATAAATATGTTTTTCTTATGTAAGCCATGTTTATTATACTAAGTTTTGACACCTGAAATGTTTTGATACTGGAAAATCCCAGTGGGGATATTATTTCTTTTAACTGTAGAATCTGGTTAAATTCCAAGTAAACCCGACTAAAAAATATTACAAGAACCTGACTAGAATAGCTACAGTGTATAAAAAAAGCAGGAATTTCTTGCAAGGCTCTTTGCAATACTGCCAACATCTGACATTCAAAAGCTCTGTGTTTTTTAGGCTTTTCTTTTTTTAAGTACAACTTCTAGAGACTTTTAAGAACTTTTGGGGAGTGTTTATTTAAATTGCAGGCATATTCCCAAAAAGATGCACAGAATACATCTATATATATATAATTTTTTTGAATTGGAGAGCCATGCATTTCACATGAATCAAGGAGGTGAGACCCTAAGAGAAACATCAAATGGAGACTCATAATAAAACCGAGACTTGGCAGCCGTATGCTCAAAGAGCAGTTTCTAGGGCCCTACTTGCTGAGATGTTTTCTGTTCCACGGCCTGTGCAATGAACAGGTATTTTTGTTGTGGGAAACGGCTCTCCTGAAGATAGAGGTTGTACCTATGACCTTTCTTAACAGTTAACTTTTGTATTAAGAGTGATCCAAAACGTGCTCTACAGCATCATTTCACTGCTTGTAATTGCTCCTGGAAAGATTTTAAAAATTGTTTTCAACAGAGTGGCAGCACCAAAATCAGTGAGAAACTTCCATACTTTTCAATGGCCTTTGGCTCTGGCTTATAGAGCATTTGAGGTGCTCTGGCATATTGTGCAGGAGGAGTTGAAGTCATTCCCAGTTTGCAGTAATTTGACCGATTTTTTGGTCCCTGTTCCTATCACAAAACCACTTTCTACCGGGTCCCATTTGCCAGTACAGCCATGTGACCCGCTGTGCTTTCCACCGTATCTGCACGCCACAACAAACAAGAGCAACACGTTTTCTGTAACTGAGACCCAAGTGAAAGGGCAGTGCTGGGCACATTTCAAAGCTCTTCAGGAGTCAGAGGAGATGGGGCATGAAGAACCACACACTGCGCTGTCTTCATTTATATAAAATCTTAATGCTCATCCGAAAATTTTTAATTCCATGATACAGGACATTGCAGAAGAAATAACAAAATCCCATTTTGTCTGTAAAAGGGATAAGTTAGCCCTTTCTGCCATTAAAACCTTCTGTTTCCTCTGGAACTATGAAGTTTAACTTTGAGGATATTCAGGCCTTATTTCTCTCCTCCTATATAAAATATCCTAAGTCCTTATTTTGTTTTTGCTCCTTGACTTTGTCTCTGTTGCATAAGTCAGAGACAGGAGCATTTTTCTCCTTTCTTGATTCTTTTTTCTTACTTTCTGCATGAAAGCTGCACACGAAAGCTCCAGGCGCGAACCTGGGCGGCACCAGAGGCGCTCTGTGGGATGGGGTGAAATCAGTGACCAACTGACTGATTTTCTCCATTTCCCAAGGAGAGGTGCCCAAAGTGGCTCCATCTCTGCCCAAATGAGCAAGAGCGCTGCAGGTGACACCCTAGCAGGGGTAGCTGAGAGAAGGATGAATAGCTAAAGGCAGGACAAGCTTTGGCCTTGGGTGTGCAGAGCTGAACACGTCCAGGCACCTGCCTGTTGATCGGTGCCGGGGGGCAGGATGAAGCTTTTCCTGTGGAGTTTTGTGCCTCAGACCCAGTCTTGTTCTCAACAGGGTCAGTCTCATCCTGTGTCACCGCTGTGAGAGTTAATCCGTGAGAAGACCTGGCCGTAAATTTATTTGTCTATATTCCTGGAGGTTTTAATTTAGTTTGCAGAGTAACGTTTACTAGTGTAGCTATATAGTAGATCTTAAGTAAAGTTGAAACAGTTGAAGCAGTTAGAAAAATGGCTGGAGTGATAAAAAAGTACAGAAATATACAGCAAAGTGTAAAGAAAATCTAATTTTAGATGTGAAACTATCAAAAATAAGTAAATTGCATTAGGTCCTGACTTATTGCAGTTTTATTATTTGCTCTTTCTGCAAACCTATTCCGTCAGCCAAAGCACTGGTCATATCATTTTGAAGCTGGTAACTACTGTGACATTCAGAGCAACTTTTCAAAAAGTTACCAGTTTTGAAGCATAAATTGCGTGATACAAATAACCATTTTTGCCAAGTGCCTAAATTCTAATAATCCAGAAAGAAAGAGCCAAGAATTCCCTTTGAACCTGTGTTCTTTGGAGTTTAGTCATGGATACTAGGCAAGACTCGCTGCTCTTTTCCTATCCATACAAAATTGTAGTGGTTTGAATTATATCCTCTTTTTACAGTATTTCTAAAGCATAAACAAGAGCAGATTTAAATAAAAGCAAGATTCTGAGAGAAATGAATGTCAACCACCAAAAACACTTGGACCACAAAAAGAATGTATCTGGAAGGAACATTTTTTTCCAGAATACTGTACAGAAAGCCAATAAGGAGACAAGAATGTTAAATAATCAGATCCCGAAGGTACAGTATTTAATTTTGAAAGGGATATGCAATGCCTGGAAAAGCTGTGAAAATATGTTTACTAATAAGTATTTTAAATCATAAGTTTTAGGAAAATAATAGGCATAAGAATGATAGGTAACCTATAACTTACAATAACGTGCTTTACTAGTAGAAAATCTTGTAAATCTGTCCTTGTGATGAACAGCAGCACTTACTCAGACTAAAAATAATAGCAGGACCATGTATTTTGGATCCCAGGAGACTAGTGGTGTTTTTGTAGACAGCAGACAGGAGAAAAAGGCATTTTGTCCTTTTTACCCCAAGTAATCCCAATGGAAAATTAAACATGTGCGATGAATTGATAGCAGCCCGTGCCAGGTTCCCTCCCTCGAGAGAGCTGCTGCAAACACAGTTGCGCCGTTTCTTGGCCGGCAGCTCGCGGCGCTGCGTGTGCATGATGGATGTTTTGTGCCGCACGCTACCGTGGAACACTGTGCTACTGTCTGCCCCGCGGGGCCGCCCCGCGCTGCCCCAGCCCCGGCGCGCTCCCCGCACCGCGGGCGCGCGAGGACGGCGGCGCCGCCGCCTTCGCCTTCGCCTTCGCAAGGGTGCGTGCCGGCTGGCCGGGCGGCTGCTGCCGGCTGCCTATAGGTTCCTGCTGGACACCCGAGAAAAAAATACTAAGCAATATATTAGCAAGAAATATTCAGAGAAACCACGAACCCTTTTTTAATGGACCACCCTATCCAGTTTCTGTTCTTTTAAGGAAGTTTTTCCTATTCATGACTCATTTCACTCTTTGGCTAACATCAAGGGAAATGGAATAACGATTAAGCAAAGGAATGCGTGTGTGTGTTTTTTTTTTTTTTCTGGTTTTGTCCTTTTTTTCAGAACCTTTATGAATTTTCTGTATAACCTTGTGCAAATGTGTATGGGTATAGAAGCTTGACAGCCATGACAAGGTACAAAGCACACTGCTGATACTTGCTCCTTGAAAAGTTTTTAAAATGTTCCTTCTTGTTCTACAAGGTGATGTTAGGCTGGATACTCCAGACTCCCCGTTCAGTTAAAATGACATGCTGCAGGCAGCCAATTACACAGAACTGTTAAGTGAAATTAATGAGATCACCCCTAGATTACACTTTCTGTTTTATTTTCATTTTATAGGTCTGTATGAGCTGCTGGCTGCATTGCCAGCCCAGCTGCAGCCACATGTGGACAGCCAGGAAGACCTGACCTTCCTCTGGGATATGTTTGGTGAAAAAAGCCTTCATTCACTGGTGAAGGTAAACCACATTTAAGTCAGATTTGCTTTGAGAAGAGCATATGGAAAAATGTTTTGAGCGCCATCTAGTAAACCAGTGATCAAACTGTTGCTCCGTGAAAACAAAACAGCCTTGTTTTAACTCTGTTTCTGTCAGGGGTGGAAGTTGTTAAATAAGATTCTACCAAAAATACATAGATGATTTCATTTAAGAGTGATGTTTTGGCAGCATAATGCTAATGCAGCAAGCATATGTTGTTTGCCCTTGTTTAGAAAAATAGAGTACGAAATAGTAGCAGGAAATCTGAGACTTCTTTATGGTCAACATTCAAGACCTGGAATTTAGCTTAAATAAATAAATGTTCACAGCAAAAATTAGAAGGAATATATTTTCTGAGGTCAAATATGGCAACAGTTCAGTAGCCACATTAATTTAAAATAATTTCCTTTAACAAAGTCAACTGAAATTCTAGTAAGCTGTTTCTCTTACTGGCTTGCCTGCACTGAAAATTGTGTTTTGCACATAAATATGTTGGACTAAAGTACAACCTAAAATAAGTTTGGAAGAATACTTGAGTAAGTGTCCTGCTATGAAAATGATCAGCAACAAGAAGTCAAAGCATGCCACGGGAGGACGCAAAGCAACCCCCATAATGTGAAAAGTGCTTATAGCAGAAAAATGGGACCAATCAGCTGGTTCAAAATGGTCCACTCCTCCAAAATGGTGAGTATGTAGAGAGCCTCTAACACAGAGCTAGCTCAAGCTCTAAGTACATTCATAGTAACCCAGGCCATGAACATATCCAGCCTTGCCCATCGTTCAGCAGAATTGGACTAGAGTTCTCTTAGAACTTGGAGCAACAGAGGTTAATTTGATGTAGGTTTTAAGTCACTTTTTCCCCTTCTTTTCACCATCTTATTCTGGGAAAGCACAATTTTGTTGATAACCTGGCCAAAATTGTTTTCAAATTAGCTGAGAACTTAGAGACAAAAATGAACACAAGTATTCCCTGGTAGTAGATATATAAGCACAAAAATTAGAACAGGAGGAGCAGTGATGGTCAGTGCTCCTTTACCTGAAGCAATTGATCAAACTGATCTCAATTATTCCTTCCTGCTTTGTTAGCTGCCTCTTGGGGCGGCTGAAGCCAAGATCCCCAGCAGGTGAACACCACTTGCCATTCCTCATATAGGTTGACATTAATGTGAATCCAAGTAAAATGTTACGTCCACAGTCAAACTAGTTTTCTTTCTGGATTGGGTATCAAAGAAGAAGGCTGACTCTAAAATGAGCAGGGTGAGTTTTCAACACTTGCTCCTATGTTAAACCAAAAATGAAGCTTTTTCAAACTCCTTCACCTGCTCTTTTTTCCACATCTCCCTAAAAAGAAAAGGGAACAGGCCAGTCACCATTTTACTCACCTTGAATTTATTCTCACTTTGACAGAGCAAGTGCTCCTGCTCACTCTTGCCATTGTGGGCACTTTGTGGCTGCAGAGCAGGTGGATTGCTCTTTCCCCTTTTGACAAGAAATTTAATGAAAAAGATTTCTTCAGATAGATAGAAGTTTTAAATATCAACGAATGGTCTCTCTGTTGCAGGTGCAACACAAAGGCATTGAAGTATTCCAGACACGTTTATTATTTTCTGGTAGATTTTGAGTGTGAATTTTAAGTGTACCTGTAGCTTTGAATCTGTGAGCAGTTCTGTTAAGGTCCTGCTGAATCTCGACCTATTCTAAAATAGACATAAGTCTCTTTTCAGGGTTTCTAATTGCATTTTTTTGTTTGTTTGTTTTTTACTATATCACAGTAATATCATCCAGAAGACAAGTCTCTTTGAGAGGCAAGCTCAGAACTGAGTCTCTTATAAGCCCCTGGCATGAGCCATTTGCAGGCTCTAGAACCTCCCCCGAGGATTTCTCTGCTGCTCGGGTGCAGAAGATGGGACATGAAGGGCCTTTAAAAGGTTACCTTCTTCATGTCCCTGGCTTAGCAGGCTAAGACAGGCTTAACTCTATCTGGAGCTCCTGGTATTTGCTTGACCTTTAATGCATTTTTAAGGGATTATTCAGTATCCTCTCGAGTTTCAGAGAAGTCAGTCCATAGATTTTTTTGAGGACAACTGTAAGAGCAGAAGTAAGAATCCATCTCCATAACCTTTCTCTGTTATAAGGCTTTGGAAATGCCAGGTCTTTCTGGGTTTGGGGGACTTCTTGAAGGGCTGTTTTTCATAGCAATAGTTTCTTAAACTTAACTGTACTTTCAAAGACAAATGTTTTTAATTCCTCACGCAGAGAATGGTGACATATTTTGTAATAAAAAGAGGCACTAGCTTAAAGCCAAGCATGTTCCGATTCTGGTATGTGTGGGTTTTAAACCTCATAGATTAGAAGAAAAGGAAAATTGGTGTGTAACTAATTATGCACTAGTAATTCTCTATTTAAGATAAACACAGTGTTTAATAAAAGTTTCTTAGCTGATCTTACCTGAACTGATTCATAGCTGCAAATACTAAGAAGGCATATTCAAAGAACTATTTTTCTAAGAGGTAATGTGGATAAAATACTCCAAATTATGTGAACATTTAAATTATAAAATCTACCTTTTATTTTTATACTTTATAATTATACTAATTATAAAATCTCTACCTTTTTACAGATCCTGTATGTTTTAGGGATATTTTAAAATCATAGTGTTTTCTTTATAGTTGTATGCTATGGCATATGGTTCGGTTCACTTCTCTGGCTCTCTTACTATTAAAAAAAAAAAAAAAAAGCCCCAAAATACTCTTATACTCTTCTTGGAGTTCTCTTCATTCAGTGTTGTTGGATAGAAATCTCTTTGTGGACTTGGATCAGCGCGAGCTATTCTAAGAAGTCAGAAATGGAAAAGTTGTATTAGATCATCCAGTCCATTCCCCAGCAAATACTGGATTGTTCCCTACGGTGCATTCCTATTGTAATAAGTAAAACCAGCACAAACTGATGCAACTGTTCAACTGTTTTCCTTTTTTTTCTTTTTCTTTTTTTTTTTTTTTTTAATACAAGAATGTGTTGATTAGCTTTTAGTTTGCAAAGTATGGAGAAGAGGAAACCCACAGCCGTTGTTGACAGTTTGGAAGAAAAAATCAGCTTTGGACAGTGAATGTTTAAATTTTGTCTCTGCTTTGCTCAAGTTGCTTCCTTGCCTTAATACATACTCTCTTTTCTACCAAAAATCTTCAGCATTCGGTTTCTTTGTATATGGTAGAGATCCTGGTAATTGTACAGAAATTCATAGAGGAGGACTATGGAGAGATGATCCTCATGGTAATTGTGCGTACTAATAGTTGAAGCCTGAAATACACTGAATTGGCATTTTTCAGAGGAACAGAAGGGACAAATACAGATCTGTTCTGATGATCTTTTAGCATATTTTTAGAGAAGCTTGTTTGCTGGGTACCTTTTTAACTGTCTACCTTGCTCCAAGACAAAGTTTTTACTTGCTCTATAGCCTTAAACAACTGTTTATGTATAGAATGCTCAAGCACTGAGTAAATTTATTTCTTGGGCATCTACCTGACTATTTCATAAACAATTGCCATTTAACAGTTGATTTTGGCCAGCCCAGAGATTGCACAATTCTTCCACCTGTACTGTGCATTTCATGATAGAAATACAGCAGTCACAAGGTCCATTGCTGTTCCTTTTGATAGGGAAGAACAGGGAAGAGCCTGAGCATTCAAAAGGTAACATATGGTACTAGAAAAGAAAGTACTCAGTGCAAAAAGTAAGTAATATGTGCTGAATCTCACCCTATTTCATTATGTTTGCATAATAACTGGCCCTGCAGACCTTAATTTGTAATAGTTTTTCTATTGATTTCACTTGATGTTTTGAGAACATGATCCTGTACACACTAATGTTGTGCATGCTAAGTCCATGCAGATGACTAACAACTTTTTCTAAATAATCTAATTTTCAATAATCAAAGGTGTATCCTAATGCTTTGGCATGTTCATTCAATTATATGATTACCTAGCCCAAATTTTACAGTTATTGTGTAGAAATATTGGAAACCTTTTGTATGAAGAGGTACAAAGTACAAATGCAGATGCTTCAAGTCTAAAGTTGAAAAAAATAAAGATAGCATTTATAAAAATATAAGTTGACCAGAGTAAACCAAAGGGGATTGATTTGTCACATACTTACAAATGATAAAATTAACAATCTGTGGGTTATGTGCTAAACCTTCAGTCTAGGCTGGTAGAAGCTTAGTTTACAGGCAACTTTATATATACACTTTGATTTTTTATTGTTATTATTCAGAGCCTTATGCACAAACAGCATACACACACACAGATCTTTATAATGGCTGAGTCTGCATCTACAACAGAGCATTTAGGCCATCTTGATGAGTTGTATGTTAGAAGTTAGACTAATTTGTAACAGTCCAACCTTTTCTCTGGGAAGAGTTAATTCTGGAACACCTAGAGAGGTCTTATGGTGCAGCTTGGCCTGTCCTACAGTGTGTCAAGCATTCACTGTAATATTTATACAATCTTCATAATTGATTTTTAGAACCGTCCATTTCTACAGATCACAAATACTCTTCTGTTGAACACTCTCTTGTACAGAAGGTGGTTAGAGCAGGGTCTCTTCATGAGGGTCTTCACTAGAATGTTTGTACCCATGAAGAGGACGGTGAAAAAGGTTTCTGATCTCAAGGCAGCCATAAGCAGCTGCCCTGGAAAGAGCTTAGACCGCTCCGTGTTCTCCAAGAGCAGCAGATAGGAAAATGCAACAGAAGAGGAAAAATGTGGGTTGGGATGTGACACTGGCAGTTGATGGGCTGGAGGTAGCATCGCCTGCTTCTTTACTGCTTGTCTTTCAGGCATTTTTAAAAAGATGTGCCTGCAGTTCTCTCAATACACGTGCTTTGAGGAGGAAATGAAGGAAAAGGCCAGATGAGTAGGCGTGTAGCACATGGCCACGTGGAGGAGGAGGTAGGAGGTGTCAATGTGGTGGTTGGCCTCTGGTAACAATTCATGGCCAGTGAAAAATAATAAGTAGTAAATGTACAGGAAACTCAGTCAAGATTGCTTCATACATTATAGTTTACGTCTTCCAATACGTCAATCTTTCAGTCATCTTTCAAGGGAGAGTATGCAGAGCCACTGGAGGCAAGTGTTCAGACTGAAGCTCTTGCTCTTGCACTGCAGGCTCTCCAAGGAGGCATAGTTGAAATCAACTGTGCATTTGGCAAGGAGATAAGGAGTTAACTGCAGCTTAGTTCTTAAATATTGATGTGCTAGGTAACAGACGACAGTTATTTGTCATTAAATTCTATTCCTTAGAATTGAGGTCATCATAGATCTAGGAAATCTTAACTTTGTGTGGATGTCTTTGTTGTGCTGTGAACTGCTAAGGCTGAAAGAGGTGAGATACAGCCTTGCGTCAAATCTTTCAGGAAAAAATATGTCATCTGTGATGTCGTCAGCCCCAGAGAAGCATCTATCAGTTATAAATATAAAATAAATATATAACATATATAGTTAATAAATATAGATGGACAGTACTAGGATACTGAATTTATAAAGACACACTAAATCTGTCTGGCTTGTCTGGGTATCAGGCTAAATTATGGAACTTTCTCTTTAGGTTGAATGTAGAATATATAGAAAGGAGTAGCAAATTTTAATGTTCTTATCTAAGATCTTTGTATATGATGGTTTAATTTGTACCTTTTTAACTTTCTGAAAATGGAAAATACTGAAAAAAAATGCTATGTGAGAAAATGATTGAGAACAGTTGGCACAGTTGGCATTTCTATTTTGAAAAATTACTGTGGAAATGTGGACTAGTTTTGCTTCCATAGTGAGTTTTGTTTTCAAGATAAGAGTCATGTATGAAGACATGACATTATGAAATGTCTTTTGTTTTATTTTGTTTTGTTTTTTAAGGCTTATTGAATAGCCAGCAACTGAAATCAGTCAGTGAAGAGATCACTCTTAGCTGGAAAGAATCAGCTGCCTTTAAACTTAATTTCCATGAGAACAGTGATCAAATTAGTGAAAATCAGTTAATGGAAGATTTATAGAAAATCCTACAAGATCTTTACTTTATAAGATCTTTTCCCAATTAAAGACAAAATTGTTCTGCAGTTTGTGTTCATCACACATACCTACCTGTGCCTTCAATAAAATGAAGTTTATTGAAAAAGTGTCCAGGTATATCCTTGGAGAGTATAATCTTATTAGCATTAAAATGCATGGCAAGTTAGTGCCACATGGATATATAGTGCTTTTGTAGAGTATGGATCATTACTAGCAAATAAACAGCTAGTGGACTGCAATAATCTCAGTTTGTCCAGAAGTGTAGTGTACGGGATCTACTATGGTAAATTCTTGTTTGGATTTTTAAAAAGTATATTTTCATTTTCTACTTTTTTGTGAGAAGTTTGGACTAGACATCTACACTTAGATTTTGTCCAAAATTTTTAGGTTAGATATCTCCAGCATCTCGCTATTTTCTACATCAGAGTTGCTAACATGTTTAATAGTAAAGGCTTACTAATTTTTGTCTAGATTTTTATAAGGAAGTCCTGTTCTATCATAATCTCTTTCTTTTAGCTCAGTTTGTTAATAATGAAAAAAAGTCAAAGATAGCTTCCAAATTAGCAATTAATTACATTTGTTGATAGTTTAATTTCACTGACTCATAGAAGCTGAGGTAGATAACGGGGTCTCTACAGATATGATGTAAAAAACTAACCTTTGAAATTCAAAATAAAACAGATAAACTTATTTAATAAAATATGTGAAGTGTTGGTCTATGACTGTTGCTTGAAACTAGTGAATTAATCAGTGCTTTGGAATGTGAAGGAGCTTTCGTTTAGGTTAAAATCCACACAGAGGCATTTTTTTTGGATCAGTAGTAATTGATTTAAAGTTTCTGCTGGGAAACCTCCAAAGATTAGCAGAAATCCAGCCAAAAGTGGGCACTAAAAAGTGAATCTAAATCTTTCTGAGATATATAGTGGGCAATTTCAATGTTACAGAAGGGGCACTACACCAACCTGGTGGCAAAAGTCGTGCAACAGTTAGAAATATTAGAACCCAAATCTATGTAGGTAACAAAATTTTATTTATTTATTTTTATCATAGGAAGGTTGTACAGAATGTATTTAACCAAAGTTATGTGTTTTTTTCCTTATAATATTGAGGCCAAAGAAAGACTTCTTAAGCTGCTTGATAATAATAGCCTGATAAATCTAAGACATGCAAGGATAATGTCATTTTAAACTGTTTTTCTACAGTGTTCTTTTTCTCTGGAACAGAAGTCATTTTTGTGGCAGACAAATAAAATTGTGTCCTATCAGAGACATGTGAGGGAGCTGTTTTATTACAGTCTTGGACCATTTTCATTTTGAGAAAGTCTTAGCTACCCAAACAAGCTTCTGCAGTGCAAATCCATGGAACAGTTAAGAAAGAGGACACATCACATAATAAATAATTTTGAAGCATGGAAATTGATCCAATCAGATTGAATAAGACTGCCCATTGAAGAAGGGCCATCCCTGTATGTTTTGGCTCAGCTTGTTCTTTGCTATTTACAAATCTTCCTTGGATCTTCTCACCAGCTAATGCTCTTGAAGTCAGTTTGTGCTCCTCAGTAATATGTGTAGACTTTTCTTTCTGTTTCTCTTTTTCCAAGCTTGCTTTCTTCTCTGGCCTTCCAAGCACAACTTTTTTTTTTTAAAAAAAATCAGTCTACTGTAATTCTTTTTCTGTTTTTGGAACATGGGCATAGGAGAGCAGAGCAGTATGCCACACGGGCACTGCTTCTTTAAGTTTGCAAGTAGCATCATTAAAAATAGTACAGTTTTCTTAACCACAGTTTGTTTTTCTAATAGTCATTTCTGTGTATCTGTGTAGAAGCCAGTGTTCACTTTGCAGGTGTGGTAATGTCAGTGGAAGTTCATGTCAAAAGTAAGTCACATTCAGTTGAAAACTCCAGCATATGAGCACTAAACTTATTTGTCCTATCCAGGTGGTGTTCAGATTGAAGCTTGGTGTGTTCTTGATGGCCAGTTACAGATCATAGCATAGCACATGCCAAGCAACAAAAGATTTGTATTTGTGGGCCCGTGTTCTTTCTCAAAACATCTTTTTTCTTTTTTTTTTTTTTTGACCAATGCCTAGCTAACTAATTCTTACTAATGCCCAACTTTATTGCTGTCTTCTCCCGAAGACAGAGTGATGTGTTTGTTTATCCTTCTTGCTTGCAGAGAAGCACTGAGGAAGAGCTGTGGCTCAGTCATGTGTTTCCTGCTTCTGCTCTGCCCCTGCTCTGTGTGAGTGTGTGCAACACTCTTGGTTAACATCCTTTTATAATTACTTCTATACTGCTAAATGAATTTGTAGTCTGTGCCAGATACTTAATTCTCCTTGTGTTATCAACTTTTGCTCTCCTTTTGTTATTCCTGTTAGCATTTTCATGACTATTCTGGAATGCTTCTCTGTGGGAATATAATGTCAATTTTTGCTTATTTCAGTTCATTCACTAACCTTGCAAACCTTTAAAAAGTATAGGAAAGAATAACCACTCACACGGGGAGATGGATGATCCAGTAACAGAGTGGTTAGGAGATCCCTTCAGTGCGTTTCGCTTGAGCAGAGGGAACTCAGCTGGGTTAAACTGCATCAACATTCGTACTTTCTTTTCATGTCACATACAAACTAGGGACTTCACAAAATATAGATGGAGATGTTTTGCCTTTTCTTTTTGTTAGTGTTAAAACTTGTTTTACCTTGGAAGTGTCTGTGGTATAATATTGTAAATGATTACCTAATTTAATACAACTTAATTCTGATGTTATTTAAATTTGTGCTGATTTTTGGCATTCATATGCAGTGTAAATCAGCCTAGGTCATGCTGGCTAATGCTTTGATTGCATCCTACCTAAAAAAGAAAAAGAAAGAAAGTGGGGGAAGTGGAGGAGTTCTGATGGAAAACCGTCAGGAACTTGGGTCCCAATACTTGATACTTTTTGTATCAGTGATTAGGTAGATCCTTATTCCTTGAAAAATATATTTGATAATCTTGTCCTTACATTCTGTTTTATCACAGTAAGAGTGTCAGTAAGTATAGGAGTGTCTGTGCACTTCCACCCTCTCTGCCCCGTCCTCTGTCAACAGGCAGTTGCTGCTCTTATCTACCTGCTCCCTGCAATTTAAAGATATGACATAGCCCTAATAGCTAAAGACATGACACAGCTACAGAAAGGTGTGTTGTCACTGGCTCCAGTGTAAAAACAAACTAATATGTTTGTCTTGATGTGAAGCTGCATGTAAAATTGGTAGGTTTGGCTGGTTTAGCAGAAGAGGCTGAAGTGCAAATACTTGTGATAAAAAGTAAAAGAGCAGTGGGTTGCTGTGATCAAAAAGGAGTGGAGAAGTGTCATGTGTGTCGTCAAGAAATGATGGAGGAAATAGGGGGAATGTAAATGGGGAGAAGAAAAGCTTTTCCTAGGAAAGCAAATTTGTATTTTATTAGCTTGGGTCTTACAGCCTTGATGCACAGATATAGCAGAAGAGATTTTCTCAAGCAGACAGAGAATATTAAATCTCTCCAAATTACTGCATTTTTTTTTGGTATTGTGTCATTATTGTTTATATTTCTCTTTAGCCCACAGCAGACATTCCACGTCAGTACTGGTGTTCATACTCTGCAGGGAAGGTTGACAATTATTTGTACCTAATAAAGCTGTGGTAATACAATTCTCGTTGGACTTCTTTGTGGCAATTTACTCCTAACACATCTCTACCTTTTTAAATAAAAATCAGATGCTGTCTTCATCTTTACTTTTATTATTTGTTGATACTATCTCGTTTATTAGAATCTCTTTATTTTCATTCTCATTTAGCTGGAATAAATTGTTTGTACCCTGACACTCAGGCAGACTATGCAGGTCTCATTTTCTTATGTTCTGGGACTTTTAAAGTACTTACTGCAAGTCTTCCATTGATGTTTTTATTGCTCTACATTTTTATATTTTTCTGTTCTTTAAAACTACATTTAATGTTATTTCACAGGAATAAAACCAGTTTATTTTCACCTAGTGCCATGTAAATTAGGGAAGAACAGAAGATTGTCCTTGACTACCCCTCACAAAGTGCTTCAGTTTTGCAGCGCATTTCGTAAGAGCCGTTTAAGCAAGTGCTTCATTTCACACTCCTGACTTTTACTAGTACCCTTAAGCACACAGTTAATTGCCATGATAAATTGTGGTTTGTTTTTAACCTGACCTGTAAACAGGCACAGGCTAAAAACCTTTTTCCTGTGTTACATTTAAGTGCCATTATGTGCTGCTTATTTGTGAGGCTTTCTTGCTGCTAACTCATGAGTGGAGGAACTGCTGCCATTGACTTTTTCCACTTAAAGGCTTCACCATTGTTTGCAACAGGAATTGAGTCTGCATAGTTTTTAATATAAAACATATATTTGAGAAGTGGCATAAACAAGCATGATTAAGTTTTAGTATCTGTTTTTAATGTAGGTGACCTCTTCTAAAAGATTATATTTGGAAATTTTGAAAGCATTATCTCTGTAATTTTATTTATATTTTGGTTTGTGGTCAAATGTTTGTGGTATTTTGATCTGTTTATAGCAAAAGTTATATCTGCGGAATAAATTGTTGTACTCTTATCAGTATTAATTAAGCTCTGATGATGGAACCTTGATGAGTATTCCTTTCTTTTTTCCCTTATGTTTTGAAGTTTCTTCTATTAAGGTTTATAGGGTTTTTCTTATTTTCCTTCTACTTTGCGATAGGGGAACATAGGAATCAAAATATAAAATAGTAGCTAAATGGTGATTGTGTTTTGCATGTGTATGAGTGTGTCATCTTTTTCTTCCTGTTACTGTTTTCATGTGTAGATGCTTGCAACTTGTACTGTCAGCATTTTTTCTTAAAATGGAATGGAATTTATGATTAACAAACTTAATTTATTAAAATGAAACAAGAGACGTTACCTTTTAATTTAACGTTATTAATTGCTGCACCTGTCCTGTATCATAACATGTTGCACAGGAGTTTAAAGAAAAATCTGCCTAGAGAGCTACTTTTTATTGCATACATTGTACAGAACCCACTAGATGGTGCTAATTGATAAATAAGTATATAAAAATATATATATTTATTTATTTGTATATGTATACACATACATACACATTTTACACACACACATATATATGCACACACACATATATGTGTGTGTGTGTGTTAAAAGTTGTAACCAAGTCAAAGGGTAATGTGTTCCTGCTGTGATTAAGTTTTCCTGGGCTTGCGGTGGGTTAATTCTGCCTTGCTGAACTGCAGAAAAATGATCTTGCCAATATGAGGACCTCAGTGAAGCTGAATAATCTGGCACTTGGAGTAACTTTCACTGAGCAGAGGACTGCAAGGGTGCTGTTTACCAATACTGAAATTTAGCGACTCAGCCTAAATAGGGAATGTGAAAAAGCACAAGTCAGTGCTAAGTTTTCACAGACTATGGTGAGAATTATTTTATTTTATTTTATTTTATTTTATTTTATTTTATTTTATTTTATTTTATTTTATTTTATTTTATTTTATTTTATTTTATTTTAGGCTTTAATCAGGATTTCTGTAAAATCTTTGCTATGCAGAGAATGGACTTTGAAAATCTGTCTGGCAGCTAGAAGAACAGCTTAGCATTCATTCACATTAGCGTGTGGACATGAGCTAGCCTGTGGCAGAGTTAAGAAAGTTATAGGTACTGTGTAATGATTTGAAAGTAGAGTTCTCAATTCAAACTATAATGAGTGTTTAAAAATATTAGTAGGAGAAATTAAGATTACAGAGCAGATAGTGTCCAAGTAAAGCGTGCTTTTAGGCAAAAGAAAAGCTTTTCATGTTTATATAAATGTCAGTGTTTTCTGAAGGGATAGATGAGACCTTCAAGAAAAAAGCATTAAATACAGACACATATTTATTTTGTGTCTAGCATCTCAGTGAAATCTTGAATTTAGCCTTGAGAGAAGGCTGCTAGCAGTGAATTTGGAACGACCTCCTCTTACCACGCAGTGCTTCTTCCTGTTCTTTGTGCATTTCCAAAGATAACTCTTGTCTTTCAGTTATGGCTCACTTTCTAGCTTCTTCTTCTAGTGTAATTATTGGACAAAGTAGGACCATACGACAGTTCATTTAAAACATGTCCTCGTAGCTTCTTTACTTGGAAGGAGATGCTTCTTTTGATTTCCTTGAGTATTTTTTTAATGCTATCTTCATATTCTTGGCAAGTTACCTCCTCAGTCCTCTGACTCTGGGAATAATTTAACGTGAATTGGTATTAGCATTGGCACAGAAAGTATTGTAAATTTATGTTTGAATTCACTTTATGACTCTTTCTTCAGTAATCAAAGTGTCAGCAGTAGGAAATAATGGAATGTTGTTTTTTTTCTAATTTGCTGAATTAGACAATCAAATTTGAAAGCAAATCCTTAAATGTCCAGGATAGCTGTTTTCCTTCTTTCCCAGGAACAAGATTACATTTGTTCCTGGAATATTTTGTACTTAGAGGACTTCAGATAATAATAGCTTCCAGTGACGGCCTCCCTATTGACAAGACCTTTTTGTTCTTTCCATTTTAGCTGCAGTCAGTGTGTTTCTTTCCTTTTTTAGTTTATGATAAGTAGTATCTTTTTTTCTCTTTAAAAAGAGATCAATATTTTCCTCTGAAATATTCAATTTTTTTTATGGTAAGTTTGAGAATGGTTAGCTTATTCAGTCTCAAAAAATATTAACCTTTCGAAAAGAAAACCCCTTCCTCTCAAATTCCCATATAGACACATATGCATATCTATTAGACATATAGGCATATATATTCCTTTTATTCTGATCAATATAAGTTCACCAGTTTCTTGAACGAGGTAGTTTTTCTCTAGTTTTGTATTTAGACTCGTCAGCTGTTTGGTGGTTGCAGTAGGGATTGTTTCCATCTGTATTACATTACTCTCTGTGCGATTCTACCGAGCACTGTTTCTCAAAACTGAAAAGCTTCACTGGAAATTACGATGTCTTGATTGCTTGCATGAAGCATTCCTTAAGTAAAAGTATATTTTAAAAGTAACTTTAAAAGGCATGTTGTTTATATGAGGATTATGTCAGAGAGCATAATGGAAAAACTCTAAACAGGAGGTAAAATAAGTCCACTGAGAAGCAAACAAGCCAGCCTAGAAGGGGGGCACGTGGGCATGGTATTTGTGCAGAGGAAAGGCTTTAAGGTATGAGAAGGGGAGGTGAATTATCTATATACGTCTGTATGTTTCAGAATCCTAGTAGAAGGGAGTATGAGTTGGGAAGTCTCTGACTGCTGATATTTTTAGGAGAGGGGACTTCAGGGGTATAAAATCTAAGTGTGGTGATTCAGCAGAGCTGCCTGCAGTGCTGTTGTGAGGGGTAGTTTGTCGGGAGGTGGGAGAAGGGTTTGTGGCTTCATGGTCTGGGTCTGGCCATGCAGCCTTGGGATGAGTATGTTGCCTCCTCCTATTTTCTCATCTTGTTTATGTCCTTTAAAACATGGCATCGTTCCTGGGGTTTGTCCATTACTGCAAATGCTGCTCGCTTTCGACGAGAGGTGGAAGTGTAGAGGGAACAGCAGCTCGTGGGTAGCCCAGATTCCCGGGAAGCGGGGCAGAATTTCGGGTGACGGTGGCATTAATGCGATACAGAGAAAAGCCGTGGTCAGCTGATAGAAATCCCTGAATCACATACGAAAAACACCGCTATGGGCTCATAAGTATCACACTATCAGTAGTTAAAAGACAAAAAAAAGTCAAGGTTGCAATGATGTCTTTCTAATTAGAAGTCAATTTAGTAGTTGTGAAGAGCAGTTTTGAAATAGCATATTAACTCAGTTCAAAATGGCAATACTGCCTCTCTGGGTTTTTTTCCTTTTTTTTTAAACAAATTTAAAGAGCACTATTTTATATAGGTCATGATTCTACAGAAAATTCTTGGCGTATTTTTATTTTAACAATTTTGAACTGGTACTTGGTAGGTTTACTGTTCAAATTTTGTTCCACTTGAAAACGTATTTATGAATGGCAGTGCATTAAGATTCCAGAGATCTTTCAGCATCCATGGATTCCCACTTGAAGACTGCTGGTTTCAAAGGAGAAAAGGGTTGATGGTGTCGTGTTCCTTTTTTTAACAATAAAAATAGATTTCCGTTTCAAGGACTTCATGTCCTAAGCTCAAACAAGAGAATTGCTTCATTCAAATTTGCAGTTTTTCTGATCTTCTTTCCCTTAGAAATGGGGTTAAAAGTACAGAATAACAATTTTGCAAATACTGTATACAGTAGCCGTGTAAGCTGTTTGGCTCTAAAGAAGCAGAAAAGTTTATTTTGGAGCAAATGCAACTTGTTTGGCTTTGGTCTGAACTTCCTCTATCTACCTAGGGACCCTCTTCCTATAAGCAAAGTCATCAGAACTTTTTCTTATTACTAACGAAAAAATGCATTTGAATAAAGTCTGTGAAATCTCATAATAGCAGCTTTATTTTATTGTGCAAGGAACAATGAATTCAAAGTGAAAACTGTTCCATATAGAAAAATAAACATTTTAAGAAACTCTGCAAGGAATAAGTGGGGTTGGAGCCAGTACTTAATCTGTTCTGCTTAAACTTGCAAGAATAAAATATATTGGTCTCAGTCATGTTACCATGTGCTTTTATATTCTTGAGACTATCATTTTCTTATTCTTGAGCCTTTTTTTCTGTGATAAGAGCCAAATAATGTAAACTTTTATTAAATAAGGATTAAAATGTAAAAATTTAGCTTTTTAAAAATCAAGTAAGAAAAAAGAACTAAGCAAGCTCTTAAGGGGTTAAATTCACAAATAAAAAAATAAGAGTATTTTATTTGCAAATGGAAACAAATAAGGAAATGAAAAATTTCACTTAAATGCTGTTTTAACCTTTAACATTCTAGTGGCTTAGGAACCTATCTGAATTTTGATAATGAGCTGTGTAAGAGCTGGGTGAGGTATCGTGGATTAGCTTTAGTTCTGCTCCAGCAGTGATTGCGAACAGAATGTGAGGCAGCAGTGAGATAGACAGATGCCACCCATGGATGTGTAAACAGGAGAGAGAATTTGAATTATTTCTTCTTCTTCATTTCTAGATTTAAATAGGGTCAATACTTAAAACAGAAGTAGAATGTAGAAATTCCAGAAAGGAGCAGCTGGAATGGTCAGAGGTCCATAAAGGCAGATGGAAAAAGGTTAGGTTTAGCATAAGGAGCACTTGTGGAAATGCCTGCAAGTTTGGCTGGACAAGGGCATCAGAAAGGCAAGGGGAATAATTTGTCCTTCAAGATAGGATGAGAGGCTAGGACATCAATTTACAGGAAGTGAAAAAAGTAGGGAATATATGGTAAATGCAGTTGGTAAATAGATGGCAAATACAGTAACTTTCAGAGCAGACATCATTAGCAAGCATGAAGCTGTTAGGTACAAGTGATCTTGAAACAGTTGTATGAATTTTTATGACCCATTGAGATTCCCTCTGGGCCTGTTTTCTGTTAGAGTCCTTCCACTGCAAGATAAGTGCATGTCAGTACCTGTTGTCAGCCTTGCACATCAGGCTTATGATTAACTGCATAGGTGACACGGTGCACGGCAGGCCACTTGTAGGGTGCCTGACCAGAGCTTCCTTTCCTGCGTGCTGCTCTGTGCCCATGTGTCTTCGCTCCATTTTAAATTTTCTTGGCTAGGAACAACCTTAAAAAGGAAGAGTAATGCTAGAGACTTAGGAAGTCTTTCTAGAGCAGATCTTCATCATCATCATCTTCCTCAGACTCCATCTGCTTATCAAGGTCAAACAAGAGCAACGAGTGAAAAAATGGTTGGTGAGGAACGTCTGAAACCACAAATCAAAAAAACAAAAACAAAACAAAAAAAACACCAGTGGGATTTTGCTGTAAAACTTACTGCAGTGTGTGTTTTATTTTGAGGAATTGCTGATTAGGCAATAGAGACTAGTTATTTGGCTGAAATGACAGTTTACGTGGCCTGGTTTTCAGCAAGGCTCTTAGTTGCCCTGAAGAACAGTGCATCAAACAATTCTGCCGATGGAAAGCTGCTCTCTTCCCCTGAGCTCGCTTGCTTTCATTTCTAGCATGTCATATTCCTGTTATTGGCTTTAACAGAAGTTTATCATCAACACATGTTATTTGCAGTCACTGTTGACCGAGCACTTCTTTCGCCTCCTTGGAAAGACAAGTTAGCAGCTTTCTTGCAGCACAAACAATGCTGCCCTAAACCTGAAATGAGCAGCATCACCGTGTCCTTTCTGGCACTCATGGAGCGGTGCAGTCCTGATGTGTGGACTTATTTCCTGGCACATTTCAAATAATGGTCTTGTAGCACTCGTGTGCCTTGGGAAGGCACATGGGCTGCTTCCTTCATTGCAGGGGTTCTGCTCAAATGAAGAACAGAGAAATTGCATCCCTTTGCCTCATGAGAGCTTTTAGGTCCTGTTGACAGGGTTTTCTTTTTGCACTGATACCTGGAAGGCTCCTTGTAGCTTGACAGGAGTGGGTTTAATCATCAGTGGATATAGTGGTTTAAGCTGACAGCAAAAATCCAGTGAGTTCAGTGTTGGGTGTCATCCCATTTGTATGAGTGAACTGGTTCCTGAAAGGAATATTAAAGGAAGTAGTTACTGAGTTTCCTTGGGGCTAGGCACATCTTTTTTGCAGCTGTGTTGACTTGTCCTATTATAAACCTACTCCCCTCTTCCCCAAGAAAAACAAACAAACAAAATGCCCTTTAGCAGCAGTTGAGATGATGCCAGAGCTTCGGGATCTGGATTTTATCCCTTTGAAACTTTTTTTTTCTCTTTTCTAGCAGCATTTGCCTTCAGTTTCTGCAGTCTGTTTTGGTTTTTAATTATCACACAGTTTATACCAGACAGTCTGAAGTGTTTCTGATTTTTAAGTGATTTCATGTAACAGTGTTAAAAAGCTTCTGATTCTTTTATTATAATGTGAATTTTGATTTTTGTTTGTTAAAACTCCCAACCATATTGTTTTCAATGACTTGCCACTCTATTGACACCTGTTTAGGCAGAAATACTGCATGCCAATGGTGTGCCTATGAATTCATCAGAGTGTCATGCATCTGCCCTTTGCAACAAGAGAGACTTGAGAGAGTTGCTCACCTGTAGGGATGAATCATTTTGCTGTGGGAACTTGGCCCAAATCAGAGAATTCTTCATTTCTGTTTTTATGGCTTGAGAGGCTTGCTTTGGTACATGTGGCATTATTCTCTGAAAACTTCTTCTGCATTGTGCAAGCATTTAATTTGTTAGAAGCAATTGAAAATTACTGTGGGGACTGATATTCTCTGCTTTGTGTTACAAAATTTAAAGCAAACTCTGAGTAGGTAGCTCTGATTTATGCATTTTTATTTTGTCTGTCCTTTTTTGAAATACGGAGTGCTGAACTCTTAGGAATATTCTACGTCTCTAACTGCATTCCAGGTCACCTGGCCTTCACTGAATGTGATTTAAAAGCTGTAGGTGTTCTGAAAAAGCCACTTTTTGAGATGTTGCGGTGGTAGCTGAGAGCAGCCGGCCTTTGATTTGCAGCTCGATTGTCCTACACCTCTTGTGTTCATGATGCCACTTTATTGTAAAGCTGTTTGTTTATCTGCATTCATTTACGTGCCAGTGCTGCAATGGTACAGACTGCAGGAGCTTGTGCAGGAGCCTTTTATTCCATCCATACTTCTGCTCTCTGTAAATAGGCTTGCAGACACCCACTAACTCATGAAAATAAACAGAAAAAAGGAATTTCTCTTTCTCTCATCTGATGTTATAGGCGTCTGAGAAGAGAAAAGGTGGTGGGAATTAAGTGATCTTTGATTTAAAGTCTTACCTCAATCAATATATGTATGCTCTTTCAGCACATCATATTGCATATTTGTATGTAATGTGTGTAATTATAGTTTGGGATTTTTTATGGTTATTTTCACTTTTTACATTGTAGTCTACCATTGTTTTTGCTGCTTCCAAGTAGTTTACTTCAACTTGACCTATAGTTTTTAACTCACTTTATACAGTAAACTCAATGTCAATAGTATTTCTGCTACATTTTTTTTAATAGAGAACTTAACTTAATCTCTCTGGGAAAATTCAGGCACAATTTCCCTTGCCCGCAAATGTGCCAAAATTGTTTGAATTTGCAAATGATTATTTTTCCTTCTTGCAGCCTTTCTCAAAAGCATATTGTAAGTTTCACAGAGCCTGGTAAGAACCCTCCAGTGAGAAAGATAGGGAGGTACAAGACAGGTCATTCAAAAAACTCAAACACCTAAACCCAGTAACTTAGCTAACCATTCCGCAGAACGACGTGGTGTGTTTTATTTATAATGCATAAGTTTTGGTTTGACAGACTGGTCTCATCTGTGAAGAGGCTCCCAGGGTTCCAGCTTTATACTTAAATGCCAGCAGAACTTAAAAGAGATGTACGGTGCTTTCTAGGTTTATAAAGCGTGCTACAGTTGTAGGTTCCCCACAGGTTGCTACTAAAGAGATGGCAACAATATCAATGATACTGGACTCCAAATATAGCCACAAAATATAAGCAAGACCATTCTTATTAAATAGTATTCTTTAAAATGAATCTCATATAAGTGGTTGAAAACGTGAAATCGGTCAATGCTCTCTCTTCTGATGTTTTGAATCTACTTTCATGCTTCTCTCAGTGTTTCAGGATGGCTTTCATTTCCCTTACACTTTAATCTCATGGAGTGAGATTCACAAAGGTGCCAAGTATTTGCACCACCTTATTTTTCACTCAGTTTTAATCACCCCTGTGGGAGCGTGCAGTCCGGAGGCCTGGCTAGCAGCGGATACACCTCCCACAGGGATGCTCCCCTGACCCTCCGCCCAACCCCTGGGCTATACAGCTAATTGTAGCTGCGCAATAAAGGGGGACCTGCGCCATCAGCCTCGACCCCGGAGTCCTCCTCCGTCGCCACCCTCACCAGGGCGCAGGCTGCCCCACATATTGGTGCCCGAACAGGGACGCCCCACACACCCCCATGGATATTTCATAGCCTTTGAGTTGGCATAAGTGTGATATAGGAGGAAAAACAATCGGGACGATTCTAATTGTTACCTGTAAAGGGCTTAAAGTAATTAGGGTTGTTGAGTAAGTAATTTACCCTTCTTACAGCAGTCACTTGTGGGGTTGTATTTAAGAGGGAATATGATTTTTAAACAACAGGAAATGTGGGTTCTCCTGTCTTCTCCTTCTTACCTCGACACTTCCCTAGTGTATTCAGTACATGACTTTTTTCCTCAAAAAAATAAGTGAGGAATGCAGCTCACGTGGTCCTTATCCTTTAATTCAAATATGTCACACTAAGCAGAGATCAAGCATGAAGACTTAAAAAATAAATTTAAAATATCACGGATAAGTTACAGTCTCAACAGCGTTTAAACTGCTGCGTTGTGTGAACTGGACATTTACTTAAGAAAGCTTCTGATTATTAAATATTAAACATTTAACTAGCTTTTTGTAACTAGCAAAATACTTTTTAAGGTATTAAAATACAGACTGTCATTCTGAAGTATTTTTAAAATATATTTGATTTGAACAAGGCTTAAATGTATGTTATTCCTAAATACTATTTCAAGATTTTCTTACAGGAATATGCTAGCTGCCTGAAAAAACGTATTTTTGCCTCACTGAAGTTTTTTGCTTTCTCAGTTAAGCTGCACAAAATCTCATATCTTGCTGCACTCAGGAACCTGCTACGTGTAAGTGCTGCACACAGTAAAAATAGATCAGTTATCCAGAAGTTAGGAGTGGGCAATATGTGTAGGAGAGCAGTAGGAAGTTATATTTTTGATATGTATGGTAATTTTATACTTGATATGGAAGGAGATCCTTGTTTTGTGAGCTTATTGCAGTTTTGTGTATACACCAGTGCTTTCTATTTTGCTTAGAAACCCCTATTGAATTATAAGGAGATGAAAGATAGCTATTGCATATAGATGCAATCTGGTTAAAAACAAACAAACAAACAAACAAAAATAAGCTAATTTCCCCAAGAAGACAACATACTATCAAGTGTTTGCACCAAACCTGACTGGGGGTTGGATGAACTGTGCTGAGGTTGCAGCGCCTGTTGCCCTGCCAGCCCTCTCGGCCACCAGCCACCCTCCAGCCTGATGCTGCAGCGCCTGCTGCCCAGCGCTGTCCACTAATTACATCACGTTTTCTTGATTATTTGATTAGCTTCCACTCTATACTTAAGGTTTGTTTTGTCTGTTATTCTCTACAACTCACCCAAAAACTCATTTAAAAAATGTTAATGACTTCTTTAAATATTTTGGTGAATTCTAATGCCCACTGCTAGGAAAATATTTTTTTTTTTCTCGAGTCATTTCCTGTTATAGACAATGCCAATATCCATACATGATACCTTCTTTTAAGAGCTGTTTTTGTTGCAAGAATTTACAATTCTGTAGCTTTTTTTTCCCTTCAAACGGGTGGCTACCAGAAGGAGGCCTTGGCTCTCTTCTTCCTTTTTCTATTTTCAGTGGTGAAGGCACCTGCTGGGCGTCCAGGCTAAAAGCAGCTCCATCGGAAGTAGCTCTTTCATTTTCTCGAGACGTGGGAGGTAGCCACGGGCAACTGCGTTTAAGCTCAGAGCTGGCTTAAATTCAGCCTGGAGAGAATCAAATGTTGGCCAGAGCAGGAAAAAATGGTCAAGTTGAGCCTCTCTGATTTATTGGGTCTTTCAGAAATTCAGGTTCGCAGTCTAAGTAAACCATGAGTTTTGGCTGTACTCAGGAAGCTCTAGCTGCTTGTTTTGTTTAGTTTCCACGCTCTGTAAGCTGGAAACTTGAACTTCTCCAGTCATGTGTGCTTTTGGTCACATCCAGTTGGGCTTACTCTTACTTTCTGTGAGTAAATGATATCTACGCAAGCTGTATTCAGAAGCAGAATTCAAACTCATGTGCAAAGTACAAATACAGGTCAGAAGAAACCGTTTTATGACATGATCTCTTAGTAATGAGCGACTATTTTGTCTTCCTGGTTCCTCTTGGCATTTCAGAACTCTCACATCCTTTAACAAGCTGTTTGCAGAAGTAATCTTAGTCGATTCCTACCTCATCGCTATAAATTTGCTAAGACTTAGATCCTGTTATGCCACACTGCATTAACAGGGTATCGTATGGCCTTTACTTCAAAGAACCTACAATCTAAATGAATAAAACCAGACTTGGATTGAGAAAGTGTTATGAGACAGAGCAGAAAGAACAGTAAAAACGGCAAGCACCGTTTACCCAGCGTTGTTTTCTTCTGTCACAGAGTTGTTAGGAGCTGAGTCTGAATTCAAAGGATGGGGACGGGGAGAAGGAGGAGGGAGCGCTGGGAAGTGAGAGTAAAACGAAGCAGAAAAAAAAGCAAATGTGAAAGACGAGGGAAGGCTGGAGGAAACAAGTCAGTGCAAACCAGAGGCCGGCCAGCTCGCAGTGTTTTCTGAATGTCTCGTTCTGAAAGATCACCTGTTTGGTGCCCTTTCCAGCTCTCCTTCCTCCTGGAATCTGTCCCACTCCGCATGGCAGGTTTGCCCCCATGGGCACCAGGGAGGGAGAAGGTAACGTGGGGGGTCCCCAAACCCTGGCGATGCACAAGGGGGTCCCCAGCGGAGCCCGGCGGCCCCACCAGACCTCGCGTTCCCCGACTTGTCAATCCCCAGGATAATGTAAATAAAATACAGTGGGTCATTAGTTGCTTTTGGACATTCTGAAGTTACCTTTAACAAACTTGATGGAAGCTTTGAAATATTTTGGGTATTTGAAGATTTAACACTGGAAAAAATCTCAAATTTGAAGTGCATGAACTGTGGAGGAGGGAAGAGGTTGGCTATTTAAATGATGGTATATCCTTTCTCCCTTTCAAAGAACCAAAGCACACTGCAGTTTTCAGTTGGATGAGCCTACATGAAAAACACTTTAATTTGTGGAGTAGTACCTCTTCCTTCATATGTGTTAGGATTGGTATTAGCACTACTTTGTCCTTGTTTCTGAATTATTTTAATGATGGCAGCCGCTCCGCCAAGCTGTCTGTCAAGATGTGGGTGGCAGGCTATTATTTCACTTCATAAATCACAATTTACAGTTTTTCTTTATATCCATCTTGGGGATAAACACTTTATGCTTTGTGTTTTCAGCAGCAATATAAAATGTAATTGATACTTAAAGCAATATGTTAGAAATATGGACATAGAAAGCCAGGGGAGAAAAATCACAAATGTTTAGTTTTTCTGTGGCTTGGTCTACATACTGAGCATTTTTTCCATCTGATTTCATATTCTTAGCACTTCAACAGAGGATGATGATGAATTACATTTACATGATTGCTGCCTGTGGGTTACTATAAGGATGTTTCTTTAGTTACAGGCACTCAACAGATCAGTTAACTCAACAGGGTTATTTGTAATGTTTCTTTTGCTGCTAAATAAACTTACCGTTTTGTGCTATTGTCTTTCTAGATTCATGAAAAACTACATTATTATGAAAAACAGAACCCAGTGCCCATACTGCACGGTGCAGCAGCCTTGGCAGATGATGTAAGTGTCCCCTGCTGAGATAACTGGTACCAAGTCTCCCAAAAAACTGTCTGCAAGCAGAGCTCCTCATAGTGCAAACATATGAATGTAATCCTCTGAGCTGAAAGCATAAGAAGCTGCAAATGTTTCCAGAGGTGCTGTCATCACTGTGCTTGTTGCTGATACTGCTTTGATATTTATTCACTTGCCTGTTATAAAAACATTGCATCTAGATAGCCTCTTGTTCTGCTTTGGTAACTACGTAATAGAAATTACAGGTTGGAACTCTACTGGGAGGGAAAAAGCTGTCAACTATTAGTGTTTTGAGAAAATCACAGACAAGAGGAATGCTTTGGAAAAATAAAGACAAATGAGATAGCTGTTCTGCTGACAGAACATGAAAAATGACAGATAATAGTACAGAAATGAGGCATATGAAATGCCTAGGAAAAAGGGTTGTTGAAAAACTATTTAAGAAAAAGTACAGTAGTGATTTATGGATATTGGTGCTTTCCAAATTACCTTCATAACCAAAAAATAAATTGTAGAAGTGGCCGTCATTGATGGAGTAGTTAATTTCCTGTTACTATAACTTTTATTTTAAAGAAAAAAAAAAATCCAACCTGCCATTTCTTGCTATTTGGTTAATTCTAGGATTCAGATGAATTGTGCACACACCTGTATAAACTATGACTGAACTTGAGGTAGGCCAGGACAGAGAAATGTTTAATAAACTGTGGTTTAGGTGAAATCCAGAAGTCTTTGTTGCAAGTGATGATCTCAGGTTGTTTTTTGGAAAAGGCAGAATGTGTTGGGATCTGTTTCAAATATAGCATGTTTGAAGCTTGTCTTATTTTATAGAGGTTTTAAAAGCTTAGCTGATTTTTTTTTACATAATTAATACTCTTTGATTTTTAAATTAGACAATTGGTTAAATGTTTTGAATTGAGAATGGCAACATCCTAAAGAAACACTAAGTTAAATATATTACAAGTATATGTAAAACAGGTTATATCATAATTTAATAATGTTTCAGTGGGAGGAAATCTATATCCTGTGACATACCAAATATAATAATGCATTAGCTTTGACATTAGGCATATATCAGTAATATTTTTATAACCTTCAAGTGCCTATGAATAATGTGAATAATTATTTTGAAAATTAGAAAGATAGTTGAAATTGTCTTCATTAAGATCCCAGTGACATATTAATAATCCTTGTTAACATTTGTGTTACTGATCTCTGGGCTAAAATTCTTAAGAAGAATCAGTTTCTTATTTTTGGATGAAAACCATAGTTTTTGCTTCTTTTTTTTTTTCTTTTTTTTTTTTTTATTTGGCTATTTGCTGAGCAACTTTGTTCTTTCTTCTGCCTCATTTAAAATGTGTGCGGTTAGAAACTCCTAAATTAATCTATGACTCTTCAATTACGAGTGGCTGGGGGGTTGTACCTTATGGATGTATTTTAGTAATGTTTTTTAAATGCATGCATGTTAAGCCATGAATGTCTGTAGACACCTGCCTAGTCTCTATGCATGGCTTCTTTTAAAGATCCTCTTGCTGGTGCTCCGTTTTTGCATGTGGCTAGTGGAAGTATGAGGAGCGTCCTATAAAAGTGGAGTGTCCTCTGGCCGCTGAAGTCAGCCTATACGTTGCAAGGTTACATATATTTTCAGTAGTTACCAGCAACCTTCAGGCCTGTAAGTTAATGTAGTACATTAAGTAAACTGGTAGTAAGTACAATGTTTTTTGTAACTCTAAGATACATGGGGTTTTAGCACCAAAGTGCTAATCAACGTTTGGCACATTTGTCCAACTAGTTGTCATCACAGCTCCCCATCACAGCTTCGGTTTACCTCCTATTTGGGAGCAGTGGCCTCATGTAGGACTCTTGCTTTGATGCAAACCGTACAAACATGTCCTGAAGTGTAGTTACACACTATGAACTAGGCCTTGAAGTCATTGGAAGCACTATACTAACAAAGCAAGTTTCAAAACATTCCCAAGAAACTCCAAACTCTCCGGTCCTGGTATCCTTCCTAGCCCGAGCTCTGCCTTGCCCTGCTTTCCCCTCTCAAGAGCAGCCACTTTTCATGAAGCGTTGGTGAAGTGCTTGGTTCCCCCAGCAGTGCGTTTTGGAAGCGCTTCTCTGGCAGCTTTCCTGGCAATCCTGGGTCACCTGGGGATCAGCTGCGGTGACAATATTTGTTCCCAAAGAATCTCACCAAGCTCCTACCATAAGCGGTCACAAGTCTTTGCCCTTCAGCAACACAGCAAAAAACAAGGAAAAATTCAGTGCAAAACTGCTGGGAGCAGGGCAGGCTGCTCCGGGGCAGCCGTTTGCTGGGAAGCACAGCTTGGGGCTCCTGTTCCTCTGGACATCACAGGCGCTTTTCAAGCTGCACTGGCATTAGAATCAGTCTGTTCACACACCTCAGTACTCTTGTTTCTTACTGTTCCAAGTCTTGTGTACCTGTACCTACACCCGCACCATCAAAGCTGATGGCAACCCAGCTTGTACACATCATTTGAGAAGCCCTGCAGCACCCATTCCTGCTGCCTGACTAGTGTCTTCCTCAATGAAACTACAGATACCTCCATTTTATTCATTCCCTAGTAATGAACAGCACAAGCTCCGAATGAAATGAGAGCCAAAGGGAACCTGTGTCCTTGAGCTGTGCTCACTTCTCTCACAGGTTATTTGCAGTGTGGCAAAGCTCTACCCCAGAACTTGCACACTAGGTTTCTGGCAGATTACCTTGATCCCTGCTTTTATGTGCATCAGGTATTTCATTTTGACCTTTCCTGCACTATTTTTTTTTTCTTAATCCTATTATATGGACATAAGATTGTTACGATTAGCATTGATGTGTTTGATAAATGATTTTGCATTATGAATTATAGGGAATGTAGGTGATAAATGTTTGGTTTCAGTTCTTCTAACTCTGTGTTAATATGAGGGTTCAAAAATGTTTTCTGACTATTGCTTCTCTAATTATACATCATGCATAATTTCTGCAAAATGTGCTTATATCCAGTATTTTTTGAAATTTTAAATAATCAAAAAATGAAAGTAAGAATTTAAAGCTAAGCTAGGTGAGTAAAATTGCTTTTTTTTAAATCACCAATCTTCTCGGAGAAATTTCTGTGACATTGATTTAATATGAAGGAATTAAGTAATTATCTGAAATCCAAATTTGGATTATGAGCTATATTGCTTCAGAATGTTGAACTAAAGTTCAGTGTCATAAAGAACATTTTAGCTTTTCCTTCTTCTGGAAAAACAGCCTGAAGTCTCAATTGGTGCAGTAATAGGTGCCTCTGGAGTCCAAATTAGTTGAGAACGCAGCGATAAGGAGCCCTCGGGATCCAGGCAGCCGTGGGCCCAGGCCTTAGGCTGCTGCTCTGCTCTTCACCAAGCCACAGAGCTTAGGGCAACCAAGCATCCGTTACTGATCTCTGTGTCAGGACTCTCTGCGTTTGGGGAGCTTGAAGAGCTGATGACCTGTTATAAACCCTATTATGATTAACCCGCTTTACATTTAACAAGCTGCTTCCAGGATATGTGTAAACATAATAAAAGGTTCAGATTGCTTGCGCTGTAGGGGCACTCTGCTTTCTTATCCCAGTCCTAAACAGCACAGCTACTGTGGGTTTTTGGAAGCAGGATGGATTTCACCACCTCATTCAGAAGCTGTTTTTTATAGACAGTGTCAAAGTTTGATCCAGTCATTTTTACAAGCAGCCCTTTGTCTGCACGCAAAGGGCCATTCACTTAAATGAAGTGCTGGGATTTGCCCTCATTGCTATAAATCAGAGTGCGATCTGGCTCTGCTGTTGCCAGAAATGATTACTTGCGTTAAACTGAGCCGAAAGGCCTGGCTTAAATCTGGTCCGCTGAGGGCCAGAAAAAGAAGCACAGTGATTGATGGTGTTTTTCTTCATGTTGGCTTCTGTTTTAACACACTGGAAAGTAATAACCTTGAACAAGATAGATTCTCGGTTGTCACTGATGCACTGGATACAGCGGCGCTTTCCTAATGGTCTTTGTGTCAATTCGATCTCCCGCACAGCTGGCTGAGGAGCTGCAGAGCAAACCACCAAACAGCGAGATCAGGGAGCTGCTGAAGCTGCTGGCAAAGCCCAACCTCAAGGTGAGGATGAGTTGCACCCGTGAGTGCCTCCCCCATGGGTGCCTGTGTCTGCCTCCCAAGGCCGCGCTGCCTTCTGTCGGCTTTAGGGAATACACCTGTCTTTAACAGGGGATGCACTATTGGTAGGAAATGCCTCCTGCAAAGAAATGTGTCTGCACTGAGAGCAAGTTATTACACTGTTACTGATGTTTATAAGAGTAATTCCATAGAAAGCTGTGATTTATTTACAGCGGATATTCCAAAAAGCAGATATTTGACTGTGTAAGACACATGTTTCCCTTCCTGCATTGTTTGCGTGTGAGTTTGTGTGTGTCATGGGAAAGAACTACCTATATGCCTGATATTTTTTCCCAATGAGTGTCTTCTCCACTCACCATCCCATGGCAGACACAGCTGGAGGAGCTGGTAAATAGCACTGCTCTCTCCATCATGTTGGCGAGGTGAGAGTACTGCCTTCAGGCACGGGCTGCTTCCTTTAACTACTTTCATTACTTTGCCCCCCACTCTCAAGGGCAGAAAAGGAAAGGAAAGATGTGGGGACTGAGTTTCTCCAGTTCTCTCCCAAAGACTTCTTGACTCTGAGTAGTGTCTGAGCTTATGCAGTGCGCTGCCTGAGATTCCCTAGCCCTTCTGTATCATTCCAGGCCTTACTGATGCCTGGAAAAGGTTTCTTTGTTTTGTCCTTTTGTCTACATTCCTGGGGCAAGATGATGTCTAAAACAACTCTTCCTCCCATATGTGAAGTTACTTAGGGTAACTGATAGTCTTTTCCAAAATGTTCTGGAAGCTCTTTCTAAAAACTGAATAGTCTTGATTTGGGATTGCCTTAAGCCAGCTGCATGTTATCGCTAGGGAAGCTTTCCTCTCCTGACCTGGCTTTAAGTATGGTGTCAGCTGGAGAGGGCAGCCCAACTTGCAGCTTCTTCCAGCTCTACTATAGTACATTCATGGTGAGAAGAAGGATGACTAGGATGTATTTACTGCATTGCAGCTGTGTGAGGGGGCAGGTGTTGCAATGTAATTATAAGCTCATAGACTTGGTTAATGTGCAAAAAAACGAATGAGTGACTGATAGAGATTTCTAGTGACAGCATTATTAGATGAATATTTACATATTTTCCTTTTGTGTTACAGAATTGTTTTGTTACATATATCTTCTTGTATCTGATACATAAAGTTTTGACAATTTGTTGCACATATCTGTTCACATCTGACATGAAACTTTGACAAGTTAATGTTATTTCATGGTTTTTATCCACAAAAGAGTGTTTTAAAGAAGAAAATATTTTTTCTGAGACAGTTATAATCAACAGAACTGAGATTTATGAAATGTGCTAGAACTTATCCCAAGGTGCTGCCAGGTGCACTTTCTTCATGTTTTATCTCATATGATTAACCTGGAAGTAGAGCAGAACTCGTAGCTCCAGGAACAAATCAGGGGGCCTTGTTTGCCTGTGTGCAAGGTTTTGCATCTGTGGTACAGTTTAAAAACCTAATCCCATGAGCACAGGCCAGCACATCTATTGTTCTCCATTTCCAATACTGAATAAAGATTCATGATTTACATGAATCCCGTTATACTCCATAAAGACAGCAAAAAGTAGAATAGTATTTCCATACCTTAGGACCTGAATCCACCAGGATGCAGTGTTTGATTTTTAAGCCGGCCAGGTAGTCAACACTTTAAACTGTAGCTCATTATCTCCTTCAGAAAACATAAGTACAGCAACTTGCATCTTCAAGTCTTTCATGTCATAACGGCAAAAGTACAATTAAATGTTTACAGTCGAATGAGGAAGATAACTACTAATAGATGTTTATACTTCCAGTGATTTCTTATGCCAGTTTAAAAGGCAGCTGAGTCAATCATTAAAAATAGTAAAATATTTCAAATCATAGATTCTTAGAGCAATTGAGGTTGGCAGGGACCTCATATCGAAGAGTGACGCTAACTAGAACTGGGTGTATCGAAGCTTGTACATCGTCTTCTGTTTCTTGAAGCTGTGAGGTGTGGGGGCACCACTGGGGGTGTGTGTGACTCAGTTGCAGTAAAGTGCCTTCCTCGAGGATCCTAGTGGATGTGTGTGCGTGTCAGCTGTAGGTACACTGAGATTTGTGGTGGCCGGCAGCCGGCAGAGCGTGCCAGCCCGGCTCGCCACGGTGCCGACCCGCCGAGCGGCTTCGGGCCGGAGCCGCGTCCCGTCTGGCTGGCTTGGAGTGCAGGCAGGTCACGGCGGGTCTGCCTGTGGGGACCCTGCAGGCTGCTGACGGTGAGATTTTGTCTTCTACAAGTGCCTGTTTCTGCAGGCCGTGGTAACCGTAGCCCTCGCAGGTCACTGAGGCCCTGCAGTAAAGCAAGGCACGGAGCAAGGATGGCTCTGAGTACTATGGCCTTCCTCCTTCACACTCCTGGACTGTTTTACCGCATGTCGCTTGCACAGCATCAAGAGCTGGCACTTTACAGTGATTGCCTCTTTGGTGGTTTGTGTAGTGTTCTGCTAAACAGCTGCCACTCTTTTCATTATAGGCTTTAGATAGCGTGGTAAGTTTGGTGAAACCTCAAGTGAGTCAGGAATGGAGGACCGTGTTGCTGTACCTAATGTTTTATTCTGTGTGATTATGGAAAATAAGCCACATTTGAAGATGTTAATTCCCGGCCTGTTTGGAAATGGAACAGTGCAAGTAGATACTTAGATTTATTTCAATTCCTATTCAGTATTCATTGTTCCAAAACAATTATTTTTATATCTTAATTATTTTCCTTATAAACACAAAAATCATTGTCTATCTAAGAAATAGGAAATAAAGATGAGTGTTGCTTTAAGTTGTAGGTACAGTATAATAGTTTAAAGACTTGTAACTCTTTTCCACTTCTAATTAAAAAGCCTTCATGGCTGGTGACTCTCAATTCCTTTTGTAACAAGGTTGAAAAGCTGTGTTCTTTTGGGGACACCGCCATAGCACTGGAGCATAATTGTCATCTATTTTATAAAACAATTGAAATACAAAAAAACTTTAAAAATTAACTGTAAGACTTAGCATTTTAGGCACTTTGCTTCTGGGCCTCTAAACCAGGAAGGCTATAGAAAGATTGGACCATCTTTCAGTCCCTTTTGCAATTTTATCCCAAGTACATTCACTTTGAGACCAATTTGAGATAAATTATTCAGATCTCATCGACTCTTAATGTTGTGCCTGTAACAGCAATTGCTTTCCCATTCCTTTACATATTAAAATTAGATTTATATCATTTAAAATGTAGCCTTATCAGAACAAGTAGAGTGTTTTTTAAAAGTAATATTAAATATGTTCTTTGTAGTCCTAGGGTACTAAGCAGAACAACCATTATTTTTAAAAGCCTCTGCACCTATGCTAAAACTATTGTAAGGGATGACTATACCTCTTATGACCTGGAGGAAATTAAACTTCTTTAACCTCTTTAAGAACGCCGGTGGTGGCTCTGCCTGTTTCTGCACGGTATTTTATCTTGTGTTTATGTGCTCTGGAAGGATTGCCAGCCACTAGTTTCAGCCATAAAACGGGTACATAAACACGGGCACAAGGCACAACTGAATGGCTCCAAGGCATCGTGGTGCAAGAGCGTGTAAACTATCTGGAACGCCTGAGGAACGGTACCTGTAGCTGTGCAGGGAACAAGCAGTGGACGTTCTTAACGTATTTTTCTTGGCCTCTTTTTTATTACCCTAGAACGATAGAATTTTGGAAGTAATTTTAAGATAACTTGCAGAGGGAAGGGAAAAGCGCTCTCATATGGCTGGGAATGTTTTCAGATTAACTTGTCCATGGACAACTTCAGTGTGCAGTTCAAAGAAAATACAGATTCTTTAAACTACGTTGTTTTGGATTTTTTAATTTGCTCTGAAATGGCAAAGCTGCGTACACCAGAAAACTGTAAATAGGATTTACACTTGCTGTTTTACTTGCAAGTCATTTGATGTCTCTTTAAGTTTATTCATGCCTTTTCGTTTCACAGAACATAAACAATTTTCATCTGTCAACATTTGCATCTCCAGAAGTCCCTCCTCAGCTTTCCTTCAGAATATAACCATGAGTTAAACAGAAATAAAATTGCAGATAGGGAAACCAGAGCAGTTTATGTTCTTTGTATAATTATTTCCTCCTCTTAGCTTAAAGCATACGTTATTAGTTGCCCTACCCTGTTCTGGTTTTCTTATATTTACTAAGAAGTTCATAAACTCTAGCCTTTATTTGATATCCAGCTGCTGATACCAGGGTCTGTGCCAGCTGGGGCTCACTAGATTTGCATAGTGTCCTAATAGACTGTTCTGATCAAAGTGCTACTTGTTCTGCTAAAAAAATAAACATTTTAAGCCTTTATCAGGAGAGCCTTATAAAGCTGCCTTACAATCACTGGCAAAATTGACTATATAGTTTACTATGCAGGAAAGAGCAGGCATTTTTCTGCAGAACTTTAATATATGAGGTACTCACAGAAGATTTGCGGTTATAATAATATAAAACAAAATCTGGTATTGCTTTGAAAATTTTATGAAACATTTTTTAGAACATGTAATTTTAAAAAGTCTTAATCTAAACTTTTTCCTCTGCCCTCCATTTCCTTTGAAACTAGAGCTCGATTTCCATCAGGGCTTTTTCATTGGAAAACATGGTTTCTGCAAAATCAATGTTTTTTTGCTGGAAATTGTCGGGATTTGCCTGAAACTGTTCAGGTTTTGTATCTGGAAAAGCCAAATAGGACTCTCAGGTCTGTTAGTATCTGAGCTGCGCTTGGGCTGTTAGCAGCATCTCGAGTGAGCTCTATTTATTTACCCATGGTCATCCAGATTCGTTGGTAGGGCAGGTTACAGGGGGTGTGCGTCTATGCTGGTTTTTTGTTTGTTTGTTTGTTTTTACTATATAAGTTTGTTTAGCTTGGCATACCTCACTCTATAAGTTAGGTTGCATTCAGTATGTCTGTAGGAAAGATAATCCTCTTTTGCAGAATCAGAGGTCTTTAATGTGTAAATCCGCAAGAGCCAATTTGATTTGGGATGCTATGCTGTAAAATATCAACAGCAAGAGAAAACAAGTTGTTTTCCAAGTCATAGAGGCAAATTATCACAAAAGCAGGCAAGGAACACAGCATTGATGGGCTCAAATCCCTCCTTGATGGAGAAGCCTCTAGATGTCCTGTGCACACCAGCCATGAAGCAGAGGGAGAGGGGGAGTGAGCAGGGCTGCAGAGGCTTTCATTAGCAACTGAAGGAGGTCACTCTGCTCCGTGTTGCCTGCCTTTTATTTGCCAAGGAGATGGTCAAAAAGCAAGAAGGCAGGGGAGGAGATTGAGGTGATTTTATGTACTTACCTTAAAATAAATGTCTCCGTTGCTTGCTCGGCTAGACAGATCAAAGGCTATTTTTCTGTGTTTTTTTTTGAAGCGGCGTCTCTTTCTTGTTGAGTCCTGCTGCATGTGCACTGCGGTTGAAACCGCCAGCTGTTTTGAAGGAAGTAATTACTATGGATTTGATGTAGAAATTAAGTGAAATTGCATGGTCGGTGTTATGCAAGTCAAACAAAATGATTGCAGTGCTCCCTTTTAGGCCTATAGCTGTGAAACAGTGAAAAAGTGGGTTATTCAACAGATTTTCTTTACTGTTTCCAGCAGGTTGCCAGTTTGGGAAGCCCTCCCCACACATATTGACATCCTTGTCAAAGGAAAAATAGGATCTAAAATTGCACCTTTTTGGCTTGACTTCCTATTTTTTTCTTTCCACTTATATCCATAAGCATAAATTTAAGGAGATCTTGTTGTAGAACACTTCTTGGAAGAGCTGGGGAAAACTTGGGGAGAGCTGCAAGAAAATATTGGTGACTTGGAGGGCTGACAGAGCTTACATAGAATAATATAAAACATAAGATAAAGGTAAATATATAACAGCATAAAGCTGCATACATATATTTAAGTGACAATCATCATATTACCCTAGCATGCTCTTGGGGCTGTTTCATGCAAAATGATGTTAAAATAGGCAGCCTGTGTTGCAGTCAGCTTAGATGTATAGAAATGCTAATACTCACTAGCAGCTAATGTAGATGTTAAGAGATAGACATAATAAATAAAAGCAAAGCCAGGCAGGTTAGCTGGAGAAAATAAAAGATTTGAAAAGCAAAACAAAGATGAGGTAAATTGCATGAATTCGTGTAAAAATTTCAATTTGCCTGCATTTAACCACAGTATTCATGTATAACACGCAGAGACTGGAAACAATCCTAAAACTGGTAATTTAGGTAGAAGGAAAAAGACAGAATGGATAAAATCACTTCCTTTTCAAGCAGCATTTCTCTTCAGCTAATGAAAACAGGGAAAAAAAGCACAGTGTGAAGCAAGTAGTCCCTTTTGTCAGTGAAAATTGTCTATTTTCTTCTTTCGGAGCTGCTTTTTCCTTGCAGTTGTCAGGCCATATTCTATCTGAACTGCCTGAGCTTTAAGTCTCCTCTTTTACTGAATCTGTTCATTGGCGGATTAGGTTTTTTGGGTTTTGTTTTGGGTTTTTTTTCCTTTTTTCTTTTTTTTTTCTTTTTAGTCATTCCTGAGTTTCTAGTCAATATCAAGACTGTGCCTCTCCTCTCGTGATTACATAGTTTGTAATTCTGTAAGGCTCTTCAACCCAAATATTTTGGAAATCCATCACAATTTGTCAGCTTTTTGCCTCTGCTACTTATTGGCCTTTTCTTAAAGAAAGTCAGTCCCTTTCAGTCTCGACTATTCCGTGATGCAGTGTGATTTAAGAGGCAGGATTTGTTCTGTTGCATCATTTAGATTTTAATATTTTATAATTCTTCAAAGAAAAATTTATGTACATACAGAAGATTTACTTAGATATAATGAAGACGATTATACTGCAGCATCCAGGACAATTTCTGTATTCAATTAAACTGATGTATAGAAATAGTTCTTCTGTTTTTTGGTGTGGGAAAACTGCAAAGCAGGCAGAACTACTTAAAAACAGCTTAAAGTGCTGGCAGCTTCCAGAATGTGTTCGCTAAATGAATGGCACTGCAAGTTTTAGAGATGCTTTGGTCAGATTCTTCAGTGTTGGTTTAAAATCAGAGCTTCCTCTGCTCTGATAATGGCTACGTGTGAGCAGAAGAGGGGGAGGCCACAGCTGAGGAGAACACAGGGCTGCCATCTGGAAGAATATTAACACCTTTCCCAGATGACATGGACGGGCCGAGTGTTTCTGTGCACACCGAATGGAGCTAGACTTTGGGAGTGTCTCCAGGGGCTCCGGGCAATGAGCAAAAGGAAGTAGGAGTCTGAAGATGCCGAAAGTCCAGGTTGCTGTTGGCTCGTGCTGTCTGGCTCGGGGCTGCAGGTAAACCCATCAGTTCAGATTGGTGCATCTGAAATCAAGAAACTGCATTTCCAGGCAGGGAAACTACCCCTTTGTGAAAGGAAGTTCATATATTCAGGAATAAAAGTCCGCCATAGTCAGGAGGAAAAAGTAATATATACTTGCTATTGATCCAGCTGAGATGTTGTCATGCTAAAAACATTAATATATGGTAGATATTAAAAACACAAAAACATACGCATATGGTATGTATGTTAAATACTTTGGATTACTACAGTGACCCAACTGCATCAAAGTCAGCTAGGGAGCACAAAGGAATTTGGAATTAGCTTGTCCTAGCTCATTGGACAAGCTTGAACTTGAGGGCAGCTCTGTCTGAAGTGCAGATGCCAACAGGCCCAAGCACAGAGTGGTTTTTTCTCTTTTGTACATACCTAACTTACTGTCATGTCACATAATATATAATTTCTGGGGAACTTATAGCGAACATATAGAAAAAGAAACAGTATTTGAAGGACAGAAGGAAATTAACTTTTTTATTCCATGAATTATTGTATACATTGGCTTCATGATCACAAATTGAGAGTCATGCTTTCAATTTTCTTCCCATCATTGTTATGCATAGCTCAAGTTATACATGTCCATTTCCTTGAAGTTAGCTGATTTCTTTAACATTACGTACTGTGCATATTTAATCAGAGAATTTTATTCAGAACAGAAAATCTGCTGAAAAAAAATTATTAGAATATCGTACCTTTGCAAGGAATTTTACGCATTTTTCTGCTTGATAAACGGTAACTGTCACTGGCATACTCGCTCGCTGGTTTTATTCCCCAAGAATTTTGAATCTCGTCAGGCAGCCGTCCTCTGGTCTCTGCAGTGGCACGTCCGATGTCTCTTGTTTTGCTGCTTGCCCCCACTCCTGGGTTACACTTCAGGCTTTAGCTGAGCTGAGAAATCCCAGTGGAGACCTTACGCGTTCCCACGAGCTGCTTTGCATGCGCCTTGGGGTTGCCCTTATTTAGCAGGCAGCCTTAATGGTTAAGTTACTGCCACACGCTGCCCTTTTCCGGAGGCTGTTTTATTACCCATTTACTGGAGAGGGGGAATTAATGGAGTGGAATTCATATGCACTTAACTCTACCTCAATATGAAGTCCTCTGCATGTACTCCAGATTTAAAAGACTACTTAAAGGCTATTTTTTCCTTTAGAGGAAGAACATTGGCTCCCTCATTTTCTTTCCCTCTCACCTAAATTCTTATTTTCCTTTTCTCCTGTTAATTTTGTGCTGTTTACCAGTTATTCTTACATGTTTAGTGACATTCTGACTCCTTGCTATTTTTTTTTTCCTTTCTCCTCCAAACTGTTCTCAAATCCAGTCACTTTTTGGTGCCAATCCCGGTGCCTGTTTGCCCTCCCTGTGAGGCTTCTCTCTCTGTTTGCACTCTGCTGCTTCCTAATTCTTCTCCATACTTGGCTTTTATGATTCTTAGGCTTCTCCTCCCATTCTGATGCCCCCTCAGCCCTTCTTGGCTTACATTCAGTCTCCTCCAGAAATTTGAGCTTCGTCGTTCAGCTTTTCTGCTTTGACACCTGTCTCTGGTGTCCCTCCCCTCACTCCCTTCATTTTACCTATATGCACATTACTCATAAATTGGGCTTTCCAGCGCAGAGTAATATTTTCCGCCTCCGTTTTCAGCTTGTCTGTCTGTATTTCTTCTGTAACCTTATCACAAAGGAAAATACAGCACAGCTGAAGTGCTGCAGAATCGCCGCTCTGCCAGGTGACTTGGGGGGCACGGTGCTGCGCCTGCGCCTCGAGCCTCTTTTTCCCTCCTGCAGGGCTTAACTGCTCTGCTTGCTGCCACCAGAGCAGAGCTGAGAGGTCACAAACATCTCACCTGGTCGAGCTCAAGGGCCACTTTATCAATCTGAGCTGCCAGGAGAGCAGCCCGTGCTCAGGCTGTAGCCTAGTGCAGCCACAGGCCACTTTGCTCCCTGGGGCTTGTGGGCAGCAGTGCTGCAGCTCTTTGCTTTGGTAGAGGTCAGTCTGAGTCCTCACAGATTTTATTTCTATAATCTGGTTTCTTAGCTATTCATTTATTTATTTATTTCTGGAGGACTGAAAGGAGAGAGGGTTCTTTTGCTTCTGTGTCTGTTCTGTTTTCCTTTTTTTATTTAATTGCTCATTTTTCTCAAATCTTTCTCTAGAGTAGTGAATGCAAAACAGTTCTGCAAGCTCAAACTTAAATAGAGTTTTTAAAATCACAAGTCAATGGCTACTTGAGGGTGTTTTTTCTTGGAATATAAATAGAAGCAAAAATAATATAAAATTTATCATTGTTTTGGAGGAACAAAAATGAGTGTAGTTAAATGTAGTATAGTGAAACGATGCATATTTCTCAAAATATAGAATGTTTTCATTAATAACATTCTCAATTTAAATAAACATTTAACATTTCAGAACTGTTTTAACTTCAAATGTTTTTAGTGCCAAATTCTCTTTGTGTAAATTGATAGTGCAAAATTTCATTATATAAACTGTGAAATGATCAGTGGTAGCTTTAATATGAAAAGTACAGTACAAGTTATTAGACATTTCAGGGGCCTGATGAAAGTATTCATGTCCAGCAAGGTCGTGTCTAAGAATTTAGCTGAACATCAATATTTATATTTAGGTAGTGCAGGAGTTTGAATCATACCTTCTTTTAAGTTCTAAATATGGATCATGTTTATGTTAGTGAATCATAAGCATAGACCGTAGAGCTGAAATAAAATCCCTTTCCCCAGAGGTGCTTAGCTATTCGTGACCCTGCTCTTGGATCATATATACATGGTTCTGAAGAGCTCTGTGTTTCAAAACAAAACAAACAAACAAACCGAAAAGCCCCAGAAAGTGTCTGTGCTTCTTGCAGTTTGCTGAGAGGCAAAAGCTCCTATCCCAGAATACAAGGCTGTGGGGAATCAGTCAGTCACTTCTGTATGGAAAGAGAATATTACTGCCTATGCACAATAGTTCTGTGGGAAGCCTGTTCCTGAAGGGTTTCTGTTTGATTTCTTGGTGCTTAGTTTAGTTTGCTTTTGAGAAAATCTGTAACTTTCATATACGGTCTAGTCTGATACACAATTATTTGGACTAAGTATACGTTAAGTTAAACACACACTAAAAGAAGCTGCTGAAGAAATATCCTGTGGGTCTGTGAATATGGTCATTTACTCATGTGCTGGAAATATATGAGAGTTCTCCTGAGGTCATGTTCTGATCATTTTTAGTTGAATTCGTTAAGTAAAACCAAAATAACTTACATTTCTCCTGCAGATTAATTATTGACCCGTATTTATGTCACTAAACTTCTTTCAAGAGCACCTATAGAGGGCAGAGAGTGGAGCATTGAAGGAAGCAGGAGAGCAGGCTATGGGAAGGGGCTGTGAGGACGGAAGCTCCTCGAGGGAAACGCATGTCACCTCTGCACTAAAATGTGTATCTGCTGTTAGATAAAGTAATAGCAGGGTGTGGGGAAAAGTCTTGCACTGAAAACTTCAGCGTGTTGTGGTACAGTGTGACTGGGACAGGAGCTGATTAGTTCCCCTTGTTCTGAGTGAAAATAGAGCCTGGTACCATGGATGGGCCTGGCCTGGCAGTGCCCAGGCTGGGTGATCCGTTTGGGCACTGTGTCCGGACTGTCTTTAGAATGTTTATGAGCGGCTGCCTTTCACTGTGGAGATGGGACCTCGGGTTGTTTCCGTCTGTGTTCTCTATCGGCCTCATCGTTTATGAAATGATGCATAGAACCTCATCAAGTCGACCCAGGCCATGAGCGTGCCCAGGGCTTTTCTCTAAAGCATCTAATGCTAGTATTCTGCAATTACATCTTTGTATTTAAGATTTTGTATTTTTTTGTATTATTTGCTTTTCCAAGTATGTGGAAAAATGTAATTGCAGGATACAAGTTTTAGATGTCTTAACTGTAAGTAGCTTAAAGTAAAAGTAAACATTAATTTCATGTTGGCATTTCTTTGATATTTCATATACATATTTAGAGGATTGCATTTGATTACGTGTGTTTTACATATGTAATTCCTCATAGTACATGTTTCCAGCAAGAACCATAACGGTTACTCTCTGAGGCTGTTGGCTCTGATTTAAGGTAAAACTCAAATTTTGGTGGAAGTGAGCTGCGTTGTTTTGATGGTAAATAGTGTCTTGACAAGGAGAAGCTAGAATGGTTAGTTACAGAACTTTAAAACACAGTCATGCAAATGTGTAATACACCTAGCAATCAGTATGACAGTTACCAATTGTGATGAAGCGAGCATGGGATTCCTTTGGGCTTATACTGGTGCAGACCCAGCTTAAAAAGTGGCCCTCCAAGTTTCAGGTTTACCGTGTACTCCGTCTCCTGCTTTTATTGTGCTAGCTCGTAGCTAGCGTAGCTTGGAAATCGGGTGCAGTTGTTTATTGTCTCCTCCGTTCAAGGAAAAGAAATACGGAATAGCATGATGGAAGTGCCACTTTTTAAAAAAATATGTTACCTTTGTCAAAATACAGCCTCTGATCAATTGAATGCTCTGTCTAATGTTCTCTGCTCTTCATTAATTAGCAAATAAACCCTTATCAGAAAAATATAACCCACTTGGGATCTTATATAAGGAGTTTCTTGATCATTATAATAATTGTTAGAATACCTTGATTCTAACAATCATTGATAAATATCTTCTGATATCCATGTCAGGAAGGATGATACATACAGCTTTAATCCTAACCTGCCAGCATTTTACAAAACATTTTTTTCTTTCATTTTTCTGGTAGGAGTTATCAGTTTGCAAATTAATTTTGTTTTTCTGACTGTGGCTTTTAAAAATATTGGCAAAAACCTGTACAAAAATATCCAGTCAAAATGTGAAATATTCAAGAGCAGCTATTTAAAAACAGAAGGAATTGAAAGCAATGGAAACACGTATAAGTTTGGTGGTTACTATTATGCCAACTATAATATGTAGTCTCAGCTTGGAAAGTAAATGCATTATATTTTCCAACAGTTAAAATGGTACTACAAATAATGAAGACTCTTCAAAATAAAAACGGTCTTTAAGAGTTATGTATCTAGAAAAAGATGTGAATTAGAGTTTATACCTGGCTTTTTTTTATAATCATTAAGAGAATTAAATTTTCAACCTCCTTTAGCTTTCAAGATTCTTGAAATTCTTCAAATTCATGTTTTATTTTAAGAGTTTCTCCTTTTTTCAGGAAAAAAATTTTCTTTTTTGAAAGAAATTTTGAAGAATCTGTTATTCAATCCATGCATGAAGTGGGGAAACAACGATAAAAGAGAAGAGAAGGAGGCGGGACATATGACAGATGGTTGATAAGCACTTGCCTAAACCTTCATCAATATATTCTTCGATCTCAGTCATAAGTTCCATGATAAATTAAAAATTCATAGAATCATAGAATCATAGAATGGCTAGGGTTGGAAGGGACCTGTAGAGGTCATCTAGTCCAACCCCCCTGCACACGCAGGGTCCCCTAGAGCATGTGGCACAGGGTGATGTCCAGGCGGGTTTTGAAGATCTCCGGAGAAGGAGACTCCACCACCTCTCTGGGCAGCCTGTTCCAGGGCTCGGTCACCCTCACCATTAAGAAATTCTTCCTCAAGTTCCTGTGGAACTTTTGGTGCCTCAATTTTTGGCCATTTCCCCTAGTTCTATCACTAGCCACCACTGAGAAGAGGCCAGCCCCCTCCTCCTCACTCCCTTTCTTGAGATATTTATATACATTGATCAGATCCCCTCTCAGTCTTCTCTTCTCCAGGCTGAAGAGGCCCAGCTCTCTCAGCCTTTCCTCATAGGGCAGATGTTCCAGGCCCCTAATCATCTTTGTGGCCCTGCGCTGGACTCTCTCTAGCAGCTCCACATCCCTCCTGCACTGGGGAGCCCAGAACTGCACACAGTACTCGAGGTGCGGCCTCACCAGGGCTGAGTAGAGGGGCAGAATCACCTCCCTCGACCTGCTGGAGACGCTCTGCTTAATGCACCCCAAGATCCCATTGGCCTTCTTGGCCACGAGGGCACACTGCTGCCTCATGGTCACCTTGTCGTCCACCATGACGCCCAGGTCCCTCTCTGCGGGGCTGCTCTCCAGGAGGTCGGTCCCCAGCCTGTAGGCATGTCTAGGGTTATTCCTCCCCAGGTGCAGGACCCTACACTTGCCCTTGTTGAACTTCATGAGGTTACTCGCCGCCCAGCTGTCCAGTCTGTCCAGGTCCCTCTGGATGGCAGCGCAGCCCTCAGGGCTGTCAGCTATTCCTCCCAGCTTAGTATCATCAGCAAACTTGCTGAGGGAGCACTCCATCCCTTCATCTAGGTCGTTAATGAATAAATTGAACAGGACCGGACCAAGGACTGACCCCTGGGGGACACCACTATCCACAGGCCTCCAGCTGGACTCGGCACCGCCGATTACTACTCTCTGGGCCCTGTCATTTAGCCAGTTCCTAATCCACCTCACTGTCCACTCATCTAACCCACTCTTCTGGAGCTTGCCCAGGAGGATGCCGTGAGGGACGGTGTCAAAAGCCTTACTGAAGTCCAGATAGATCACATCCACCGCTCTGCCCTCATCTATCCATCTAGTCACCCCATCATAGAAGGCTATCAGGTTAGTCAAGCATGATCTCCCCTTGGTGAACCCATGCTGGCTACTCCTGAGCACCTTCTTCTCCTTCATGTGCCTGGAATTCCTAGAATAAATGCTGGTGAAAGGGACCAATCACCAAGGAAGTGCAGAATTCCTTTGAAAGGAATGGTTAGACAACAGCCAGATCTCATGTACCTGATCCTTGAACAGAAATACTGGCAGACACTTCACCTATATGATTCATAGGATTGTAGAGTGCGTTGCAGAAAATTGTATGTAGGACTTCTAGAATGATATTCTTGCTGAATCGAAGTTTATCTCCTAATCATAACTTTGTAATTTCAAAGTACTATACAAAGCACTCTGAATTTTCATGAGTGAGAAGACATTGTTCTGTATGCACAATTATTAGATGCATACATTGTGTATATGAAAATATTTATTTTATGGAGTTCTTTCATCCCTGTTTGACCTGTATCAAAGTTATAAGAGTTACATTGTCAACCTGCATGACACTAGAAGGAAATAAATTCTTTCATTTTGTCTCTCATAAGTTTGCAGATGACAACTAAATATTGACCTGTAACATTTCCAGGCTTTGCTCTCTGTCCACGATACCGTTGCTCAGAAGAACTACGATCCTGTATTGCCCCCCATGCCTGACGATATTGATGAGGAAGAAGATTCAGTTAAAATAATCAGACTTGTCAAAAACAGGGAGCCATTGGTAAGTAATCCCACCTTTTGTTTGGCATTTTTGTTTGCACAGAGTGGAGAGTGTTCAGTTTATGAATGTGAATGGGTAGCAGTAACTAGAAGTGTGACTAGGAGGGCATTGTCCACGTTTATGTGTTACACTGAGCAATACACTTATAAATGACATTTTCAACTATTATTAATAAAGCATGTCAAATGAGTAAGGGAAATTTGTTTAATTATGGTGTTTGCAGGCTGCTCTGGGTAGTTATATCAATAATATATTAAGCATTTATCTTGAATTTAAATCAGAGACTTCTTTTAAAAAGAGAGGAGAATGAATCCCCAAAGAAATCCTGACCTTTGTCATGAACTGTGCCTGTTAGCATTCATGTAAAAAAATGTGACCTTTTGATACACTGAAAAGAGAGCATGAAAACATATTTTAAAATACTTCAGTTGAAATCTGGACAAATTTAAGATGTCTGTTGTTGTACTTTGGATTATGAATACTAGAAAGTTAATATCTTCATGGGGATATCTGGAAAAATGAAAGGGCTAAACCTAGGTTGCATTACATGAATATTAAAATGTTTTATTGTTTTGGGGTTTTTTTATTGTTTTGGTTATTTTTATTTGCTGTAGAATGGGAGTCATCTTGTATAAAATTTATTTGTATTCCTTTTCCTCCTGCAAACCAACAAAAGCTTTGTTTTATGTTTTACTGAATATTTGTGTTAAGATAGAGATGCTGAAGAAATATCTGCAAAGGTACTTTAAGAAAGCTGTGATCTTGTGTTTGAGATGACAGGGAGAGAGTGATGCCTGTGATAGAGGTAGAAAGGTGGCTTGTCTAACCAGAGATATCTTAATATCAGCTCTCGTTCTTGATCAATATATCACATCAGTAAATAAAAACGAGCTTCAGTATGGACTGCCTGTAGATGCCCCTGCACCCCATTAAAACTTTGACCTATGTAAACTTTTTCAAAGAATCATTATGGTTGGAAAAGACCTTTGAGGTCATCGAGTCCAACCGTCTTACCAAGACCATGCCTACTTGGGTCTTAACATATTAAACACTTTTTGCCAAATATTCAAATCATGGACCTACGTATTAAGAGTTTTGTCTTTATTTTACTTTTTAACGATGGTATATTCTTTAAGGGAGAAAATAAACAGTATCAGAAAGGAGATCTGCTCTGAAACATAGGAAGAAATTCGAACATACCATATGAAATGAGTTCTAAGAGAATAACTCATTTTTAGTATTAATGAAAATATTCTTGTTTTGTTTGGATTTATATGACAAAATCTTAATAATGTAAAATCCTAATTTACATGCTTTTGTTTTTGAAATGTGATTTTCTACTAAAACCTTTTGCAAGTTTGCGAGTTGTGGCATCCTCCCGTCCAGTACCTTCTTTTCGTGCTAATCTTCTGTCTATAAAACTTTTATTTATAAGGAAGACAGAGAGAAAGCTGTTTCTTTTTTTTTTTCTCCTGCAAAGTGAGAAGCTTTGCATCAGTTGCACATGCTGGGAGTTCCTGACTGGATCTCCTTTGGAATATGTTGGAGTATGGTGCAGTAGTGTCTGTGCAGCAAACTGGGCAGTCTCTTAACTCCTTTGGAGTAGATCTAATGCCTGATCAGTCTGTACCATATTTCCTCTTGTACTGCTCATGTTTTTCTGTGATTTAAGGTGCTCTCTGGTGCTCCAAGCCCTTGCTCACATATTAATGAAGACTGTGAGAAGGAAACACAAGGGGTTGTGGAGGCCTTCTCTAGGCCAGATTTCAAAAGGTTGAAAATTGTCGCTTAACTTCCTTCCCAATCCTTTTGCAAAAGGTGATTCAAACTTTCAGTTCATCCTTCCACCTTTTTTTTAATCTTTATTACTCCTCTGTTGGTAAAGGGCATTCTCACAGTTTCACTCAAGTAAGATGAAATTGAAATTACATATTGGACGTTACATGACATTACATACTCAATGAAGTGATTTAGAACTTCCCTGAGCCTTGTTGAGGCAGAACTAGAGACTCCTCTTTTCAAGGGGTAGTGCAAAATTCAGCTGCTCAGCCTTTTTATCAGAGACCTTGGAAGGTTTTCACTTGTGCCACAGTCTAGGTTACTTTCCAGCTGTTGGAGTCTTCCTGGTTAATATTCCTGATACCTGAAATGTGCGCCGGGGCTGTGAGATGTTAGTTCATGGGGTGGCCTCGGGCAGCTTATGACCCTGGCTCCCAGCTCCGATTCCACGTTTGGTAGAGTTGGCCACGGTCCTTCTGAGGAGTCACCACACAGGTTCATTCCACACCAGTTTGGCCATGTGGAAGCTGATGTCTGCGCTGTGCCTGTAGTCAAGGAAAAATAGGCAGCTCCAGAGATGGAGTCATCCCCACTCTTTAAACTGCCTGTTCTAACAACGGCGAGGTTCATTCTCCTGAGCTGCCTGTTTCTTTTCATGAGCTGCAGGAGGAGCCTGGACACCTCCTTTGAACCAGATACCTACCTGGCTTCCAGAGCTGGACACGGGTGAAATGAACTGCTAGGATTAAGGGTGTTTCATGTTCTACTCACACAGAGTCTGCAACCTCCTTCTGTGCATCTTAATCACAGTCCTGGAGCTGGGCTCTTATTAGAGATGAATGAAATAAAAGAAATCTGATTTATAGGTGGGATTAATCTGCTATAGAGAGAGCCTGAGTGGGTACTGCCAGTAGCTGGCTTTTGTGTGCATAGCCTATAGTGTGCACCAAGAGTGGAATTCAGACAGCACCTTTTGAAATAGCTGTTCACTATAAGGTAGGTAACTGATACTTGTGTTTGTATTTTCAATACAGAATGCACTAAATTCAGCATTCGGTATTAAATTCAGTGTGCAAATGCACTAAAATAAGCTTTATTGAAGGTCTCATTTGCATTCAGTGTCTTAACGGAAAAGTATGCAAAAACGTTATTGATATTTACAAATGCCTATATTCATAATTTATTTTACAGGCTGGTCTTTCTTTCTCTGGAAAAAAAGAAAGGCTTATGATATTGGTATTCTGGAGCAGGCAGATAAATAAAAATGCTCACAAATGTGGAACCCTAAGTGGTGCTCACCAATCTGCGTCATTACATTACAAATGGAAAAAAAAATGAAGAGGCAGCCTCTCTGAAGGAGTTTGTATTATTTTTAGTGCTTTTGCTTGGTATACCTTTAAACTCTTTCTCAGTCTGATCACCATATGTCTCCCAAACTCCTTATTTTTCCCTTGAAAAGTATTTTAAACTGAACTATGCTATTACATCTGTATATGTCTCATTTAGGGTAACTTACACTTTTGGCGAGCAACACTCAAAATATTTTCCAGCTCTCAAGGTCCAACCCAACCTTCTTCCATTTTTAAAGCTCTAAATGAGGAGCTGCACTGCACATGTAACTGAAAGTACTGGAGCTGAACATCTCATAATAAGAAATTCTTGCCAGATTATATATACCTCATAGTTTAAGCAGAGTTGGCAGCGGTACAAGAGAAACTGCCTTTTCTGAAAATCAAGTCTCTGGGCATTCAAAAAGAAATCTGTTTGTGTTTGATTTCTTTTTAAGTATTCTAAATTTGAGTGGAGGGAGATTTGAAGAACCCCATTTTTCCTGTGTTTACCGTAGGTACAGCAAAAATCATAAAACTCTATTGCATCTTAAGGGGCTGCCCATTCACTTGATCTTTGAATTTGCCAGGAAGGAATTATTTTCAATTAGCTAACTTGGGTTCAATAATTTTTATGTAAACTTTAGCTTGATTTTGTTCTTTGTGTGAAAAATTCCAAGTTACCTTGACTTTCTGCGACTTCTGTCAAGTCAGCTAATCTGTGCTTAGAATTCGTTTTGTGCCAATATATTGCTAGCAGCAATTGCCTAAAGTATAAAGCAACCACTGCACTTAGACAAGTGCCTTATCATCACTTCCAGATGTCGCCTTGGTCAATACTCCCTGCTTTGATTCCAGACGGGCCTTTCCTTGGGCCTGCCTAAAAGCAAGGTGAAGCAGAGTAACCATTTTCAGACATGAGCGATGGGGGTGTGATGGTCAGGGGAGCTCAGGGGAGGGCTGACGGTCATGGTTTGCACTTGCACTCAGTGAAATATAATATTGTTGACTTCTAGGTAATGGGTGTAAAGTGCTGGTTTTTCAAGATGCTTTAATGCCAAATGGGAGTCTTTGTTATATGTGGATGATACAGTGAAAATGTCCTGTGTTTGTGTTTGGTTCTCACACCATAATGTCGCTCTTTTTTTGTTAATATATTCATAAAAAAATGCTTAGTACTTCGAAACAGATGTTACTTTTCAGATATTAATAGTAAACTTCAAAATAATAGCTGCAGCTGAGAGATCAGAACGGATATTGGTACTCGGTGCTTTTTATACAGAAGGCTAAAGTCATGAATTTCTCAAGTGAGATTAATTGCAGTTAATCATTTATAATTCCTCCTAAACTCTCAGACTTATTTAAAACTGGAATGAGGTCATGATAAGAAATGCAAGCAAATGACTACCACTATAATTGCGTAATAAGCAATTTGTATGGATGAGTTAAGCAAATGATGGAATTGCATTGCTTCCAGTTAGAACTGCACGCAAGTAAACCTAAGATGTAACTGAAATGGACAATATGCAGCTCTAAGAGTTTGCTGAGAGTGCTGGCTTCTTTTAAAGCTTTTGCTGAAGATAATATTATATAAATTGTGGTGATTGTATAAATTTTCTTGAGGCAATTTTCTCTATTTGCAATAAATAAGTTTGCATAGATCCTATATATAGATATAGGTATCATATATAATATATAACAACACAACATATATGCCTACATTAGTATTATCGTAAATATTTTAAGAAATATCTATATAGCCATAACCCCCCTTATTACTTTGTGAATTCTGTCTTCAGAATAAGGCAAGCATTTCCCTCTATCATTGCTCTCCTCTACTTGAAAGGACCATCAGAGAAGTTAAATAGGGGTCCAGTATCTTCCACTCTTCCTTGTTTCTGACGGTCTGCAGGACTCAGTTGTCACTTAGTGCCTCTTTGCAGAACACATTCGCAGGTCTAGTTACAAAGACATTTGAATGATCTACATAATTATTCACTAGAAATTTGACTACATAATGTCATTTTACCTAAATGTCTTCCACTATATTTATGTAATATGTGAAAACAGCCGTGGCTTATACAGGAACTATTCCACTTCTCTGCCTCCCCTGCATTGTCTCTCATGTATGCCACAGGTAAGCACTGAAGTACAGGAGGATTTCCCAAATTTATGTTTATGTCTTGATAACACATAAACCTCTGGTGTCAAAAAAAACCCAAAATAATTGTCAGTGAGTGCTCAGCAGTTCCAAATGCCAAGTTCAGTATTATATTTTATTGTAAAATTATACTTTAAAATGTTTTGTATATCCCTTTTTATGAACAAGCACCCTTTCAGGTTTTATCAGGCCTATCAGTACTATATCAACTTTGGCAATTACATACTAAATGTTTATAGATTAGTAAATTAAACATTCAAACTAATAAAGGGTTTTTTTGTTTTTTTTTTTAAGGGGGCTACTATTAAAAGAGATGAGCATTCTGGAGCCATTGTAGTGGCCAGGATAATGCGTGGAGGTGCTGCAGATAGAAGTGGTAAGGTGTTGCGTCTTGGCTCTAGTCATTTAAATTACATAACCCAGAAAGAAATGAGATAAAGTGAAAGTCTTCTGTACGCATGAAATGCAGCAGTATGACAAAAATTAAAAATTTTCCAGATTTGGAAAGTTGTCCAAAGTGATGTTTCAGTGCTAGTGAAAGGATTTCTTACTGAGTTGTTTTTCCGATTCACTTGCCACAGAGTGTAATTGAGTTACTAGATACAGTTTGTTTTGTTTTGTTTTGTTTTTGTAACATGATTGGTTTACAATTGAAGGTATTCACTAAACCAAATTATAACTTACTGCGTTACTTAATATGAGATTTTGAATGTTTCTTTAAGAAAATTCTCTTTAAATTTTTCTTATTTTTGGGTGGAAAAAAATGGCAAACAAATCATCATGTTACATTTTAGGTTAAGCTAGGGATTTTTTTTAATGTCATTTCCTGACAAGCCTCAGAGGTCTTAATTCTAGAGAACAATTGGGTTCAGTTCCAGTTTTATTTGAAGCATTTTGCTCATTTATACTGCAGTATATTTCAAAGGTGTCATCAAAAATGTCGACGATCTCATAGTTTTACTTCATTATTGAGTGAATCTCTATTTTAGTCAAACTTTTAAACAGTGACCTTTACAAAATTTTGATCAAAGCAGCTGGATAAATGAAGCAATATTAATGCCTGGGGAATATTTATTGAAAGCACAACACATTGGGCTCAGAAAGGGAACTACTTTGTGGCACTCCCCCTGCCTAGGGGAGCCCTCAGATTTAATGAAATTCAGTAGAAAGATTACCTATGGAAATAATTTCTAAGAACTCTTGAATCAAGGTGTCTTTTTAGTGCTCTGTGGTATCTGACTAATATAAAAATAATAACCTAATTTACCTACATGGGTGGCTGTTATCATAAAGATCTTGTATTACTGTTACCAACCATTGTATTCTCTCATTTCGTTTTTTCTCTGAAGCACTGCTATTAAAGTTAGTTTTGCTTCTGTTGGGAGAATGACTTTTACTACCCATTTTTCCATTGGCTCTTCTTGATGAAGTAATCGCAATCATCTATGAGAATATTTGGAAGTTGTAGTATATTCATTTGGGGGTTCAGCTGGTGGCTCTCAAAATACCAGCACACCCCTGACTGCCATTGTTTGGGATATTTAAAATCTGCAAAAACATAAGAGCCATCTCTGAAGATGCCTGTCCGTTTTCACGGAAGGCAATTGAGAGTAGCTATGAGGAATAAATCTAGATATATGTTGTTAAATTAGGAAGCATTTGTGCCTCTAAATTTGCTAGGTCCTCTTTGCAATACTTGCAGCTGTGTAGCTGTAAGAAAGTAGTGTGAGTGGAAAGAGAATTGGCACAGGCATTTTTCAAACATCTGCATACAAGACAGTCTGGAATAGTCATACAACAACGGTGCTAGTTCTCAGGAGGAAGGAAGGGGGGTGAGTAAATCAACTATCTCATGGCTGTCTGTGAGGACATTATCTGTTGTTATGTTCGGCATATATTCCTTTATATGCCTTCAAGTTGCAGTTTAAAGTGGATAAATAAGGCAAAAAAAAACCCCAAGTTGATAGCATCTTTCATATTGCAAAGAATTTCCATTTAATAACTCCTCTTTTCTTTCTGTAGGTCTTATACATGTCGGTGATGAACTCAGGGAGGTCAATGGGATTCCTGTAGATGATAAAAAGCCTGAAGAAATAATACACATTTTGGTAAGTACTGAACATGTCAGAATGCATTTAGAAGAGTCAAGAAAAAGTAATACAACTTACTCTTCCTGGTGTATTTCTTAGAAAAAGCATGTTCTACAATATTGCTTTTTCTTTTGGTACCATCATTTATAAACCTGTACTTCTTTTCCTTTTAAGAATGGCTGGCCACCATTACATATATGAAATTACAAAAGACTTAATAGGAGTTAATAATAAGTCCATGAATATGTTGCAGGCATCACAGTAAAACCTAGAGTTTAAGTCCTGAACTGATCAGCTGAGTTCAAACCGTTTTAATCTTCTTTATTATTAATGTATTAATTCCACAATAAAATAAAATTTAGTTGTATATGTACGTGATGTAATCAAATAATAGGGTATATCAGTAATATATTGATTCACAGCTTATAGTGATATATGTGCTTATGTTTGCTGTTCTCTGACCTACGCAATTCCTAAAGTCAACCTAGTGACTTGTGGAGCTCAAATTGAATTATTTGAGCTTTTTCCCGAAATATTTAGTATTTTTACAGCAAAGAAGGTGATGATGAGGACAACAGTTCTTTGTATTCACAGTTTAGTCATTTCTAAATACATAAATATATGATTGTCCTGCTGAAGTGAGTGATGTCTTACAGCTTTATTTCAATATCCCAAATGGTTCCTTTCAAGTGCTAGCCCAGTGATACGCATAGTTGCTTTATGGTTTTGTGTTCCCTAAAGAAACATATTTTCCTGTAAAATTAATATTTAAAAACCTCCAGGAACACAATAGCACTAGAAAAGGTGTGAACAATTTCCCCGTTTACCTCCTCAAGGTGCAATATAAGCCTCAAAAGCTAGTTAGAGCTTGTTTCAAAAGCAGCAGAATTATTGATTCCAGTCTTAGGGCTGGTGAAATAAGAACTTGGCTGCTGCTTGTCAAACAGTGAGCTCTTGGATCACAGACACGCAGGCAGAAGTATGTCTCACTTGGTAGTGGACAGGCCTGTTTCCATTTTGCTTAAATCGTTGGCTGTCTGTTGCACTCTGCTCGTTTTATGAAAGTTGTCTGCTGCCTGCAATAGTAGCAGAGTCTCCAGCTGATTAGCACTTCCTTCAATAGCAAAATGTCACTGAGGCAGTGGGAATATATTGTGGTTAATAAGTAAAAAGCAGCCAGACACACTTTAAGTGGGATATAGGGAAAGATGAATGGATGAGGTGGTTGATGATGGCTAACTTGTTTTAAGATTTATAGAGGAGGGCTTTTTTTCCATTTAGTACACGTAGTCTATTCAAAAATGTTTTTCTTTTCTAGTTTCTTTAACTTGCCAAAAGAATAAATCCCCTCAGTAGTTTTATATGATAAATATGGCACAAGCCTATTTGAGTTTTTTTATCAGGCTCTTTTTTTTTTTTTTTTTTTTAAAAATGAAATGTTAGTGGATTTTTCCAGGGATCTCCAACCTTTGCCAGGGATCTTGCAATTCCTTCTAATATATATAGATTTTTAACTGTCACATTTGCTCTTACCTTCAGTATAGAACTGAAACATGTAACTCTCAATTTTTAGCATTTCTTCTCTACCTGCCTGTGATACAAAATAAATGAGTGGGTACTTGTACTCTTTGTGGTTCACAGTTCTGTATCATGAAGCTGTCAAACTCCATGAATCATGCTTGCAAGAGGATACATTCATTGTAATTTGAGCATTTTAAAATTAATTGGAATTTCCATTCCTCTTCAGATTTATTATATTGTTTAAAATGTAGATTTTAATTCTCAGCACATTTTCTTTTAAAATATTCACCAGGCTCAGTCTCAAGGAGCAATTACATTTAAAATTATACCTAGTGTGAAGGAAGAAGCCCCAGCAAAAGAAGGCAAGGTAGGTAACTTTCGGGAACTATTGCTGTAACTGTTATGCTGGCCATTCAAATCCTTTGCTTTAAAGACAGAACCAAGGTAGTATTTATATCTCAGGCCTCAGATTTCCTGATGTGATGATGTTTAGGGCACTGTACGCTTGCATACTCACATGCTAGGTTTATAGGTGGGCCTAGCTTGGTTCTTAAGACTCAAACTCTGCAGCTGTCAAATTGAAAAAGATGATTTGCAGTCTGCTCTTCCAAATACTTCCAAATACTTCTTTTCTCCCATCCTGAACTGGGCAGATGGCACTTAAGAGCACCTTAGTTCAAAATTATCTTCTTTCCTGTTCCCTTTATTACTGTTTACTTGCAAAGTTCTTTTTACCTTTAGGAGTTGGATCCTTTAGCCTTACCAGGTACAAAGTCTGGTTGTAGGAGCAATGAATTAAACGTGGCTGTATTATGTCCTAATATGAGACTTCCATAAGGATGTCTTACAGCAGTAAATGTTTATTACATTACATTATTTAGCTCAATGTTTTTGAATAGTAAAAGCAAAAAAAAAAAACAAGATACCTTTGGACTGCCTTTAATATTTGGATTCTGAAGTAAAAACCCTCTTTGTTTCAGATGTTTATCAGAGCCCTATTTGACTATGATCCTAATGAGGATAGAGCAATTCCTTGTAAAGAAGCTGGACTTGCCTTCAGAAAAGGAGATATCCTTCAGATCATGAGCCAGGATGATGCAACCTGGTGGCAGGCCAAACACGAAGGCGATGCCAATCCCAGAGCAGGCTTAATCCCTTCAAAGCATTTCCAGGAGAGGTGAGCTCTTCAGAAGCGTGGTTTCATTATGTCTTGTAGTAAAAAAAGACACTTATTTGCAGTCTTTCAGTCAGCACTGTTGTCATATATATGCTCATAGATTACATCGGTATGATAAACCTGCATTTGCAGTAAGACAACTGAACTTGGAAACCCATTTCTGAAATACTTTGGATTTCCTTATTTGTCTGGCTAGAATTAATAATGACAAAAACTGATAGGATAACACTGATCCAGATTGAAAGAGAAACCATATGGAAAATAGCACATCAGTATCTGTATTCACGCTGATGTACTATGCAGGAATAAGAACTGCAGCAGGTTTTTGGAGACCTTACAAAAATTTGAGGCTCAGGATTTAATTTTTTTGAATGCAAATAGATTGTTTTAAGTTAATTTCTTCTAAAGTCTTCTGAATATTTTGCAATAGTCTCATGATGTTAAGTGTTTATTAATCCCAAACTTGCAGTAAAAACTGAGGAGTTTGTGTCTTTCCCCACCACCTCCTATTTTATAGGAGATTTGCACTGAGAAGACCAGAAGTGCAGATTCAGCCACTGAAAATTTCCAACAGAAAATCATGTAAGTCTGTTAACCTGGAATAAAAATCATAGTCCTGATCTTTAACCTTATAACATAGCAGTTTGTTTCAGCCTTGTGAATAGAAGATGCATTTCTCCAGGGAACAATAACTCCTTGATCACTTTGTATCAGTAGGAAAAAAATATAACAACTGAAATTAAAGCTTAAACTTTAAGAACTGTCTAAAAGCCATTCCCAACCAACTGACTTTGTTTTTGAAGCATCAAGCCCAATTAATGTTTTGATAAGTAGTATTTCAGAAATTGAGGAGTGTTCTTTTCCTGTTGAAATATTACATAATTGACTCTAAAGATTATATAATTTGGACTGCATCAATGTGGTGAAATTTATTTTGAGAGAGATAAAAGGTCTGATGTTCTCCCTTCCCTGCCACCATAAGGTTGATAATTTTTTTGTGCCCAATGATTTTTTTTTTAAGTCAGGACATTTAGTTCTTTTACAGGCTGTCTTGGTACTATTTCTTATTGTTTTCTAAACAAATTAATTTTTAATAGTCTCTGCTTTCAAATGCAGTAGTTGCACAATATAAGAAAAATAAGCTCTAAGTAAGCACATACATTGAAACAAATATTTTCTTTCCACTGGAATTTACATCAACATCTGTTTTAAGTATTATTGCATATTTTACTTGACCTGTTATTTCTTTCAGTTATACAGACTCATAACAAAGTGAGTACAATGTATGAAGCTATAACGTTTCAGTAGGATCTAAATCTTAAATACAAACATGTTTGTGAGTTCAACTAGAAATATTCAGGAACTAATCTAAAATTTCCAAACATCTTTCCTTCTCTATCATTAAAACAAAAAGTATGGATACTATGGCAAACAGTGGATGTTGGCACATTACCAAAAAAAAAAAAAGCTTAAAAAAACCCACTGAATGCATTTAACTTTAAAACGTTTTGCTGAGGTTTCAGTTGCAGTTTTCCATAACTCCTTGCCATGGCTTTTGTGTTCCTAACTTTGACAATTACTGTTAGTTTTTTAATACTCAAGTATATTTTTCTAGCTTTCATTCCATTCCACTATAAACCCTAATGATGTCGTTAACTCCAAAAGCCTAAATTAGCCTAGTAATTTCATTAACAGGGAACTGCATGGTTACATTAGAGCATTTCTGATTTACATAGCTCACAGAAACAGTGAGGGGGTCCTCTAGCTTCCAGTAAATACGTTGTTTCTCCAGGTTCTGGGTGAAGTTGCTCTGCCCCAGTTTTAGAAAGGTTTCTGATCTGGTGGGTATAGCTATTCCTGCCCACTGTTCTTGAGGGTGCATAATCCCCAACCGAGAGCCTTCAGATACGGCGGCACTGCCGCTCTGAAGAGGTAAATCGGCTGCTGCAGCAACACTGCATCATCTGTTCTATAACAGACTGCATGTTTTTACCGATCTTTTTATGAAAGGTTTTACAAGATGCATCTCGCCCTTCCAAGTAAGCAAGCTGTACCGGATTGGGAATTGCCAGTTTGTAATCCAGAGAAGGCCCACAGTATGATGTGTACTATTTTTCTCTCTGCTTTCTCCATTTACCTTGCCTTAACTAGTTTAAACAAGTGCGAAGAACTCTACTTTCCTTTAAAACACCACAGAGTTGAGCAGTGTACCTCTTGCTGATCACTTTCAGACTTCCTTGAAAAAAGGAAGGTCCAGTTTGGTGGTGTTTAGAAGGCAGAGGGGCCTCAGGAAAGAGGACAGAAAAGTAATATAGATTTGCCATTTTCTCTCTTCCTTATATCTTAGGACAATCTGGCTAAGGCTGACAGATTTCTATGGGAAGAGGAAGAGTGCTCTTCTGGGTGGATGTCTACAAAAAATAAGAAATTCATGTTTTATTGTTTTACCCCTTAATCTTACATGCAACATCATGGGAGCCCATATAAATCTAAAGATCGGACTTCTTTACTGGGAGGGTAACAGAGCCCTGGCACAGGCTGCCCAGAGAGGCTGTGGAGGCTCCTGCTCTGGGGATCTTCCAAACCCACCTGGATGCCACCCTGTGCCCCATGCTCTGGGTGTCCCTGCTGGAGCAGGGGGTTGGACTAGATGATCTCTAGATGTCCCTTCCAACCTCAACCATCCTGTGTCTCTGTGAATATCTGAAGGTGACTGGAGAAGAGAAAATGAGAAAAGGCCCTAGTGTTTTTGTCATTTTCTGCATTGTGGGGCATGGCCCACTATCAACCTCTAATGTTTTATTTAACAAATTAAATATAAAATACGTGAAATAAATATATAAATCTATAACAAATAAACATAAAGAAGTAGGACACCAGCTGAATACTTGATTCCTCTGGTTTTTGGTCCTGTGCTATCAGCATTCAGCTTGGTGTAGCGTTTGTCGGTGCTTAGAGGGGTTAGTTTTGTGAGGGAATCAATGTTCTTTGATGTGAACAAGCTGGTTTTGATAAGCTGTATATTGAAAGGTTCCTTGCTGTTGTAGTTGATCCCATCCAGTCCAGTCCTGTGATCTAAATTTCCTTGGCAGTTGGGTTGGAAAGGGCAATTTGCCAGCTGATATTCCTTACAGCTGCCAAAAGATGGAAACCTCTTGAACTTAAACAGAGATGCTAATAAAAGGCCCTTTCCTTCGGAGGCTGGAGTTACACTAGGGAGCTTTCTTGAGACATAGTAAGTAGAACAGGGTGTCAGTTCCTTCTGCTTGGTCAGTTCATCCCATAGACCCCACACTTTGTAATGAGGAAGAAACTTGATTAGGTTTCTTTGGTTTTAAAAGGGAGAATTGAGGAGAAATATTTTATTTTTCCTAAATGTCAAGAAAATGTGGATCATCTCTTGATTTCTTAGTTGGGCTTCCAGGGCAATAGTTTTTTTTCTCTCTCTCCTTATGCCAGTATCTGGAACTGGGAGGGGCTTGGTTGTATTCAGCTAGAACAAGAGCTATCTGAAACATATTTGTAAGTCTGCAAGAAGAAAGGTCAAATGACTTTTAACCACATTCTTTCTATTTCTGATTTTGATTCTTTTAATACTTACCAGCCTAGCAATATGTGTCATATATAGTAATTAATACCTATATATATTTGGGTAACATAAATTCAGAAGCCCAGAGAAGCCTTGGTGATACTGACCATATGCACACATCTTGAGGAGAGAAAGGAAAAGAAATTTTCCATGGAACTTTTTCAACAAGAATTGATTTACACTGGAAAGAACATAAACCCAAGCTAAGTTTAAATTATTAAAGGGATCAGTTTATAATTGAAATGCCAATACTTAGTTTTAGTTTAATTCACTGTCATAAGCCAAGTCAATCGTTTCATTGTATCTATGTGTAAAGTGAACATAAGTAAAAGTTAATACTCTGTAAGAGAGAGTAATGTGCAGACATGCACACCTCTCCCAGAACGGAGCCGTTGTCTTGAAAGACATAACAGACTCGTTCTCGTATTGCACCAGTCGGAGTGAAAACCCTCTAATATGTGTAATGTCAGAAGAGGAAGTAAAACAATAAACATTATAGATTGAAAGGTAAGTGAAATCACACTTTATTATTTGAAATGGGAGAGGGCACATAGCTCGATAATACCAGAGAGCAAGGTGGAGGGAAATTGATAAGCTAGCCGGAGGCTGCATGGAACAAAGATAATATTAAAGCAGGAGAATATCCAGGAAAAAGTAGGAATGAGGAAATGAGGGGGGAAAAAAAGCAGTAAAGTGAATATTAGTACTGAGAATAAAGGAAGAGAGAAATTACTACAATAAGGACAGTGGCAGAATGGTTGAATAAAAGCTGCCTTTAAACCCAGCTAGGCAGAACTCCAGAGAGAATGGTCTCTGAAAGGATTAAATTAGCACTCTTAACAGTATTATGAGTTTGAGTAGACAGTATTTGCTCTATCCTTCACTTTTTATGCTTTCTTTTCATATAAAAGTTTGTTGTTAAAGTTTTTCAAATGACGAATGCAAATCCCATGTGCACGTCGACCTATTACAGTTTTTCATTGTCAATGTAAAACTACCTCAATAATTTCAGCATTGTTAAGATTTAAAAAGATTTAAATGGATAAGACAAGTGGCAGTTTAGATGTGCTGATCTGTCTAATAAAACTGATAATGTTATTTCTGAGGCTCTTAGTGCAAATTTGTGAGGCTCTGAGTTAGCGCAAAACTCGCAAGGCATTTTCAGCATTTTTCTCAGTATTTAATACCAACAACTATAGAGCCAAAAGCAGTGTTGCTCGTTCATTTAATGTGATGGGAAAAATACACTGTGGAAAAAAATGATGAGGAAAGAAAGCAAAAGAAAATAGAAAAATGGAATGAAAGTAAAGGAATAGAGATGCGTGAGATTGTGTTCATGAGATTAACCTTCCACATATCAGGAGAGTGAAGCCTGTTTTATACCTGACTTTGGGGGTGAATGGAGCTTGTTGGACACATGCAGTACAGAGATGTCCAACTGCATGAAATCAGCTTGGAATTGTCTGAGATTCTTAGTGGTGATGGAAAGCCAGCTCTGCAGAAATCTGCTTGTCTGGTGTTCCTGAGGAATGAGGAGCAGCACTGCTTATAGTAGTAGAAGCATGGGCACAACTTCAGACCCAGAGCTGGCTCTAGGAGTCCTCCTCTTACTTCACCTCGGCTAATGAGCAGTGTCATGAGCCTCAGTACAGGGAAGAATTCTTTTTTTTTTATTAGTTCCAAACCTGTGAACTTTAATACAAAGAGTAGTCATGCACTGGCTGTAAGAGTCACTGCCAGCAAACAGTGATCCTGGCATTTACAACTTACTTTAATTTGTAGAAAAAGCAGCAATAGCCTATTCTTTTGAAAAGAAAAAGTAAATTTATATTGCAAATAATTTAGTTACTATTCTGCAGTTCTTTGGGACTATAAATATATCAGCCAAGATATGTCCCTTCAGAATAATTTTGCCTTTATAGCAATTAGTGTATTTTCTGTCATGTTACTATCTGTTATGAAAGCTACTGTTAACATTATGTTTTACACTAGCCTCTAACTAGTAACCTGTAACTTCTGTTAACTTACATAATGCTAGTGCATGCCTATATGAACAAGTGTATCTATACCCTGTGCATTTATTTATATACAAGTACATAAGGTAGGTATCGTATAAGTTAGAGCTGTTCTGAAATTATGTTTTCCTTGAAAATAGATTTGTTCAATATATTTAATGTTGAATTTAAAATACTTACTGTGGCAGAGTCATCATTTTATAGTTTTTCTAGGGCTTAAGACCTGTTTTACTTTCAATTTTGATTTACCTTATGTGATTGGCATTGTATGAGTAAGAAGAAATGTTTAACTTTAGCCAAATGGTGTTCATTCAAACAAGATGTAACCCAGTTTATCCAAAGATGAATGTCTTGTGAATTGAAGATCATATTCTGCGAACAGAAGAATTTAAACAGAGTAAGAGAAGGAATGTTTCGTACCAGTTGTATTGGAAGATGAAACATTTGCCTGAGTGTCTCCTAGGGCTCTTTTGCTTGTTGTAATTGCTACACACCTTTACCTGTGCATTTCTTCTCAGTATTTATCTGTGTTCATGTTTGATTCCTGATTGCCCACCTGCAGGGAACTGGGAGTGAAAGCAAACAAAAAAAAAAAAAAAAAGCCAGAGCTTCAGAGTTAAATTAACAAGTTAGTATCTTTGCTCAAAAATTTTCTGTGCTTTAAAAATACTAACGTCCTGCTATCACAAGGAAATTAAGGTCACCTGGAGCTGGATGACAGTTGATTCACATGAGGCAGAAGTGGAAATGGACACTGTAAATTCTTGGTCTGTCCTTCAGCACAGGGCTATCCTTCTGCGTTTTCCAAATTATCTTAGTAGAGATACTGATATCTGATCATATTATGAAAGGATTACTTTAGATCACCTTAAAATTTCTGGTATCAACAATATATATATGAGCTACAAAGGCTGTAGGATTAAAACTGTGAAGCAGCGCGAATGTGGATGACTTTGTGATTTCACCACTAACTGTGTATTCACCACTAACAAAACTAAGAGTGTTTAATTTATTTAATATATTCCTTGTAATGCAGGTCCTTGTACATCCCAATTTCTTGCTTACAAGAATGTAATAGAATTTAAGGGAAAATGGAACAGGCTTATGTTAAGAAGCTGGAACAGAACTGCTGGATCTAATTTTAAAGTGAGAAATGCTAAACAAAGATTCTTTAATAGAAACACTGTTGAAAGAAAGTCAGCAAGGGTTAAAGTTGTAATCTGGTGCTGGGTGGTTGTAAAGAGCTCAGGCAGTTCCTGGAGTGGCTCTTATTTTGAGCTTCATGAGTAATACAGTTTAGGTGAGGCCCACCAAATCAAATGTGAATATATTTCAGTTAAAATACATAAAAAGTGCAATGTCTGTAATAGTGTTTTGCATTGTTTTAGTAAGGCATACTGGCTGCATTGATGTCTTTCTAAAATGAATAAAAACATATGCTTCCTAAGTTTCCATTGCATTTCTGTTTCCTATTTCTTTTTTTCCCATTTATATCTTGATAAAATTTCACTATTTTTTCATGAACTTGTCCCCTGACTTCCTTCTTTGTAATACCCTCCTCCTCCTTATCGCATGCCATTTGATTGATAGCATTTCTATTTTCAATATTTTTGTTCCATGTTTCCTGTGCTACTACTTTTATTATCCTCCTTTCCAAATGATTTCCTGTTCTATATTCTTATCCTAGTCCTCATTAATCGCTTAGTTGTTCCTTCCTGCTAAACATCCCTGTTTTCTTTCTCTCCTCTGCTTCAATTTGGAAAGATTTTCCTGTCCTGAGAAGATATACCCAATTTTTCCATGTCTCTAATATTTGGAACATTCCAGGCATATGTCTGCAAGTAGCTGCTGCAAGCATACACCTGCATTAGTTAGTGATAAATCCCAAAATGAAAGTTCCAGGGGGAAAAAAAAAAAAAAAATCTGGTTTTAAGAGAGACAGACAATTTCCTTGGTAGAATTCCTGGCAAAAAAAAGGTGAATGGGAAGTCCCATGTTGATGGCCGCTTCATAGCGGCGGTAGCCTACGAGGTGCTGTTTCCCACATCTTTTTGTTATGTTCAAACTTAGCAGTAGCCCAGGAAAGCCAAGAGCGGCAGGGAGAGGCAGGATCCCTTGATGCAGGTGCAACCAACTGCAGAGAGCTCAAAACTCTTCGCTTTTATCTTGGTGTGAAACCTCAGTTTGTGCACAGTTTGACATCGGCTCGCTGGCATCTGCTGGCTCGCTGGGAAATCCAAACAGCTTCATAGCACACAAGGTGAAAGACCATCCCCGTTCTGAGGACGGGCAGGCCAAATGCCTGGGCTCCTTACAACTCTCAGCTCAGCCACCAAAACCGCCCCCATCTGCCACCATAACTCCCCAGGCCTCCTCCCTGTGTTTGTTCATCTTCAGGGATAAAATACCACGTCAAACCCTTAGAAATGCACAATTGCTAGTCCAGTCAAATAACTTCACTGCATTCAGGAAATTGTTTAMAWKWGGTGCTAWGARCTGTTTCTGTGCACTAGGGCCTTCGTGTTTTTTTTTTTTTTTTTTTTTTTTCCTGGACACACTTTTGCAGCCTATTGAAAGTCAACTAGAAGTGTAGAAAAACCTCAAGGAACTTGCCCATGTGTGCACAGGTGGGAAATGTCTCCTCAGCACGGAGAGGGAGGAGGAAATAGTAAGTACCTTCAGAAAGGGGACCTGTCATTGTACATCCAGCCTCAGGGTGTTTGTCACTCCAAAGAGTTCAGAAAGTCAGGAGAGGAGGAAGGGTCCAGGGTCCTTTACTCTCACCTCACAAAAGTGTCCGCGCTCTCTTAAGGCAGCAGATGTGGTCAGCCAAACCACGCTCGCTTGAAAGCACTTGCCAGCCTGCTGACGCCTGCAGTCGCCTCAAGCGTAGGAATGACTTCAAATGTGCTTTGGAGGAGTCTTCCAAATTAATCTTTCTGAAAAACGTCCTCAAGAAAAGGAATATCAAGAAGTGGTTCTGCAAAACAGCGTTCTGTGCCAGCAAAACAAAAAAGACTTTTGTATCCATTTCACAGGATGAAATGGGGAAAGCTCTTCTTGTTCCCCCCAAGTTAGTGGGGTTTGAGCTGGCAACCTTTGCTTGATACATCAGTTACCTTTTGAAAGAGTTTAAAATACCCCTTGAATAAATTCATCAGATTGTGTTAGAAGACATGCTTTGTGGGAACTCTTTGAGATTATACATAATTTTATATATTTATGTCCAGCTTCCAGAGGATATTTGAATGAGATATAGATCGAAAAATCACTGTGTGGATCTAGATATTTGTATATCATATCTTTTGAATGCAAATTCATAACATTTTGCTTTTCTGTAGTAGCCCAAAGATGAATGTAAATATGTGTGTTTTCTCCTATCAATGGAGGCAAAAGCTTAATGGCTTATTACAGGTAAGGCAAATGTCTGGCTTTATTATATTAGGATAGTGTTAGAGAAAAAAAGAAGATATATTTATCTACTGTCATAAGGCTAATCCTAAAGGTAGTAGCATCTACTTCTGTATGTAGGAAAATAGAGACCACATTCATGGCAGTGATCCTTAGAAGTACCAGGTTACAGCTGATATAAGGGAATTAGACAACTATGCAATTAATTTCAAAGAGATGATTCATCACAACTGGTTACAGTCACTACTACCACGGAAATGGTGGAAGACTCTTGGATAGGAAATTTAAAGTATGTATAACACTTGAATGTCTCTTTTTTTTGTCCTCTACTACCTTTGAGTGTATTTAAATACCAAGTTAAATTCAGTGCAGGTGTGTTGTTATATGCCTCGATATAATGGGTGCTATTTGGCGGATTTCAGAGTAGCTTACATAGCTACATTTTTTTCCTATTTATGATGTATTAAACAATACTACTTTGCTTTTTTGGCTGTTCTAAGATGAGGAAGCGGTTGAGTGTGGTAGGTGCATTTTTTTCTTCTTAGATTTAACTTTTCTTTCTTAAGTTATGTTTGCAGCCCATTTAATGATTTCCTTTCCTATTTTTCCTTTGTGCTTCCCAGAGGAAATTGAAGGTACTTGTACAAAAGTTTCCCTGCATAGCCCAATAATTTTATTTTGAGAACATGTGTTTAGAATTAAATTGAATGTAGTCAAACATTTGTAAGAGATGTTATACATATAATGCTACCATGTTGCCACCAAATACATTGGTTCATTTTTTCTTAAGTAGATTAAAATATTACAATATTCCTACTTACCTCAGGTAAAGATCAGTAGTTCGGACTATTGTTATAAGCTGTTTTCTCTCTCTTGAACTGTTGGAGGAAGGATATGTGTAGAAGAGGAGTATCATGTCATGAGGAATACTTGGGTGGCTGGTTTGGGGAGAGATGATTCTGACTCAATGACATGGCCTTGAGAGCTCTTCGTTTCTGGTTAATACTGAGGAAGTATTTCTCTGAGACAGTAGAAACTTTGTCCACGTAGTATCATCCTTACTGCTTTCCCTCTTAGTCTAGCCTATTATTCCTATGCTTGCAGCATATGTTAAAGCAGTAGCAGCTGATCTGTTGTATTTTCTTTTTAAACTCGAGGCCTTTGTTTTTAAAGGCATTAGAAATTGCAGCTCTGTTTTTTTTATCAAAGGGCCTCTGGCATGTAAAAATACATATTATGGCTATTTTACCTCAAATGAAAGGATGTGTTTTTGATCAAAAACCTTTCTGTCTAATCCAGTGAGCCAAGATTTAAAGCAGTCTGATAATTTATAATTTACAAAAAAAAGCTTGATTTACATCAAATACATTTTGCTTTCTTTTAAGTGGCACCATATTATTATTAACTGTTAAAGGATGAATAATATAGTATTAGAATTCTTCTTAGAATATTTGTTTGCTGTAAAAAAAAATACTGTTTGAAAAGGTAAAAAGATCAGTGTGCATGCTGCAAAAATCCAGAATATTTTCAGCGAAAATATAAAACAATAAACATTGTTTTATGTTTTTAAGGACATGGCTTATTTAAGGCTTTTTAATGCTATGCTTTGTACAGTTGTCGTTTTTAAAATTATTTCTTCTGTGTTTGTTGCGGGGCTTCTAACTATTCTGCTTTATTTCTTGGCTCTTATTCTGTGTGCTTTTACCCTTCGTCCAGAAGATGCTGAATGTGCTGGTCACAACAGTGGATCCCATCTAGGTGAGCAGTTGGTTACAAAAGATGATTTCTTCCTTTCTTTCAGCTTCTGTTCCCTGGAACTACGGGGTCACTTTGCTTTGGGGGTAATCTGCACACAGATGTCCTTCCTGTGCATGTTAAAAGCATGAGTACTAAAATTCTAAAAATGGCTCATTGGATTTGACATAAAGGATTTACATAGTGCAGTGTGCTTTATCTGGCTAATCATCACAAGCTACTGAAATACTGGTTGGATTTTTAAGTCAAAATTAAAAAATACTGTGAGTGGGAAAATTTGTTACTCTTTGTATATTAAGCAATGTGTTTAGTCAAACAGAAATCTTGGAGTGAGACTGAATTTTTATCCACATTTTGCTCACCTTTTCTTTCTATGTTTCTAGCTAGTAATTTTGGGCATGATTTAGTGACAGTCCAAGTAAATTTATATGCATTGGTTCCTACTGCACATTACCAAAGTAAGTCATCATAACCCAATAGCTTAAATTTAACTTTAAAACTAGTATGAGCTTAGTGTATCAGTGGGATAGGAGGAATAGAGAGGAAAGAGTCCTTTGGCTTTGGTTTAAGGATTCCAAATTTTTAACAAACATAACATTTAAAAAAGGTGATTTTTCCGTGATATGTTTCAACTTTGAATTTGTGCCATTTAAAAAACTATTTCAAATGTTTTAGTTGAAACTGGCCAGAATTCCTGTCTGTGGATGCTGGGCTAGGGTGGATCTTGCAGCCATCAGCCCTTTCCCAACACTTTCTCCCTCCTACTGTGGGAGGAATGGGCAGAAACGTGGTAAAGTGCTTCACACATCCAGACCACGGGGCTCACTGAAGCAACTTGCATCAATGTTGTAACTTAGAAATGGTTTTCATGTTGTAGAACTTTTTAAAAATGTGATATATAAACTGCATAAGGACCACAAATTATATATTTTAAAGAACTTTGGCTTGTTTCCAAAACCTTAGCATGCTGTAATTTCACCAGTTATTTGCAGAACTAATGTTCACCTGTGTTCTTTGAATGATTGTTCTAAAAATAAACATTTTACATTTGTTGGTCAGTAAAATAATTATATTAATAGTGAAGTACAGTTGCGCTGACAAATTGAAGTATACTTGGAAATGATATTTGGAATGCAGTTGCAGGTGAACTGCATTTGACATATAAAATCCCTTTGAAATGAAAAGATAATTTGGCCCATTGATTGTTTTTGGCTGCAAGTATAGCAGGAATGTGAACATTTGTGAAGATTTAACTGTCAGCAATCAGATCCTAGCAGGCAGATGAGAATGAAAACAGCAAGGGAGAGCCCACTCCTATATCTCCTTGTTTCAAAAATCTTAGGAGCCCCGTCCTGTTTATTCACCTTTCAGATTGTTTCTACTCTAAGTTCTCTTTCAATTGCATCTTACCAAGGAACACAGTCTCACTGAGGAATAACTCAGTGCTGGGCATTCTCTACGGGCTAAATGGCAATAATTTGGACAAAACCCGTTGAGGAGCTGCAGGAAGGACAGAAGATCCTTACCACTATCTTGTATCATCGAGTACTCATCGGTACGCTGATGCACGAGCTAAGGGGGGTCTAGGACATAAAGCCTCAGCCGTGGAGCACCCATAACCTACTGAGCTCCTGCTGCCCACCCTCGTGCTCAGGAGGTGTCTCCCGCTTTCCACAGGTCTGACATGGATTCTTTCAGTCCCAGGACTACTGGAGCCCTTCAAAAGCTTTGGGTTTTTTTTCCTGCCCCTTGCTCCATTTTTTGAAGATGTCGGGATCTCATATAGAATATATATTGCTATTATGTTTATTTACTTTTTTATTATTATTTTTCCCCATTCTGGCCTTTTGCATTTTGACTATATTTTATGAGTTCTTTCCCCAAAATTTTTCTCTTCCCATTCCTTCTCCCCTGCCATTTAGTTTTTTCTACTTAATCTTCCATCCTCGTTCCCTCTGTCCTCTCCAATCCTTCCTGGGGCTGAGCATCTTAGGAACTAGCCTGGAATTAGCCTCTCATGGCTTATCACAGATTAGCACTGCTTGTGGCTAAACGCTCCCGTGTTTGTTCTTAAGTCAAAGACAGGCTCTTGCACACATGGATGCTAGATAAGAGGTAACAAATCCCATGGGTAGTTACTGATTTTTTCAGCTTTTGGTGGGGGAGTTTAGCAGTCTCTTGAACAGTGCACAATCATAGTTTCCATCAGATTAATCAGTTGTACTATAGTATGCTCTAACAGCACCCAAGAAACTGTCTGTGCCCAAGTTGCAACTTAAAGAACCAAGTAATCTGAGTTATCTTAACTGTCAATGAAGGATTTGACTCGTATTACCCTGCATCTACAGCAGGATTTAATCACCACGATGGACAGCTGGGTTTCAGAGTTCCGGTAGCAATCTTTAAAGGGTAGATGTGTGAACATATCAAGTGAACTACAGCAATCCTATCACTAATTTTTGAGTTTTCACTAGATATTTATGGGTCAGTGTAGCTTTAGGGCTCTTCACTTCGGTTTGTGAATCCGGATATTCTATGAGTCATCTGGCCTTCTCTGAAATGACCTGTGCTTTAGATATGCCAGAGAGGGCCATGAAGAGCAACAGAAGAGGTAGTTTTCAAAAAGCAGAACATCTTTGCCTTTTGGGGTCGGATCTTTTATGCCCAAGGTTATGCTGTTATTAATCCCCTCTAACGTGACTCAGACGTATTTCATGATTTTTCACCAAATTCTAATATTTAAGTTATAGTATAATGTTGTATGTTTCTGCAGTAATTTCCTGAGGAATTGCTGTGGAGACCATTAGGAGTTCTTTGCCAAACTTAAATTCTAGTTACATTACCTGAGCCTTTATGAACAGACAGTAAATACAGATGAATATCATCTGTTTACTATTCTCAGTTTTGTTTTAAAAATCCAGACGTAATCTGAATTTTTATTAACCCCGTCTAAATGTGCAAGCTGGGATTCAGGCCAGAAGCAAGCAGCCTAAGAAGTCTGCTACGTGTTTGTGCAGTTCCTGTGTAGCAACAGGAATATTCAGTATGTGAGCCCTTCCATACAGGGAGGGCAAGAAAAGAAATCCCAGTAATTGGGGGGAAAATATCCAGAAATATCTAGTATATATGTTGTATTTTTTCAAACATCAGTAATGGCCATGGTACCAAACTTATTTTTGTCATTAGTACGAATACAAAAAAGTATTCATAAATGCACTTAAACAGAGTGAATTTGTTTACTGTATGTAGAAAGTATGCTAATTACTCCAAACCAGTGACGAATGCATCTAAATTACAGGCATACCTAAGTAATAGTATTAGTGAATGAAAATGAACAAAAACTCGTGTAAATATTTCATAGCATTCTAAAGCTTTGCTCTTATTCCTAGTAAGTTTAATAGGTGAATTTAAGCTGTAATACTCCCTGTTAGCAGAGTTCCTCTGATTTGAGAAGTGAGCTGTCTACTTTCCCAAACATATTTAGATTTGAATTCACACAACGTACTTGTAGGGTCTTGTTCATGTATTCTTTAGACTTATATTACTAAATCTAAATACAAGTCTTTCCATTGACACCTTTTAAAAATATCTTAGGGAAGACCGGATATGTTCTTGCTTTGCCAGTTCTCAGTTTTGATTTTTGTGTGGGGTCCAGATGGGTTTTTCTATATAAATGTAAGGGTATATAAATGTTGTTCAGAGATGACTGGACACATATTGCTAGTAATTGAAAGAATTCACCTAGAATTTCACCTAGGTTTTTTTTTCTTGATTTTTCTTATTCTTAGAGATATAAGTTGTTTCTCTCGTATTGTAGTAGGGTCCTAAATAAGGTTGTTAGCGACATTTCATGATTTTTTTGTTTTCTGTTGAGAAGTGTCATAAAGTTTGGAGATATTTGTGGTTTAAGAACATTTGTTCTTCATATTTACTTGCCAGTGGCTGTTCTTTATTTCACGAACCTTGTTGCATTCCGGGAGTAGTTTGTAGGTTAGCGTGTTCAGTACACACTTCAGTGTACGCTTCTAGTTGTATATAGCTGATACCTGTGAGCAAAGTGCTTAATGTTCAGAAGCTTTTCTTGCTTTGGTGACAGTTTTCCCCTTTATTTTATAGTCTGCATACTTGGCTACCAAGGTTAATCTTTGCTGATATCCATATTTCACAGACAGTACAGCTTGCAGCTCCTCGCATAGTTATTCACTTTCCTATTATCAAATATTCTGGCTAAGCAAGGCTTTTTCCCTCTGTTCTTTTTTAGAAGTCTATTTTTAAGCTTGACAGTTTTATAGAAACAATTCTTTGGTTTTTCCATAGGGATTTTCACCCTATCTGTAACAATGCTCTATTGTTAATTTAAATATACGATGTTTTAGTTTTTTCTCCTAAACTGTAAAATATGCAAACGTTAGAGGTTTTTCTTTTTCCTGCATGTTTCTAAATGTATTCATGCCTTGCAAGTATCACATTTATTCAGTAAAATCCAGTCGTTTTGCACAGTCATAGCTACAAAATATATATCACTGCTGACATTCTGCTAGAAAGCTATATCTAAAGGGAAATATCTGCAAATCTTCATATCGCAAAGTCTCAGATGCTATAAAATTCATTAAATAGGTGAACAAAAATAGCAGAAGTCTGCTCTGTGCAGTTAAATACAGCTTTGGTGGCATTTCAGTTTTACTTTGGCAGGCCTGGCTTAAGCACGATGGAAATGTTCACCCACACTCCAAGAGAGAAAGCTTGGGAAGGGAAAATTACTCTTTAGTAAACACAAATTTTATTATTTTTTCATTTTCTTTTTGTATTAAGCACATGCATTCTTTGTTTGTTGTCAGTTAGATTGCCCTAAGAGTACAAGATTTATTATAACCTCAAAATATAAATAAATCTTAACTTGTAAGATTACTCTCGTAATCTTCTGTATTCAATATTATGTATTGAATAAGACTTCTTTATGTGGTATTTATTCTTAGTCACATATCTTAAAATGTCTTGATGAATATATTGCTTATAAAATGCAATCAGAACTCAATGGAAAATATTAATGGTCCTTTATACAATAGTTTCTAAAGGTCAATGTAAAGTTAAGCCACATATGTAAGGATGTATAATTGCAGATGTGAGAGAGGGAGAATCATATTCCCAGGAATGCAGTAGCAGTGTCATAAAAACGTTGGATATATTTGGAACAGTCTCATCCTTTCTCCCATTACCGTGTGTTTTCCTTGCTTTAGAAAGCTGCTTTAAGCAAGCTTGTTTAGGATTCTCTGCAGGGCAACTCACGTGTGCTTAGTGGAACCACATCTGAGTTAAAACAGCTTTAAAGCTGACGATAGTGTTTAAGTGGCAAAACTATCAACCTGCAGTAGGCTTTTAATATTCTTTAGCTTTACAGAGCTTTACTAGCAAACTACAGAAAAATCAGTCCTACTGGACATGTGCTTACTTATCTCTGGCTTTTATTTAGTTATTATTAATATAATGAGGTTTTTTTGTGTGCGTGTAAGCTCTAGATGAACTTCCTGGTGAACTTAAAAAAAAAAAAAAACAACAAGGAAATACTAGCATTTTCACATTACAAATCAGTTTGAAAATAGTAAATGTTTTAATCTGTGAAGCATCTGTTAGTAGTGGAAACCTGTGACCTGAGTTTTTGTGATGCTTTATACACAGTCTGCAAAAGTGATCAGAGAGGAATTAGCCTAAAGACTTCATTGAAGGATTTTCTTCTCTCTTTATATGTACAAAAAAAGATAGATTTTCACTCCTTTAATAGAATAAGTTATTAAAGTTACTAAATAGCTCACCATCTAACAGTTTGACCGTGAAACCTGAACACACGAAGTGTGAATTACAAATGGTTGTATTAAAATCTAACAGTAGAGATTGAATTGGTGATTAAGATTTTGCATGAATGTCCTCATTAAGATCACATGTCTTAACATCTAAATTGAGATTAAGAAACCTGTTAGTAAAATGCACTGCAAGACCTGGAATTCTTGGTATTTGTAAGGTCAAAACCAAACTGGAGTAGAGAAGATTGGTTTGGCTTCATTTGACTTGTGCTCTTTTTTATTAAAAGAGAGTTCAAAAATCTTAACACGGTAACACAGAACTGAACCCTCTTCAGATAGGTGAAAATGGGTTTTGTGATAAACAAATGAAGAGTTCTGTCTTTCATACCACCACCATTACTACTACTACTACTACTACTACTACTACTACTACTACTTTAGAAATCGGCATCCTTTTCTGGGAAGGTTAGTTCTTTTGCCTCTATTCACTAACTTTCAGTTTGCTTATTAATATCTTAATGGGTCAATGTCAGTGTGTTCTCAAAGAAATTTTCCTCCTTCGTTTGTGTGTAGGTGTATGTAGGAAGGACCCACAGGTACAGGTACTCACAGCAGGGCAAGGACGTTCTGTGTGAGCCAGGTTCAGCAAAGCCTCATGCAGAATGGCGCTGCGTGGGTGCAAACGCTCTGCTTGTGCATCTAAGACTCACAGATCTTGCTCCAAGTCTGGCTTGAAGTATTTGCAGAGCTGAGTCTTGAATTTGCCTGATCTTACATTTGAAGAAATAGTTGTAATATGATTACTTCTCAAACACCTAAAAATAAGTGCTTTTACAAGTTTATTAAAACATATTGCTGTAAATTCTAGGGTCACTGAAAGTTTACATGTGTTTACTATCCTATGAAAAATCCCGGAGGGGGAAAAAGGGTATTGGGATTGTTCAGTAATTTTAAGTGCAGTTTGTTTTTTACCTTGTTACTGCAAAATAATGAAATCGACTTTGCAGTCTGGTCATCTAGTTCCTTGCAGAGAAAAGGTATGACATAGGGATGCCAGTAAAATATATGTAGAGTGTTTATTTGAAAAAAATATATATAAAGTAATCATTAATGATGGAGTAAATTTGTATTTAGTGTATAATGCAGAACATGTAATTTACTCTTCTACTTGAAACTGTTCGTGATTATTTCCTCTGAGAACATTTAAAAACTGTGTGAAATTTCCATGCTTGCAGATACGCACTGGTGATGTAACATGATTAATGCAATTGCAAATGCAAGTCTAATAAGAATATTCATTTTTAATTTCATGCTACAATATCCATAATATGAGTACCCTGTTGTCCAAGATGTTCCATGGTTGTTTGGAGTTTAACTAACAGTGTTTATTTCTATTTTTAATGTCTTCAGGAAAGGTATGCATTTCCTTACACTGTCAGCATGGAGCCAAGCACAAAAAAAAGATGAAAGGAATTAATTTTCATTAACCATTTCAACCACAGGGTGTACTTCCACCATATGTTGCATTTAACATCTGTATACCACAGTGATTTTCTAGAATTAAGGATGTTGTGAGAGTTCAGATTGCATGAATGTTTTTCTTGTATGTTTGTGTGTATATAAAAAAATATATAAGGTACTCAAAATTATTTAAATGCACTAACAAATTATTGTAATCATGTTTTATATTTTTACACGTTGTTTGTTTTGGAATTGTGATTTTATTGGTAGTCTTATATTTGCACTTTAAATAGGCATCTGTTATAGGTTAAAACTGTGGGATAATATTGTTCTAATTACCTGGCTATATTATAATTTATAATGCATTATTGATAGTTCATTAAATACATAATAGTTCTATATAATTCTATATTAATCATATATAACTATTAAATATGTAATTCATATACAAAAATATAATACATTTTTAGTCCATGCACCAATCCTCAAGCATTTGGAAGATGCTGTTCTCAGATATTTTGAAGGGGCTTCTTTCTTACTTCCAAAAAATCCTGTTCTTGTTGCAGCTGGTTTTAGAAGAAGCTTTCGTCTTAGCAGAAAAGATAAAAAAACAAACAAATCTATGTATGAGTGCAAGAAGAGTGACCAATACGATACAGCAGATATCCCAACATATGAAGAAGTAGCAAAATACAGACGACAACCTAATGAAAAATACAGGCTTGTCGTTTTGGTTGGTAAGTAGTTTTCTTTGTGTCTGTCTGGTAACCCAGAACAGTTGGTGAGCACAGCAAGCACGCAGGTTTGAAGGGAGCTCCGGAGGTTGGCTAGTCCGACCTCCTGCTCAAAGCAGGGTCAACACTGACTTCAACCCAGGCTGCTGGTGGCTCTGTCGAGTCAGGTCTGGAAAGCCCCAGGGCTGGAGATCCTGTAGCCTCCCTGGGAAACTGCTCCAGCCTTGCATTGCCCTCGGAATGGAAAGGATTCCTTACAACCAGTTGGAATCCATCCATTTCCGTTTATGACTGTTGTCCCTTGTCCTACCACCCTCCTCCTCAGTAAGGATCCCGTCTCTGTGTTCTCAGTAGGAATGAGATTTGTCCCCTGGCAATCTCTTCTCCGAGCTGAACGAGCCCAGTTCCCTCAGCCTCTCCTCCCAGGCTGTGTGCCCCTGCCCACCCTGGCAGCCTTGCACAGCACGTGCCTCTGTTTGTCACTGGATTTCATATAGTGTGGACCCAGCCTGGCAGAGGTGTCCTCATGTGGTTCAGTGCAGAGTAAAGGGAAGAATCACTTCCCTGCACCTTGCTGTGCTTCTCGTGATGCCATTTGCCTTCCCTGCTGCCGTTGTGCGCTGTGGACTCGCACGTAGCTCACTGCCAATCAGGGCCATCAGGTCCTCTCCAGCAGAGCTGCTCCCCGGCCAGTCAGTCTCCTGCCCATGCTGCTGCGGGGGCTCTTCTCATGCTGCAGGACTCTGCCTTCCTCCTTGTCCAATTTCACAAGGTGTCTCCCAGCCTATTCCTGTGGCATCTCTGGCCTCTCTGGACTCTGTTCAGAGGCCTCAAGGAAGTCAGCTGCATCACCCAGTTTGGTGGTGTGTGCAGACTTGGTGAGGGCATGTTCTTTTTGCTCCTCCAGGTGACTGATACAGGTAAGAAACAATGTCCCAAGGTGCTCTGAGGAATTCCATATAGAGTACAAATCATTAGTCCTCATCCTTTGGGTGACACGATCTATCCATTTTTTCACTCATCTATATGCCCACCCATCACAGCAAAATGCAACTTAGATACCAAGATTCTGTAGGAGATCACATTGAAATCCTTGCTAAAACAAAGGGGAAAAATGGCATTAGAATGTAGTTATCAAACTCTGTACTCTGAACCTGGCTGTCAAACAGTACTAAAACTCGTAAGAATTAAGTCAGTATGTACACAGCTTTCCACTCCTAGAGATGAGTCAATATTGCAATGTGAAAAAGAAGAAAAAGAAACAAAACCAGAATAAATTTCTATCATCAGCCAAGGCAGAATATAGAGATAGAAAGCAGCAAAACACAAGTTGAGAGAAGGGTAGATGAGAGGCAGACTGAGGTGCACCAAGAGCAGATGTAAGCAGAGTTAGAAAAATCAGACATAAAGATGCCATCCCTAGGGACCTTGCTGTTCTTCTGTAATTTATCACTGCCATGTTAGTATCTAATCAAAGCACATTGCTCCAGTCACCTGAAAAAGAGAAACTAAGAGAAAATATCTTTATTTTTTTCCCAGAAGTAATCAAAATGTCTCATGTTTTGTCTTTTGTAGTAGCACATAGGCTGATGCTTCCTTGGTAAAGTCCCCTGTAATCTGAAGGCAGCGAGGCAGGAGAAATATGACCCTCTATCAGGGACTGTTACAAACTGTTGAGTAGCTGTGTTTTTATATCACTCATATCCAAGGGAACATTAAATTTAGTTTTCAATAAACATTTTTTGTCACTCTCCAACACTAAAATTCAGCCACCTACTAGTGTGATCACTGTGAGATTGCGGGCTATATACAACAAGTAATAACGTGATTGAGTTGCTTTTTACACTTACATCAACAGAGTGCAGTGCAGAAGTGTGATAAGTAGACTTTTTATAACAAATTGCATATGTCTGATCTGAGGAATACCTAGAGATTTCATTTGATTTTTGCTGTAATAAATCAAATGAAGAAAGTGTGCTTTTTCAGTAACAAAAGCACTTCAGAAATTTATTGCAGACTTCAGTAATTCTAATGTTTTTTTCTCTGGATATTAAGAGCAGCTTTAGTCTCGCCAATACCATAAAAATGTCTTGGGCAAAATGTGGAAAAACTAGCAGAACTAGGCAACACAGGTATAGTAGAAGCGAACACATTTAAAAAGCTTCTTTTGTGCCAGTAGCAGCATTCAATATAATCTGTCAAATATAATTTGGGTATTAGTACCAGGGAAAAAAGGACAGATAATTAATTTATAATTGAAATTGTTGGGGACTTGACATGTCCAATGTGCTATGCTAGGACTAAACACGTGCTTTACTGTTGGAAGGTTTTTTAGGTTTTTGCTCTGTTCTTTCTGAAAGGAGGCTGGGGTGAAGGGCTGACAACTTTGAGGTGGAAATTTCTTTTGGCTTCGTGTCAAATTGCTGTAGTCTAATTGACGGCATGCAAGCTGCATGTATAATTTTTAGCCTTCTAGTGTGAGATGAATTAGGTTGAGGTTCAGACATACTAGTTTGTCCAGATTTCACCTTGTCTGCAAGTGTGCGTGCATGAATACAGTCTGCGTATCCTTCGGGCTAAAATAAAGGATCATCTGGAGCAGATGACAGTTACAGTTCAGGTGCTTCTCCTGTGCTGTCTTTTAATTATCATGAATGTGAGGAGCGTGCTGAGAACAAAATTATCCCATGTCATACGACCAGTCTGTTTCTGGTATTCCCTGGCTATTCCCTGGCTGCCCACACATCATTGAAGTCTTCCTTTCAGAAACGTTGCATGCATCCTAGGGTGATACCTTGCAGACCTATCAAGGAGAGACAGAATATTGTAATACTAAGTACATTTTTAGACAACAGAATTTTATTTATATTGATCGGGAAAAGTCCTGGTCATGAAGGTGGCTTCATCAGTGCCCATGAACATCAGCCTAGCACAAAATGTATTTCCTAAACATCAGAATGGATGTGCCATATAAAGCAAGCTCAGTAATGATGAGTTATTACCTTTTGTCCCAGAAGACATATATGTATGTCTGTTTTTTATCGAATTATATTATGTGCATAGAGTGTGATTGCCAGAGGCATGCAGAGCCTGAGTAGTCCCTTTCAGATGCCATGGTCACTTATGATGATACCTCTGCCCGAAGTGGACAGTTGTGGGAGAGTGAAGGAACAGAGTTTATTGTTAATAAACTTCTTCGTTCTTCTGCCTTCGTTCGTTTTTTTTTCATTCTGCCTTGGCTAATCACAGAAATTTATTCTAGATTTGTTTCTTTTTTTTCTTTTTCCACGTAGCAATATTGACTCATCTCTAAGAGCAGAAACAAACTTACTGTTTATTGGTACAGTCAAAGAATGTGCAGTATCCCAGAGTCAGGCTGTAAGTACTCCCCACAGTGGTGCTCTCTGGTCACCAATGCAAATAAAAGGCATCTGTAATTCAGGTTTGGAAGAAAGACATTTTGAGAAAGCTCTGTATTCTTGCACTCCTTATGTTTCAAAAACTCTCCACCACTTCTGGTTTTATCATGAAGCACCTGTGCAGAAAGCCAGGTCTGTCTCGGCAGGGGGAGGATGCAGTGGAGTCGCTTCGGGCTTTCCTTTCCCTCCTGGCTTTCTTTTAACATCTACAGAAGCTGTTTAGGAGGAGCTTGCGGAGGCTTGATAGAGCTGCAGCAGTACTGTAGGACAAATGGCATGTTACGTCCATGCTGCATCACGTAAACCATCTGGGCAGTGATTACTCTCTGCCCAAAACCCTCCTGGCTGAAGGCATGGGTAGGTCAGCAGGATTCAGTAATGTCTGATTTATACAGAATGCAGTGTTTACACAGGCTAACCTTGCCTGTGGGAACCCGATATAACCTCCAAGTATACACTCCCACTGCTGGTTATTATGTACTGAAACACAAAATACTCTTTCCTCATCTTTCCTACCTATATCTAATTGTTTCCACAAGTGTTACAGTTGGATACGCATGCACAGTCATTGCATCGTGGCAATCAGTTGTACTGGAGAGAAGAAGTAATTCAGCTACAGAAACCCGTCTTTTACCTAACTTCCTTTTTTTTTTTTTTCCCTGCAAGACAGATTTCTTTTTCATGTCTCAAATACATCTATTTCTACTAGTTCACTATGTATCAAATATGTATATATTTGTGAAGAATAACTTCTCAGGTCAGCCTTTCTGGGTGTTGAACTTGCATAGAATCCAATTGCCAGTTTTCTTCAAAAATGCACACATGCACACATATGATGCAAAGCTTGTTGCAAGTTTTAGGGAGTTTCTGTCTAAGTCAACAAGTGTCTGTCAAAAAGGTGAGGCAGTTACTGAGGTTGTTTTTGTAGGAGTCAACCATAGCTTAGTTTACGTGATTCAAGATGGAACAGCAATTGACATAAATATTCCTTTAAAAATTAAAGAAAATATCCCTAAATCTCTTGCCATAACACTAAATATTGCTGCGTAGTTTGATCTGTGGGAAAACTAAACCTTTCTACAGTCATGAATCTGGCATCCCTGGCATTGCGCTAAAAGAATTTGGATTGTCTTTTTCAATCCCAATGTACTGTTAATGAGTTCAAATCATGTCTTCAGATTCATATTTATTAGAGCTCGATATAATTCTTGATTGCATAAAAATGAATATTCAGATAGAGGTATACATTAAACTTAGGAAATGTAATATAAAAAAAGGAAAACTTCATGGCACTACTAGTTAGGAATCAGCCTTCAGTGTCAATTTGCTACATTTTGGGAGTCCTATAAGGACAGCATGGAATCAGAAGACTCTGCACCTTTTAGTAGTTAAATTTAAGGTGATTTAAAAATAGCAATCTGTAAGGAGAGGCAGCACAGTTGTAAAGTGTTGGTATGGCAACATTTAATCTAAGTCTCAAATGCATCTGAGTACATGAAGTCTAGGTTCTTTATATATAAACAGAGCTAAAAGTATATTGTTGACCTGACAGCATGTAGACTAAGGAAATAATATTTGGGTAAATTTGATGGGAAATATTTTTTGTTTGAAAGAAATACAACTTTTTTTTTTTTTTTTTGCTTGTATTGCACTTATTGTTTCATTCGACTTTGCTGGACATATTGAAGGTTTTAATTACTCTCCTTGCAAAAACCCATATTTGCTTAAGTAACTGTACAGTTAGAAGCGGTAGCGTGTTTTTAAAAAGACTGAGAACAAAATTAATGCCATTAGCTGCATGACACATTGCTTTCCTCTGCAGACATGCACCAGTAGAGGCTGCTGTACACCATATTAAATAAACATTTATACATACTGATAGATGAATTTACAGGCAGGTCAGAGCTGGATCTTGAAATGTAGTTGCGTGTTTAACTTACGTAAACATATAAAATTATACATACAGAAAGGCAAAGCTTTTACAGACAGACCGTAGTCTGAGGGTAGTAGAAAGCATTTGCTTTTCATCATTACGTGTTTCTCACTTCAGACAGGATGGGTAATCATTTCTGCAAGTTGGAAATTGGCACCTAAACATGCTGAAGCATCAGTCTTTGGTTCCTGCTACCAGACTTTCAATAGTAATTAACCAATATGCCACTATTTCCTTAAAATGTTTATAGGATTTTATGTCTAGTTTATGTCTGTATTGAAAAACATTCAGTGTGTATGTGTATTGCCAATGTGAGAAGAGCAAGATTCTTCCCTCAAAGCACATGGATTGTCCTTGTGTTATTTGGGTTATAAATGGGACTGCGGAGCTACAGTCCCATGGGCATTTCCAAATGATTCTGATTAAAGAGCCCATATATATATTATAGCTGTGTAGTATGTAGTCTTATCTCAGGAAGTATTAAGCCTTAAGAATAGAGACAACTGCCTGCTGGAAAAAGCATGATATTTGTCTTTCAGGTCCTGTAGGGGTTGGACTCAATGAGCTTAAACGGAAATTGCTGATCAGTGACACGCAGCATTATGGGGTAACAGTGCCACGTGAGTAAAAAATACATTTCTGCTCTATTAATGCTCCACTTACTTTACATTAACTGAAGGCATTTTCAGATTTGGACCTCTGAGTCTAACCTTGGCATCCAGGTTACTTTTCTAATCTTTAAAAGTGCTGCTGCAGTTGTACTTATATAGCATTGATTAAACTGATAAGATATTTTAGCTCAGAGGCATTGCAGTAGATTTTTAGTGCAATTTTAACAAGATTTATGTCAACCAAGTTCCGTATATGAGACTCATCCAAAAACCACCCAAGATTCAGCTGCAAGGGAATGAAGTACACCCCAGCACCCATCCTTCTGTGCAGCCCAATGGCCTTTAGATACTAGATAGTCTTAGGCAGCCTGACAAATAAAGAGTGATGATAAACAGTTTCATTCTCTGAATAAATGAATCAAAACCATTTGATTAGCCTTGGAAAGATGATTTGTTTTCCTTTTGCCCCTTCCCTATATCCGTCCAAGTTATATAATTTGTATAACACTGTTCTAAGTAACATTCTTCTGTAGGTACTTCCATACTACATTACTGCATTTTTAGTTGAACTTCTATTCAGTGGTCTGCTTACTACCTGTGATTTTTGCCTCTTGGAGGGGTCCCTAAAAATATGGATCTGCCATTCTGAGTTTGGGAAATACTGTCTCAGTATTTTGCAAATACAGGTATTCTGTAAGGTATATATACAGATTAGTTTGCTAGATGGAAAGATGCATACATTTGTTCTCAGCAGTTCATTTGATTTGCAAATATTTGCCTCCACTGGGTATTGGAAAAAAAAAAAAGCAACAAAAAAGCCACATATTCCCAAATATTTAAGATATGAAAGCATATGCAATCCCCTCCCCAAAACTATTTCTCTAAAATTTGGCAGTATTCATCAAACTGCCTTTTCTCTTTGCTTCTCGAAATTTGTGGTTATAATTTAAAATAAACAAGTAAAGAAATCCTTCTTCAGTAATTCAGTAACTCAGAACTTTCAAGGAGACCAGGAGGGTTCCTGTCATGGAGATGTTTCTTTGTGTGCACCTGAGAAGAGCATGACATCAATTGGCATTTTAGGCTGTGCTGCTGCTAGCAGGGCAGGGAGGTTTGTATGTGATGAGGAAGACACGATGCTGCCAAGTGCAAACTATAGTGAATGTAAGTGTGGAAAGGATTTGTTATTCCTATATGGCAAAGGCACAAATAAGATTTATTCAAAAGCAAAACCTCGGTATATACATTGTACCTTTGCATTCTGCGTATCTCCCTTTTTATATTATACTTGAGGGGAAGCAATAAGGGACTATGCAGAACGCAAATAATAATACCAGATTACTGAAGGAAAAAGGAATTTCTTTTCGTTCACCAGAAACAGGAAAGCAGTAAAGCATAAAACTCACACCCCATTTTTTTATTATCATGCCTCACATACCATCGCTGCGAGTGTTGCTAATGAACATAACATTTTATAAATCAGGTTCGTGAACTTTGTTTCCCTTTACGGTCTCGTACGCTAATAAGTTTAACAAGTGGCAAGGTGGGGTAATTGTTATGGACTGCTGTTCGTTTTATTGTTCTGCTGTCTGCTCTGATTTTATTGGGATTTTTCCACTAGTTAATAAAAGTGATAATCTGACACTTACCCAGTAGTCTTTTCCTTTGCCTGCATTTAGCCTCGATCCGGTCATGGATTTGAGCGCCGCCTACCAGATCCAGAGCAGCCTTAAGTCAATCGGAAGTTGGAGAACTGCTGTGCTTAGAGTCACACAAGGCTTGTGTGCTTTTAAACGTTTCCTGAGCTGGTTTACATTACTCTGTTTTGCCCATCTGATCCTTTTTATTTTTTTCTTTTAATGAAACTGCAGACACTACCAGAGCAAGAAGAGGCCAAGAAAGTGACGGTGTTGAGTACATTTTCATTTCCAAGCACTTGTTTGAGACAGATGTACAGAATAACAAGTACGTTGAAGAGATTTTACCTGAAACTGAGCTACAGTTAAAAGAATGGCTAGAGTGTAAAATGTGGCTGGTTGTAATTTAGGTAATATTTCAAACTGGATGTAAGTTGCAGTGATTTGAAGATGTGTAAAAATTACACTGTAATATCTAAACAGTTCAGAACAGCTGCAAAAAGCCCAGAACAAAAAAGCACTATGTACAAAACAGAAACGGTTCTGAATTTCCAAGCAGTTTCAGTATTGCAGCTCATCAATAAGACACTGAAACCACTGGAGTTCAAGACAGGAGAGGCACTATCTGTGCTGCGATGAGGTGTTGCAAGGCAGGAGGAGAGGCCTGGAAAAGCTGCGAACATGTTTAAGTCAATGTTTGTGGAGTTCCGCGCTCTTGCAGGACAGGCGCTTCCTGTTCTTTTAAATGTAGAGACCTACAGTGAAGCCCCTCACCATAAACTCCAGAAATTAGAGGAAAATGAAGACGGGGATAGCATCATGCTCCCCAGCAGCCTGTAAAATACTGTAGCTTGAAATTCTGCCCTAGTGTTTCAGAGGGCAAAAGTGTATTAGACACAAAGCTGGGGGGTTTATTGAAACTTCAAACCGTGCTTTGCTTTTTTGGCAAATAGTGCTTGCACTTTTATAGCGCGTAACCAGCCGCCTTGGTTCCATTAGCACCATCATGGCTTCTCCTCCTCTTCTGAGACAGAGAATTTGGGTATTCTGTGGTGTGCAATGAAATTTCAGTAGTTTCTATTGTTTAGCTTATCCACTGTTTTATTGCGTTGCATTAGTTCAGAAAAAGAGGTGATGGAAAACATTAGTGGGCTGTTGGACTATAGTGCTTTTTTCACTTTTACTGTAATACAAGCAGGTGTTACTGATTTGAAAGTGGTAAAATAGAAGATTTCTTAAAATTGACATGCTGAAGTACTTGACAGCATTTCCTTTATAAAACATGGTAAAACTCACATGTAAAGTAAAATAGATCTGCTCCTGGATTAATCTTATAAAACAGACCAATGAGCTTTTGCTGAAGAAAATGGAAGTGATTCCAGTTGTTTTTCCCTTCTGCCACAGGTTTATTGAGTATGGTGAATATAAGAACAACTACTATGGTACGAGCTTAGACTCCGTTCGATCTGTTCTGGCTAAAAACAAAGTTTGTTTGTTGGACGTGCAGCCTCATGTAAGTAAGCATGTCTTCTGGCATCTGGTAGTTAATTCCCTGTGCCACACACTGAGATTCTTGGGGAAGAAAAGCTCTGTTCTAGAGAAGTATGTTGCATTCCATGCTGAATTTCTATAGCCCAAGCTTGCTGGGTACCTTTATCATAGCAAGACTTCCTGAAGGAGGAGGAGAAGGAAACTTCAATCCTTATTGGCAAATGCTCAGCTCAGCAATTAACTGAATTGAAAGCCTGCAGCATAACACCAAAGATTTAATTATAAAATGCTCCAGTATTTTCACTTACCTCTCTGCTGTTTAGGGTTACAGCTTCTGTCAAAAATCAACCTTGATGCCAGAATATCCTTGAGCTACCACCCAGTCCAGCAGCTCTCTCTCACACATTAACTGCTTGATTTCAGCAGGACTGTTACGAAAGGCTTTCCATGCAGGATGAGCATAAGGCAGGGAGCACAATAAATGTAATGTGGGCTGGGGGGCTGCTAAGAACCTTCTGCTGGCCTTGCGTGAGCCCAGCTGAGCCACGCTGCTGGGAGCTTCATGCTGCCAGTGACCGCAGGGCTTCCAGGGGCTCCACCGCTTTGTTGAGCCAGGTCAGCCGGCTTCTTCTCCAGGGTCTGCGGACACGTGGGGCTGAGGAGAGCGAGCGACTGGCCTGTTGCAACTGGTTGTCACAAACACCTTTTCTCATTTCTTCTCGTGGGTGTAGCAAGGTTTCCTTCCCTCTAAAATCGTTGGTTAAACTGCTCCTTCCCTTTCCTTGCCATTTACATAAAAAAAATTTTATATGAATTGATGCTTGTTAACGAAGTGGAATGACGTTAAATGAAAAATAGTCTTTATGGTGGTTTCTTTGTTGTTAGTGGAGAGTTTTCTTTTGTTACTGTAAATTCCACTGTGAGAAATAAACTAAGTGTAGTCTTCCCTCTTCCCAGACAGTGAAACACTTACGGACATATGAATTTAAACCATTTGTTATATTTATAAAGCCTCCATCACTTGAACGCTTGAGAGAGACCAGAAAAAATGCAAAGATTATTTCAAGTAAAGATGATAGGGGAACTGCGAAACCCTTTACAGTAAGTATACCTAGAGACTTGGTAAGAACACGAGAACTTGTTAGGGGTTTTCTGTGGCGGTTTACCTTGATTTAAAGATTGTTACTTGTCCTCACTGGATCCTGCCTAGAGTAGTTGTCAGGGTCTATACATAGTATGTACCTTGTCTCCCAATCTCTAGGGCATCCTAAACATGCTGGGGCATTTTTATTGTTTGATATGCTCACACATACTTACATTTCCATGGTGCTCTGTTTGATTTTATACCATCACAGAACCTCCAACTGCAAGAAATACATTTTTAAGAGAAATAATGCTGTGAGTTTTCTTTAACACTGTTGCATTTGGGCTCACATGTCTCTAATATAAGAACTTTACTGCTTTATTGAGTATATTACTGAATCAAAATTTAGAGCAAAACTCAGATATAAAGCATTCATTTAAGAAGTAAATATTTAATAAAAAAATGCATCATTTGGCAAGGATTTTTTTTCCTAAGTGTTAAATAAGCTGTAATTTAAGATGTAAATAAGTACTATGAAAAAGACAAAAATCTAAACAAATAATGAATGCTACTCTGTCAATAACCAGAAAAATACTAGGTTACCTAAAAGTAACCTACTCCTTTGAAGTGTAGTGAAACAAGATTTTAACTGAAACTAAAGCGGAGCTGATCACAGACTTTGTCATCTACATCTACTTTGTGTATCATTCTCCTGCATTCGGGTGCTCTCTTGAATTTTAAGATTTTTTTTCAAGCTGAGCCACTGATGCAAACTGTATCTGGCTAAAATATACTTTTGAAGTGATTTGGAAATCCTATGCCATATATTACCATATTTTGCATGGTATATAAAATGTGAAAGTAATTCCTTCTGAAGAGTAATCTTTCTTCAGGACATTGTTTATTTGGGACAGTTTTAGTCTCTCCTAGTTACATAATCAATTTAATTTGTAAAATCTGTTCCCTCCCCAAACTATGAATAGAAATCCACTGATCTTTCACACATCCACCGAGCTCTTAAAAAAATAAAGCCTGTATTGTAATATATCCCTTGACAATAACAAGCTGAGTCTTGAGTAACAAAGCTCCCAGTGTATCATCAAAGTAAACAGAAACTCTTCCCACCGGTACCGTTAACCCAAAGTGTCTCTACACTTACCATTTAGCAACTAACTGTGTTGCTGCCAGGGAAAAGAGGAAGGAACTGCCTGTTGAGCAAAGCCTACTTGTGAGAATGTTCTCTGAGATTACATGAAATGGTAAATACTAAATATTTTTTAATAAAACGTACCGTTTCCCGATGAAATGAAAAATAAGCAACTAACTTTCAATTTTTCACAGAATTTGTGTATTTAATGTTTCTGTGGACTGATTACTGCTTCATTGCTCTTACTAGGAAGAAGATTTTCAAGAAATGATTAGATCTGCTCAGGTGATGGAAGGCCAGTACGGCCATCTCTTTGATAAGGTGATAGTCAACGACGACCTTGCTACTGCTTACAGTGAGCTCAAAACAACTTTTGACAGATTGGAGACTGAGACCTTCTGGGTTCCCGTCAGCTGGCTGCATTCGTAACGTTGAAGTGGGCAAAATATCTGGTGATGGCTCCGAATCCAAATGTGGTGCATTTTTAGGCATTATTTACTTGCCGTTTTCGTGGTAGGAGGGCTTTATAACTCTAATGGAAGAGCAGGTACAGTCTTTCTGTGCTTGAAACATTGGTCTTGTTTTTCTGTGTCTTCGATCCTTATGTTCAGAATTTTGGGACAGTGCAGTCAGATTTAACCCTTTCTTTACACTCCAGAAAGGGAACTAAGACTAGTGTGACAAAACTGCCAAACGCCTCTTGGTTATTTGTAAGTCTGTCTCCAAGGTATGTCTTTTTTAATGGAGAGTTAGCAGTAGATACTAATTAATTCTACAGATTAGCACTTTGATGGTTTTAAATGTAACTGCTCTCATAAAAAGCGCATCAATGCTTGGAAACTGAGAGCTCAAAAGAACCGAAACAGGCAAAAGTGACCAACATTTTTTATGAGGAAGACATCATAGTTTGATTAAATTAAGACTCAAGATAAGTGTTTTTACTTTTTTAGATGTGAACCTTCTCCTACATGTACAGGCTGGTTTTAGTATTCCTTTGCACTTACTAGTCATGAAATGCAAGATGTATTCAGTGGCTCGATTGTGAAATACTCTGCTGTGAGCATGCATGGGTTGGAAATATGTTCACGCATGCTTTGTGGCAAAATAAAGGAAATTCACGGGAATATTTATTTAAATAGGGTAAAGTTACTATGTATATAACTTCAAAATCTTTCCTTTGGATTCATCTTCTGTACGATCAGTGGTATGTTAGTAGGAACAACAGAAAGTAGAGAAAACATTTTTTCTTTGTTTTCAAACATTTTTAGCATCCTTTAGAATAGTTTTCCTATCAGAATTTTTCCAACAATTATTGAGGAAACCTTTGAGATCTTGGAAGCAGTTGCAATAAATTTAATTCTTCCTATTTTTTTGTATGTGGTGATACATTTTTTCATAGTGTAACAGGCATTAAAATGAATGCTGTAAACTTCAGTATAAAACCATACTTGACACTGCTCAGACAGTTAGGAACCTCAAAATAAGCTTCACGTGGCAGTGTAAGTAAATGTATAATAGATTATATTACAGATAATGTGGTAAATCTCTTTATTTACTACTGATATGCAGGAAATGTGTACATCTGTAAAGACCAAGTAACACCTGTGTGCTAATTGTGAGTACAGAATGTGTATATGAACTTGCTATGTTCCTCATCGCATCCCATCTGTGGCATTGAAACAGGAAACAGAGTTATTTTGTGTTAATCTGTAAAGAGAGTATAGCTGTCTTGTTTAAAGAAAAGTAAAAGAATTTAGTGAAACTTTATATATTTATGAAAGGGTTGAAAAGGGATGTTAAGTTTTTAAATTTCTTGTCAATGTGATCATTTATTAAATGGATTACTAGGTCCCCGTCTTGTAAATTGAGCTCTACATTCCATGTAAATACTCATTTTATATGCTGATAAAGCCATCTGACTTTTCTGTTGTATTCTGAATGCATATTTAGGCATATTTAATGTGTGGGTCATTGCATTTGGCATAAAGCTGTATAAACCGAATGAAACACAAGCAACAACAGCAAAATCCCTAGGAGCCTGGAAATGTTTATGCGAGAGCTGCAGACGTACCGAGTCTCAGTGCAGACACCTGCTGTTTGAACAACTGCAATGTAACTTTTGTCAAATTCCACCATTTTTTATGATGGACTTAATCTCTTTTGTAACTTAAATAGAAATTTGTTGGTGAAATTAAGTGCATGCACATCGCAATGTGGGTTGAAACCGTGTTTTCTGGTTTTTTATTGCTGAAAATCGAACTGATTCTCCGGAGCCCTGGTGTGCAGCAGCTCCGTTTGCCTTCGCCCGCCAGGCGCTGCGGGCACTCCCCGTCCCTAGCAGCGAGCCGGGCCTGGGGGAGCACCGTGCAGCGCTCAGGCTCTGACCCTTTCCAACACGAGGAGCTTTGGTTTTAATGAAACACTCTGTTAGCTCCGCTCCTAACCTGGGGTGTCTCAGTGCGTTAGTGCAAAATAACTTTCACATAAGGGACTTGCTTTTCTCCTTAAGAGACGCTAGAATATTGGGAAAACTCCCCGTTTGGACCAGCCCTGGCTGTCCTGCAGGCCCTTTTTTCCTGTCCTTCTGCAGTGATTCTCAATGCCCCTCCAGGGTCAGTGTGTCCCCGGAGGGATTTCTGCGGCAGGCTGGCCGTGCTGGGCAGCAGTGAGGGCTGCGTGGTGCTTGCAGACACACCGACCCACAGAGCCCAGCCCAGCCCGGCAGGCGTTTCCTAGACAGATGGCGGCCCGCCCCATCTCCAAGACAAGCTAATTCCTGGCTTAGAACACCTGCAAAAGAAAGGGAACCCACCCACCCACCCACACACACACACACACACAATGTATCCAGTAAACAGGAACATGTGCACGGAGTATTTTGGGAGTGAGGAATAATTCCAAGAGAATTACTAGACTTCCCTTCAAAACCAGCATTGGTGGTTGCCTACCAACACCTCCAGAAGCCGTGGGCCCCGGGGAGGGAGGCGCACGTGAATGGCACGTCAAGGCTCAGGAGGCCTTGGCCCAGCAGACGGGCCAGGGCAGGAGCGTGCGTGGTGCAGAGGCCGCGCTCCTGAGCTGCCATGGGGTGCTCTCGGTTCCTCTTGACCTCTCAGAACTTGTGAATGAAGGTGACTAATACACTGGGCATATCCAAGTTGTGCTAGGTGGGGGGAGGTTTAGAAAATTCTATATTTTGACAGTCAAGTCCTGATATTGTGTTTTAGCCATTTGCCATAGTCAAGCAAATGTTTGGTTTTGGGTTTTTTTTTTGCTTTTTTTTTAATATTGTACCAAGCTCAATACTTGAAGCTACCATCGGGTCATTGGTTGATGTCATACCTGAAATCTGATCTTACCTTATTATGCAAAAGAATAAATTATTGGTGAATCATTAAAGGTTGTGCTTTATTTTTATTGTAAGTTGCATCATAAAATACACATCGAATGACTTTAAAAGGTAAAATGCGTAAGAAGTAAGTTAGGCTGTTCCCACAGCTGCCTCTCTTCAAAACCATAATCTTCAAATCCAAAAATGATCAGCCGAGAACAAAGACTCAAACTCCTGATTTATCATTTTTGTTACAGTTTTTTAGCTTTTCCTGCAGCCCGACCTCCGGATTATCCAGTTTGCTGCTGAGAGGGAACACTCCAGATGATGTCTCAGGCTGAGACCCTAAGCTACAAAACTACTGCACTTGCCTTGAGGTTCTAGTGAAGAGATGGTTGCTCAGAAAGGGAACGGAGAAGAGGATGTGAGCTACATGAAACACTGCTGCTGCTTTTTTCAGCATAGATCTCGCACCTTCCTCCGGCCTGTGGAGATGCTTACGGCCGGTTATTGTCTTGTCATTAGAAATGCCTGTACATGTCCCCAGTGGCCTTGGCTGCACGAGCAAAGGTGCGTTTATCATGTTGGTCCTGGTCCACTTGCAAGGTACAGGTAGGTTCTGTTCATTCTTAAGACCCAAACAAGATAATATTTTAACTGAGTTACTTCTATCATTGTGTTATTTTTTTTTTCTGGGAAAAAAAGCCTAGTGCATAGATTAGAGAGAACATTTTGAACCCCCCTCTATTTTGCTTCAGTGCAGTATTCTGCATTTCTCACATGCATTCATGTGCATGCTGAATTTTTTCTTCACTAAAGCTGGTGCTTAGTTTTTGTGAGGTCGCTACAAAGGGAAAGCAGCTTCTCAGAGATTTACAGTCAAAAATATAATCTGAACATATTTTTACTGCTACAATGTCTACAGGCATTTTACTGCAGGATCAAGAGTTTTCTGTCTGTATTGATGGTTAAAATCATTTGCACTTGCAATGTGCCTGACCTTCTTTTGCTCTCAGGGTCATTAAGTATTTATCATCTATTACCATGATTTATGTAGGATACCAAGCAGTCAAGAGAAGAATGTCTAAAATCAAAACGTGAAGGAATACAATGCATCTATTTGTTGTTTAAGAGTCCTGATGCTTGACAGTGGTTAAAGGTTTCTGCAGAAACGCTATGCAAAAACAACATTTGGAAACAGTTACGGTCTGGTCTTAAATTTTGTCTTATGTTAAATGACAGTACAAATGAGAGAATCTGGAGTTCTAGACAGCTGGATACCTTTCCCCTCATGGTATCTGTGTCTGAAATACAAGTTGCATATTTGGAAGACCGTATGGAATGAATTTTCATTTCTGAAGTAAAATACTGTCGTATTTTGTGCAGCTGACATCCAACATTTCAACAAAGAGAGTAAACACTTGCGATTGCTGATGCTTTATTTATGGTGTGCTCCTATTCTAGTGGTGCACCTATGTCTGCTTAAACAAAATTTCAAAGACTTAGTGGCACTAAGTTGGCAACGGCAGAGTTCATTGTCTAAATGGAAAAAAGTTACTTTAGCATTCCCAAAAGGGGTCAAATGGCACAAATAGTATTTGAAAATTTCTTAATAAAAAATAAACAGAGAAAAAATAGGTCACAACTTCTTTTGTATGCATATTTCTTCTTTTGAATGTTGATATTCAAGACTTGAATGTGCTGGAAAGAAAAAAACAATAGAGGACATGCTATAATTTTCCTTGAGTAAATTTCAGATCTGTGGTTTAACAAAGATGTTACAAGCTTTCTATAGTATCATACACAGGCTTATGGAAACTTAATTTTAAGGGATTAGGTGCATGTTTTAAAGAAAGTGGTCTATGGGTATAGTAGAGAGAGCACTTTAGTTAAAAAGGAGGGGATTACCCTGGAAATTCATCTTTGAGGTACCTGGACTGGTCCTGCTGATGGTGGCAAAGCTGTTTTCTCCTGTTTGTGACCCTTCACAGACAGGACACAGGTCACAGTTTCAAGATTAACTCACCAAACTCTGTTTAACCATTGGCAATTTCATTCTCTTTTTACTCATGGCCCTTGTACAGATTTAGTGTATTAATCTTAGTTGAACAAGGGGAAAAGGGATAATTGACTCATCTTGAGAACTAGTGAGACACCAAATCCTTGGCATACGTTTCTGCTGCGTTGGTATATACATTACATTTGACTGAGAAAAACAAGCTTATCAAATGTATCTACTGCTTAATTGAAAGATTAATAGAGGATGAAAGAAAGAAGTCTACCTGGCATAATAGCCGAGTGCTAAGCTACAGCTAAGTAGTTTTCCTCAGGAGGACACTCGTCCACCTCAGGAAGCTGAGATTTTTACGTTTCAAATATGCTGTTTTTCTGCTGCGTAGTGAAAGTCAAGCGAGACCTTGATTGAATGCAGACTTAGAAACTCGGTCACTACAAACTTGGTTGAACATGAAATCTTGCTGAGATTAGCTTAATTGTTCTCTACATAAAAAGACTGCTTTGTACACAGACTATGATTTTATACTTGCCAGATAAAGAAATGTGAACCTGTCCAGAGACATAGGAATTTGTCTGCGTAGGAGTATTGCTGGGCCAACTGTTTTGCCTTTTATGTGATACTGTGGTGTAAAACACAGCTCCACTGGTTTCACTTTACATAAAATAGTCACTGTGGTGGCATCCTGTGGGAACTGAAGTATCAAGTTCTGTTTTCCCTGCAAAATAGGCCCTGAACTTAGATCTGACTACATCGGTATCCTCCTTGTGCAACTGCCCCCAATACTGCGGGGCAGCCACGCGGGCTGGGGAAATGCGGCAGAGCCGGGATGCTGCAGGGGGCTATTCCAAGGAATCCCATTCACCCTGGAGGGGAATGCCACTGTGTTGCCATAGCTTTTGAAACTAGAGATGTTGTTCACAATAAAATTAGGGAAATATTTAGTAAGAGAGGAAAATGCCTCATTTGATTCCATGTCTAATCTCCAGAAGTTTCTTTGACACTTCTAATTTTCAGCTGCTATTAATTGAACTGCAGATACTTTCTAGTGTTCTTTTGGCTTCCCTACTGCCTACAGGAAAGTAACAGTGGTTGTAACTAAAACCTTCTTTTTTTAATATAATTCTAAGAGTGAAAGGTGTGAAGTTCCCATCTCCCAAAGCTACCAGACCAAGCAGATAGAATTTCTTCAACTGCTCTCGAGTGACCCATTCTGTTTAATCCCATTTCCTTTCTTCCGCCACTATGTTCAGGAAGCTTTCCGGAGCCAGAGGCCTAGAGCAGATGCAGAGCAGAAGGAGAGGCTGGGCAGGGACCGCTCGGAGGGAGAGGCCGTGGCCTTGTAGGGCTCAGGACCCTCATGCAGACCTGAGCAACCGAAACAGGCAAGGAGCGTGGAGAGGTGGTTTGAACAGCCAGTTGCCTTTTACTGCTGCTTACCTATGAGGACCAGTGTCCACCCTTGTGCCCTTTGCTCGTAGATGTTTAGCAGGGAGCAGTTAAAGGGATTGACTTTTGCAGCTCACCTGTAGGACCTGACTAATGGCTAAATCTCCTGTCTTCCCCACCGTGACCACTGTCATGGGCACTGGTGACCTCATACTGCTCTTGCAAAGGCTCTTCTCCATCTGTAGGAAAGTCCAGAAGATCATTCCCATCTGCGAGCCAGCCCAGCCTCTAGATTTGCGTTGCGTCCCAGCTGTAACTCTTGTCTGCTCTCCACGGGCTTCCTGCACCTGCTCCGTTTGCCTTGCTGTGCTTCCAGACTTCTCAAAGGGAGCGAAAAGCCCAACTGCTCTCTGTTGTTTTGGGTGCAGGGCAAGTTTTTTGCTTGATGCCCAAACCGGGTGATTAATCAGGTTCATCTCGTACATGCTCAAATCGCAGCTCAGCGTAAATGGAGGCACTTCTACTTGTCTGTTCCCCGCACAGCTCCAGTTGTAGCAGTAGTTACTTGGCTTGAGTTCACGAGTGTTGTGTTAAATCCTTATGGATCCTCCCGATTCCAGGGTTCAGGCCTGATGGTTCTTCCTTTTTCTTCAGCATCTTGTGAATAACTCAGAATTTTTCCATGCTGATGCAACTCTCTCTCTTCCTGGTAATTGCCTCATTTTGTGCTATTGGAGAGTGCTTAGTCTCGATTGCTCCACTCTTGGAATCTCACGTCTTCTACTGCTGCTGTCTGTATCACGTGTATGGAACAAGTCTGAACTATCAGCAGATACGTGACACCAATTCAACTCTAAATGCATGATAGCAGAACATTTCCTATAGCTAGCCTCAAATGACTTTCATCTGTACTGTGTACTCTCAGCTAAAAACAAGAGATTGCTTATTCAGTTAGATTATGTGACACAGACGAGGTGACAGTGGATAAAAATTGATGTGACTTTCATTTTGACTTCAGCAATACCAGGATTTTGCTTCTTTCCCTTTTTGCGCCTGGGAAATTAAGAATGCCTTTGCTTGGAAGACCTTGTAATCTAATACTCACATCTTGCTAACATTTACTGCTGAGTTTTAGTGCCTCGTTTCGTGTGTGGTCCCTTTGACTTCAGTATCTCTGCTCACAGCAGCATCAGCAGCTCTTACCCTGGAAAAAAACTGTTGACTTCGTGGGTCCAGGCTCTGCCATTGAGATAAGATGTGATCAGCAGGGATGATAAATAATGTGGTGAGCAACCAGACAAGCACGAGCTCTTTCGTCAATATCTTTGGATTAATATCTGAGATTACTATCTGGGAGTGAATTTCAATACAAACATACCTAAATCCTGACAAGCACATACGTTAGTGATTGCAGCTTTGTATTGCTAATAAATCTACTGATTCTCTGTCAAATTCTATAATGTAAACTCTAGGCCCTACATACCCTGGGATGCCCTTTGCTGTTTGGCTGTTCAGCCAATGCTTCGTTTCTTTTGAAACACCTGCAACGTGGTCCTGATAAAGTGGCTCACATATGTTTAAGTAATTTCCCAAGTGCTCTCAGAATGGAAGCAATAATTAATCTCTATTACTTTAGTGAATTATGATTGAAACCTCTAATATTGTGTTTCAGAATAATTAACCTTAATTAACCTTCAACTTTAGAAGTCTGTCTAGAGTTGATCAGCGCCTCTGCAAGCTGCTGGTCCTGCATTTGTAAACTCAGGGCTGTCACATACTTAAAAATCCCTTATAAGATCCCTTAAAGGTGTCTGCTTTACTGACCTCATCTGAAGCAAGGGCAGTGCACTATATATCTCAACTTGTAAATTGTGTATCTTGTTTTTATGTTATTATATTTCTGTGTAATAGTTTCCAAACTGTTTTATTGTATTCCACAGTTAAAAAGCCACCTGGATATTCCGTTTCTTTTCTTTTCCTTTTCTTTTTTTTTAACTGTCTCTAAGCCCTTTTGCATGTTTTTGTAATGTGTAAGACAGGCTCCGACGACAGAGGTTTCAGAAGCCTTGTGCAGCTGGTAGCTCTCCGATGATTTCATTTCACAATCCTTTTGGAATAAATGTGGGTATTAGCAAGAACAATGAATAAAATGTTAGTGGTTCTGAGTATAAGAGATTTGTTTTAGAAAAATATTAACAGTTTTGTCACTTCAGTTACACCTGTGCATCTGTCTGCTGTAGTGGAGAAAACTAGAGGAACAGATGTACAGCAAGCAGGCAAATGGGGAGAACCAAGGAAATATCATTAATCCTTTATCCTAGAACATTTTGTAGCTGCTTCAAAGATGAGCAGAAAAGAATTTATCCAGGTGTTCTTCAAATCGTGCTAGGTGATTAAGTGAGGAGCACAAGGCTGAAGTGACAGCACTGCACAGTGCGCTGCCGATGCATGCATGCAACTGGGATATCACGAAAGAGAAACCCAGCTCACAGGAGCAGCCGTACTGCCATTCATGGCAAATACACAGTAGGAATATTTACAGGTTTTTCGCAAGAAGAGCTGGTTGTGTGAACCTCCGTAAATATCCTCTCTCACAACAAGTAAAATTCACTTTATTTGCTTAAACAAAAGCACTCACTGCTCTGCTTTAAGAAACTGAAACCTGGTTAGCTGACAGAGTACAGCAATTCCTCCAGCTATCAGCAGCATCTAGGGTCTCCCTGAAATCATGAAATAGTAAGTGCTGGAAGAGGATAATCAGTTTTATGCATTTTTAAATTAATACGAAATGCTGTTCTCCCACTTCTGCTATAGAGCCTGGGCTTTGGAATGTCAGGAAACTATTTGACATTTACAAGAGACTGCAGACACGAACACAAATCATTTTTAGCCATTCATCCACTTCATCCACCCCAGTGAGTGAATCGTTGGCTCTGCGCAATTAGTCTCTGTGCTCCTTGACAATATAACCGCAGATTATCACGGTTTCTATTAATAAGGCAAGGTGGAAGCTCTGCTCTCCAAGTCTGTTATTTTGCTTCTAGAAAAACGTCTCATTTCTTACAAATCTGATATAAATAGGCCAGCTGACAAGTATCCCAAAGAGTGGAATAGGCTCAGAAAACTGAGATTTGAACTGACGTATTTTTGGCAAAAGAAGTCATAGAGGCTGTATTTGTCTGCGAGTTTAAAAATAGGCGCCTTTGTCATCCGTGGCATGAGAGGCAAAGTTGAGTCATGATTGATGTCACTTGAAAGAACACTTTAAGCTTAGAAAATGACATCAGAATCACCAGAATTTAGTGAGATTTAGGGAGTTTTCTGAAGCCAGGTTGCTGGGAGTGCTGGACGACTCGTGCTGATGCACAGCACGCTGCCAGACATCGTTTAAATGGAAGCCAGGAGCTACGGTGCTTTTAGATTATATTTACAAAGGGCTGGTTCAATTCGTTTTAATACCATTAATTTTTAGTTAAATGTGTGGTTCAAAATCTGTTCCGTTTTTTAGGTTCAATGCAACTCGTTTTGGGGCTGGCAGACCAATCTGTCGGTGCCCAACCTCTCCCCTTGCTCACAGACACCCTCTTACCGCACAGGTTTCCATGAAAAGACAGGAGCTCTTCCCTTACTGCCACGAGCTCCCAAACAGCCCCGGGGCTCTTTCCATTCGCTCGTCTCCCATTTTAGAGCTCAGTTCTCGCTGACTTTTTACTACAGAGTGTTTATAAGTCACACTTAAGAGGCCATATAAGTATTTCTTCCACAGCTCCCAGGCTGAAACTAAGCTTGGTCTGTTTGTCTGCTACCGCGAGTGTTAAAATGGAAGGAACAAAACAGAAGAGGCGCTTGGATTTCGCTTTATTAAAGTTCACCAATAAATCGCGTGGAGCCTGGCTGTGCTCTGGGTCACAGAGCGGCTGTGCGCAGCTTCTGCGTACCTTAGGCACAAACTACTTTGGACTACTTTTGTGTTTGTTGTCCCATGATTTCCTCCATATATCAAGTCTTTGCTCTTTAAAGCAATTTCTGTGTGAAAATGAACATATTTGATGTAAGTGCGCAGTGCTACTTTTGATTCAGTTAGACCTCTGCCACTTTTAAATTGCTTCTAAATGCAAAGTGAAGGCAAACGGCAATCATCCTTCCAAGGAGTAAATTGGTGCTTATTGCAGTTAGAAGCAGCACCTTTTGTTCCTACAAATGACAGATATTAGAGGGGGAAAAAAAGAAAAAAAGAGGTGTATGCCTCCTTGGCCCCATGCACAATCTGTATTTATGCTAAGATTAATACATTCTAGGAAAAGAAAATGTTAATTATTTGAGCGACTCTGCGAATTAAGCGTACTTGCTAGTTAATAACCTCTGCTGTCCACCATCCAGTGTGGCATCTCGCGCCATGTTGGAAGCCAAGTGCTGGATGAATTCTTGGAATTCCTGATTTTTCACTTTGAGCCAATAAACACCTGTGTGTGACTGGGCTGCTGGAGCCATTCCCGCGAAGCGTCTGGGCGCGCTCCAGCCCTGGGGCTACTGCCGTTCACGGGGCTCCTTCCTCACATGTTCACGGGGCTCCTTCCTCACATGTTCACGGGGCTCCTTCCTCACACGTTCATGGGGCTCCTTCCTCACACGCTCATGGGGCTCCTTCCTCATGTTCGTGGGGCTCCTTCCTCACATGTTCACAGGGCTCCTTCCTCACACATTCACGGAGCTCTTTCCTCACACGTTCACAGGGCTCCTTCCTCACATGCTCATGGGGCTCCTTCCTCACACATTCACGAGGTGCCCTCCTCACACGCTGATGGGGCTCCTTCCTCACATGACCACTCGGCGCCGCTGCTGCCAGGATGGGGCCCCCACGGCTCCCATGTCCCATACCCTCCTGTGCCGCCAGGCAAAGGGACACGGATTCTGGCAGCTCCCATGAGCGCGACGTGAGGCTGAGGGGGGGTTTCTGTAGGTCTTTTCTGCAGGTCTTTAGTGCATGGAGGAGGCCCACTCTGGAGGGTGAATCATGGTGCAGTAAAGGCGAATGTGACCCATGCAGTCCGTGCCGTAGCGTGCGAGCAGACGACTGCAGGGAGAGACCATGTTCTCATGCCGAAGGCACGAGCGCAGCCTGGGAGCCGAGCCGCAGCCCTGCCTGTGCCGCAGCTCCCTGTGGGACACGAGTTGCTCCTCGGACGCGGCTGCTGATCACGGTGTCTCCGTGCTGGAGATGGTGGGTGAAACTGGCAGGAACGCTGCGGGCTGGCGGCCGCCATGCTGTGGGTGCTGGGCAGCCCGGCGCCATGCTCCTCAACGGCGTGCTCAGGAGGAGCAGAGACTGCACAGAGGAATCTTCATGGGTTTGGGTTGTATGCCTGGGAAAACTGTTAAGGGATTGCCCTTCCTAGGACTGTTCTTCCTTGTGTATAAAAGAAGCACAGCAAACGTCAAGCCGAACACAAGCTGTGAGCAGAGCTGCATTTAAGACACTTCTGCTGAAAGTGTTTTAAGTGGGGACCCTGCCGCGCCGCTGCCCCAGCGCTCACGGAAGGCCCCGCTCCCCAGCAGCGTGGGGGCTCATGCACGATGCCAGTGATTCAACAACCGCGGGGTTTCACCGAGTCTTAACGTTGTGCGGGCGCCGAAGAGGCGGCGCCTTCCCAATGTCCCGCTGCTCCTTTGGTGGAAGACGGGACTCCCTGTCGGAAGATAGCTCTGGAACTGAGGAAATTCCCACCTCTTTTCTCTCTCACTAGGACCTGATGGTTTATGCTACATAGTGTACTTCGTAAATCACAGGTGATAGGAAATATGTAGAGCATATATGCACACGGGTAGGGTATGGCCAAATAGGCAGCAACTTACAGCAAGGTAGGCAAAGCAAAAACTAAAGCAGCTTTCAAATGAGAAATAGGACAATAAGCATAGGAACACAATTACTTTTGCAGATTTCTATAATATAAATAGCTTTGTCAGCTTAAATATACTGTATCTGTCATGCCTTGATCTTAAATGCTGCACTCAAATGCCAAGGAGAATAATGATTTGTAAAGAAAGTAACAGACATTTATTTAGCATGTTTTCCATATTTTATTATAAAACTCTTCTGCCCCCAGTAGTTAATCACAGCTTCATAAAACATTACATTTGGAAGAGTCTGTTTTATGTAACTACAGGAGGTACGTTCAGTTCCACTGGAGGTTTTAGTTACATAGGTGACCAAAAATTACGGGATTTTTTTTTTCCTTTGGTAATTGCAATCATATCCTAAAATGGAAAAACAATTATTTTATTCATTTGTTTATTTCAGAAGTTGCCTGTGTTTTCTTTGGAAGGCTCGGGCCTATACTGAATGCACACAAGGCCCCCAAGGTGGAATTTAGGGAATCCAAATCCACCAAAGTGATTCAGCTTCACTGTCTGCAAAATCCAGATTCACTTCCTGAGGGCCACAGTACCAGTTTCTGTGAGTTCCCCCAGCTCCCGCCTGTTTAATCCCCTCAAAGATGAGTGGATGCCGGCTGCCCAGAGGGGCTCCCTGTGACCCACACATGCCTGGCACATGGAGCGCGCTCGGCCCTAACCAGCCCCTTCTAGGCTGGAGCCAGCAAGTGGCAACCGCTCATTCCGCAGGGAGCTGCGGACCACCCAGATCCCCACGTGCCTGATGGCCGTAAGCTTTAGTGCGTTGCATAGAGGGGGATCCCTCTTTGGGACGGGGATGCTGCTGTGTGATCCGCTTCGGATCCGTCCCTGCGCTCAGTGTTCCCATGGAGCCGGACACAGCCCTGTGCATTGGACGGGCTCCCCCCGTCACAGCGCAGTAAAAACGTCTCACGGTTCCTCTCCATGGAGTCTGCTCTCGGTTTGCTAGTGTATAATTGCAGCCCATGCGGAGAGGGAACGTGGCCAGATCAGCCTTTATTTTGATGGTTACGGCAGAGAGCACCGAATGTTCTTAATTAGCATACTCTGCTTACATATAGAATAAAATGAAAATGAACTTAATTGCAAATATTTGATACCATGTTTTTTTTCCTGAAGATTCTACTTGGTCTTTCACCAGTTGGAGTTTTTAATTCCACGTTTTGCTTACTTTAAACTGAATGGAATTTTTGTACCCTATTAGGACGGCTAAGTCCTTCCACACAGCAACGTACTGAGCTCACTGCATATTTTGCTGTCGTGTTGCCAAACCATACAGTAATCATGCTGAGGATATGGATAGGAGAAAGGTTGCTCTGCACAATAATGCCGTATAGGAATCACTGTTGATTACAGAGAGGATACTTTATGGGTAGTGGTAAATTATGAGGTTTCTCTTGTAAGTGAGAACATTGATTTATATGAGTAATGCAAATGCTCACATGTAAGCTGAACTCCAACGTAACTGTCAGCTGTAACACATCCTATTTATACCACAGATCTGTGCTTAACCACTTACATTTAATTATAATCAGTTGTGGTAGCTCCGTTTTCTGTGTTTACTCAGAGTGCATCAGGTTTCTGAGGTCAAACGCAGTGACAGTTAGCGGGGAGTTAGTTGAAGACTTGCTCGGTTTTACATTCTGCATGTGTCGGAGGACAGCATTTCTGGAGAAGAAAGGATGGGGAGGATTTGTCAGACCTTTCTTACGTGGATAAATTTCACACACACCGATGTTATTCAGTACTCCCCGACACGCTGCTGCACGGAGATAGCCAAAGGGGCTCCGAGGGAGCCCGCCTGGGTAACTGCACGCTGGGGAACCGTGTTGCTTCGTGCCGCACGTTGTCCAATTTGCCCTGTTTCTTAGCAGAGTAAATTAGCTTTGGCAAAGCACTGCACGAATAGGCCAGCCTGCTTCCAACGCATGAGCTGGCCTTGGCACCCGCTCCCACGTCGTGCTTATTGTGCAGTCTAGTGTAGCCGGTAGGATATGGACAGGACTGTGTGCTTGAAACTCTGCAGATTTGGGCACTCACGTTCTAGTCTGTACTTACTCGTTTCGATGGCACAGAAACTTCTGTTAACTCTTAAATGTTACTGCTTCAAGTTCAGTAGTGCTGCTGAACCAAAATAACCAAACGCTGTTGAATCACTAAAGCACTTTTTTTTTTTTTGATTTATTATGTTTAAATATACTTGTATTTAATTGCCAGGCATGGCAGACTGGTGGTTGGTAGCACAGGCCATCAGAACCATAAGCGCCATCGCCCCTGGCCCCTGTCGTGCAGAGACCCTCCTTCCTCCCAGTGAGAAGTGCTTTACCAAAGTCACCACAAATCACAAGTGCTTTACATGGTAATCTCAGCAGGATTGTTTCATTCATGTGATTGAACTATAGTTTAAATGTCAAAAATACTCTATTCTTTGAAGCAGTATGGTAAGATCAGCGTTACCTATCTTCTGTCCACCGGGATCGTTAATTAACCCGTTTTTTCTTCCCATAAAATCAAAGACAGAAATCTGCTGGTGCCAATGGCAGTGGGAGCAGATACTAAAGCTCTGCCATAGGTGATTTTCTGGTAGAGGCAGAGCTACCCTACAGCTCAAAGAAATCATCTCAAACTGTGCAGCTGGGCAGTCTTTTGGCATCGTGATCAGCATCCTTGTCAGTACAAAATCAATGGATGGTAAGCTTGGTATTCCAAGACGAATTACATGCGATCTCTTCAGCGATATGCTTCCCTAATCTAAACGAAGTACACGTGAGTGCATTTGGAAAGTGTGGCCTGATTCATCATCACAACTTTATATTCAGAGTTGAAGGCCTGCTGGAAACACACAGCTCTGGTAATAGACTGGAATATCTAGTCATGCAAAAATTGGATGTAATTTAAAAAAGTAGTTTCCAGCTCTGCCAAAATTAAAAAAAAAAAAAAAAAAGAAAAAGAAAAAAAGAAAACACAGCAATCAAGACCTAACAACAACTAGATTCTGCTTTCTACAGTAAAATTGCTAACTACCGCAATGTGGGAGAGCTTCAGATCCTCTAGAACAACCTTAATGATTCTAAATTTCAATGAAAATGCTTGATTTTATACAGTTATTACCAGGAGAAACAAGGGGAAAAAATCAGAGATATAAATGTACCCATTTGGAGAATTCTCATATCCATGGCACACATCTTGAGACTAATATCAGAAAATGGGCTGAATTATCTGTACCAGAAAGTACTGCGCAGGAGGACATGTACAGGTAACAGGAAGTTCTGCTCTTCTCAAACAAGAAAATGATTTTGATAAAAAGGCAACATTCCTCCCCAGTCTGACGTCATAATGTAAAGGATTTGGAAGGGAGCCATAATCCTCATTCTTCCCTATGCACATGTATTTCTCATCCCAGTTGAGAGGAGATATCAGTATCATGAAATTTATTCTACGGACTTGGAGAAAAGTCACCTCTTTATGTTGCTTTAAGAATTCACATAGATTATCAAGCAGAAAGTTAGATGGAAGCATTATTTTTCTACCAGGCTCTGGCTTAATACTCAACCATGCAGCATCCAGCTCTTGCTCCACATTCATTTTACAGCCAGTTGCCATTCAAACCCTGTAGCAATTTGGCTTTATTCTGATCACTACTCCTCTCTCCATTTCATATTTTCCCATATAATATTACCATGCCACTGTAAATGATAAAGCAGTCTCTTCAAAAACAGTGATTGTTCCAAAGTGCTTGAATTTCTGCCCTAAAACGACCTACAAAGAATAAAATAAATAAAACAAAACCATGCTGATGTCTTTTTTTTTTCCTGATTAAATAAGGAGAAACATTTTTTGTTACTTTTCCTACAAACTATGCAGGGAGTTACCCAGAATTGCCACTGCTGATTGCCTCAGTAATGAAATGGGTCTATCATCACAGTGGTAACTGGAAGACTGAAAGAAAGAAGGATTTTACTTTCTCCCTTAAATTATGTAGGTTCTTTTGCATGTTTTTATTAGTACCCAGTGAGCCAGTCTTCACAAAACAGAGAGGCTCCCTTTCTTGATTAATATCACCGAATTACCATCCAAAATACTTTCCACCAAAATCACACATTTTTCCTATAGGGAAAAAAAATTCATCATGATCCATAATGGAGACTATATATGACATTTTATTTCTGATTCAAATAAACAAAAAAAATCCCCCTCCTACACTCCTACTCCTAAACAACCTGACCAATCCTCTTATCCTTCCCTTTGAAAAATGAGGATTTCTTTACAAACCATCAGGAGAACAAGAGGCACTTGCAAGTGGCATTTCAATTGCACAGGTTTATGTTTGAAAGCAGAAAACAGTCTCCAGTCACAGTGTGAGACATATTGGTCCTCAATAATATTTTTCATATAAAGTTATTTCAAGTGTTTAGCACCACAGCTTAAACACATTAACTAATAACTGTAGCTGGCAAGTTCTTGCCTACCCTTCAAAGTAATTTCCCATTTTAGTTTTTCCAGCCAGAAAGTCAAAATCTTTTCTAAATGACAAAAGTGAGAAGTGGTTCTGGATGCTGCTTAGAACTTTCTTTTAAATTCACTTAAGTGTTAGCACTTAGTGCATTCCACTTGGCATGGATTATTCTGAGAAAATATTCTTCCTTCTTTTTCGTTATATGAATCTCTGCTACTTTAGAGAAAACTGTCACTGTTGAAGTTACATTATTTTTTATAATAAGAATCAGAAGGTGTGATTTACATTAATGAGTTATTTGAAGGCTACTGTTTCTTTCTGATAGTTGTGCAGAAACTGCACAGACTTTTCGGTTATGATCCAAGTTATAATCCAAAGCATATTTTTAAAAGAATTACGTAGCTCATAGGAATACTGCTATATGCTATTCTACTTAGGTCAGAATAATTAAATAGTTGCAGGAAAAAAAAAAGTTTATGCAAACAATAAAACACATAGATATTTTTTCTCTTTAGGAAAATATAAGTATATGCAATATATAAATGCTTGATGCAAGGGAGAATCAAGTAGAAGAGTTAAGAGAAACGCCATTAACCTTTTATGCATGCAAAGGTTGTACTGTGACATGAACAAGTCAGGGTGGCAAGTAACACGTGATCCATGAATTATAACAAATATTGCTCGAAAAGAAGTTTAGCTTTTGCTGATTACTGATCCTGATAATTCAGATCGCAAACTTTTAGGACAGGGTTTATATCAGTTTTCAGTCACAGTCATGTGTTAATTTCTTGACACTGATCTTTTTTTTCCCTAAGTATACTTAGACATTGAACAGACTTGTGCAGTAGGGAACAGGAGTGAGCAAAAGAAGGGAATAAACAGCCATCCACAACCAGAGGAAAGAACAGTTTAGGAATACAATTCATATCCTGAAATGTTTTACTGTTTTCTTTACTGATAAAAACATACAAAAATCACATTCAATTTGGATTGTAGACTATAATTCCCATATGGAAACCATTTCTTAACAAGAACAGCAGATTCTCCTGTACTACCATTTTTGGGAAAATAACCCTCCGGATATTGCTAATCTTTAACTTATTAACCAAATATTAAGTTCTTTATTTTCCTTGAACATTTTTGAAGAAACTATCTCTTGGCCAGACATCTATTCATGAAACTACATACTATTTTTCCTGCCCTACATTGACACACATTCCAAAAACTGACTTTTCTTTTTGATTCTAGCACCCAGACAGCACAATGCCCAATCTTTAATTAACCTCACTTTGTATCATTTGGCATTTTTAGAAGCACACAATTGCTCAGAAACAAGAAGTAATAGGAGTTCACAGTAAAGAAGTCAAAGATTCACTGAAAAATAGGTAGTCATTTACCTTCTAAGAATCATTCTGTACATTGTTTCCAATTAAAATTGCTTAAAAATAAAAAGACATCAACAAATGATTCCTGTCCTCTTTCTTTTCACAATTTCTTGTTGGTCTGTTGAACTGAAATCTTGCCTTTTCACAAAACACTATTCCCTAATTAAAAAGCAGATAGAGTAACAGTAAAAATAGATTATAAGATTATAAGAATAATATGTATTTGAAAAGTTAACAACTCTACTGTATGTGTATTGCATACATACACATACTAAATAAACTTAATGCACTGCTAGATTTTTCTTCCCCAGCTAAGTCCTCTTCACCAAAATGGCAGAATCTCAGAATGACTGAGGTTGGAAGGGGCCTTTGGAGATGATCCAGTCCAACCCCTGTGCACAAGCAGGGTGGCCTGAAGCACATTGCAGACGTGCTTTGAAGATCTCCAGGGACAGAGACTCCACAACCTCCCTGGGCTGCCTGTTCCAGTGCTCTGTTACCCTCACAGTCAAGAAGTTGTTCTTCAAATTCAGACAGAACTTCTTGTTCTTCAGTTTGTAGACGTTGCTTCTTGTTCTATCCCGGGCCACTACTGAAATTCGTCTGGCCACATCCTCTTGACACCCATCCTCCCAAAGCTATTTGTCTGCACTGATAAGATCCCTCCTCAGTCTTCTCCAGGCTAAGCAGACCCAGCTCTCTGGGGGCATATAAGAGATGCTCAGATTTCCTAATCATCTTTGTAGCCCTCCTTGGACTTTCTCCAGCAGTTCCATATCTCTCTTGCACTGGGGAGACTAGAACTTGATATATTACTCCACAGGTGATTTCTGCAGGACTGAGTAGAGGAGGAGGAGGATGACCTCCAGAAATTCTGTTTGTTCTGTGAAAGGTAAAACATGAAAATATTTGCAACAAATCTAGCTAATGACCTGTAAAAAGAAACAAATTTTCAGATCTGTTTTTCTCCTAATTTTCAACCTTTCTTATAAACTACATGAAGTTCATCGACTAAACTGCTATTTAACAGAAGACACAGCTAGTATTGTTTGGCTTTAGCAGCTCTTTTATTTACATGTTTTCTTAAGAACATATATTTCCTGTTCTACATTGAAAGTAATACTTTTAATACTCTAAGCCCCATCCCGCTATAATATGGGGAAAAATGTAGAAGAAAAATTGCTTACGCATTCTGGCTACAACTTTGAGGTATTTTTTAAAAATTCCAACTTTCCTTTTTTTTATATATTCTCATTTCTTTGTGCCAATACCTAATGGCCTCATCTTCAACTAAGCTCAAGCAAACATTCCATCTACTATTTCGAACATGTAATGTCAATAAAAAATGTCTTATAATAAAATATCATTAGTACAAAATGTACTACTGTGGATTTATAGTCCTAGTTATAAATGCCATCTCTTGGTGTACCCAATCCTGTGTAAGCTGCTTTTGATTTCATTCATGCTTGTGTTGCTAGATGACAAGAAGTCACAGAATCACCGAATGGTTCAGGTCGGAAGGGACCTCTAGAGATCATTCAGTACAACCCCCTGTTCCAGCAGGGACACCCAGAGCACGGGGCACAGGGTGACATCTAGGCGGGTTTGAAGATCTCCAGAGCAGGAGACTCCACAGCCGCTCTGGGCAGCCTGTTCCAGGGCTCTGTCACCCTCACAGGAAAGAAGTTCTTCCTCACATGGAAATGGAACTTCCTGTGTTTTAATTTATACGCATTAGCCATTGTTCATGCCTTCTTAGGGCTACAAAGATGATTAGGGGCCTGGAACATCTGCCCTATGAGCAAAGGCTGAGAGAGCTGGGCCTGTTCAGCCTGGAGAAGACTGAGAGGGGACCTGATTAATGTGTATATATATATCTCAAGACAGGGAGTGAGGAGGAGGGGGCTGGCCTCTTCTCAGTGGTGGCCAGTGATAGAACTAGAGGAAACGGCCACAAATTGAGGTACCAAAAGTTCCACAGGAACTTGAGGAAGAATTTCTTGACAGTGAGGGTGACAGAGCACTGGAACAGGCTGCCCAGAGAGGTGGTGGAGTCTCCTTCTCTGGAGATCTTCAAAGCCCGCCTGGACATCACCCTGTGCCACATGCTCTAGGAGACCCTGCGTGTGCAGGGGGATTGGACTAGATGACCTCTACAGGTCCCTTCCAACCCTAGCCATTCTATGATTCTTCTTTCAGCCATCACTTTAAAATAGGCATTTAGGAACTCCCTCACAAAGCCAGGTTGAAGGAACCACCTAGGGCTTAACTACCAGTGTAATAACTGTAGCAATGAATTGCTACAGCCAATTTGCATCTGAAAATGTGCCAAAAAAAAATCGCAGAGCATGGAGAAAGTAATCTGACAGCAGGAACAGAAATAGTTGATGTTATACGAAGAAATGAGTAAAGAGGTACCAAAGAACGCAATTCACAGAACCCAGCAAAGTGTAGGGCAATCAATGGTGCATGAATAGCCACCATATGGAGATTGCTGCACCCACAAATTCTGCCCCGGCTTTCTCACCTTCTCCCCTGACTTGAATCTCAGGGAAATTTGACCTTGTCAAAAGCCATGACTCGATTTCACTTAGTAAAAAATGCCAGTAAGATGCTGCCTGGATTACATCCAGATTCTCTCACAGCAAGAATCCAGTTGGGGCTCTGAATACCATCAGCATTAAGGGATCTTACACCTTACCACAGTATCAAAGAATCACAGTCAGAGAATGTTTAAGGTTGGAAGGGATCTTTGGAGATCATCTAGGTCATAGACCATCCCCCAAATACAGTTAAAACTAAATAGTCCTTGAGCAGTAGAACTAATGAGACTGGGTTTCTTACGGATTTATGTGCTTTGACCCTTAATCCTCTCCTTCCACCTTCTCCATAGAACACACAGCAGGCCGGGTTGCAGTTGTTGGTGCTCTACCTAACTGGCGTGGTATGAACACGGTGTTTGGCCGGCTGGTTGCTGCAGAATGCTGCCTGGGTTTTGCATGCCTCCCTTTACCTCAGAAAAGACATTAATTTTACTTTCTCCTCTATTCAAATATCCCATGTTTTACAAAATTTGTAGGAACTTAATTATTTCCAAGACACTAACCCTCTGTGAAATATGGTTCGGATTTGCTATCAGCTTCAAAAATTACTTTGGAAAGAGGGGAGAGGACAGGGATCAAAAGATAGACACACCTTTTTTCTTAAGAAAATCAAATTAAGTTTTATAACATCAAACTGCAACACTATGTTTAAAGCCTATAGAAAGCGGCCAAGTCATCGGCTGAAAATAAAAGTAATGGAAAAAAATTGGTTGCCCTCTTGAATTGCAAGGAGTTGGAGTCCATTATATGATCTGAATAACACGTGCAATCCTGAGGAACTTCCAAAAGAGATGAAGAATATTAATGCTATAATAAAGAGCACTGCTGAACTCTCATTGGAAATACTGTCACAGCTGTCTGGGAAAGTCAAGTTGAGACTGAAACACAGGCAGATGAGCGATGACAGGGTGATGAGAGAGATGAAGGACAACTAAGAGGGTACATAGCTTGTTTAGCCTAGGGAAAATATCCTAACCCAGAAATGGGGTATAAAAGTTAAGAAATAAAAATAATCGAGTATAAGGTAAAAGATAAATGCTGGTGTATGAAAAAATAGCCACAAACTGTTTGTTTAAATGAGTGTCCTCAGGGACCCTCCACTTCCTGGGCACCCTTAGCAGGGCTCAGCAGTGCCCAAGGCCCAGGCAGCTGCTGCAAGGCCCTGGCCACAGCCTCCCCTTCCCGCACTTCCCGGTCCTGGCTGTGGCCTCCCCTTCCCGGACTTCCCGGTCCCTGTTGTCCCCATGGACACGGGTGTTTACCCGTTGCCGTGGTGATGGTCTGCTGCCTGGCAGCACCATAGTGACGCGACACACCCGGGGCAGCGACTCAGCCAGGACCTGGGCGACAGGGGCTGGAGGCCCCCACAGCGGGTAAGCAGGGTGCTGGGGGAAGGAGGCACCTCTGCCTGGCCGCAACGTCCCCTTGGGGATCTGTCCTCTTTCCTCGTAACTCTAACTTTGTTAATGCCTGGGTCGTGCTCTGTGTGTATCTGCCAGGGCAGCCATGGGAGCGGCGCTGGCCCGGGCGGCCCAGTGGACCTCGGCTGGCTCGGGACGCGGCACACTTGAGATCACGCCCTTGAACGAGTCCCTCCTGAACGAAATCGTGAGGTTTGTGGAGGGCTTCAGCAGCCGGCATCCCCAGGAGGCGGCGTTCGTCTTCCGAGAGCCCCTCGCATGGACGACGCAGCTGGGCTGCGAGGCCTTCGGCGCGGGCTACCAGAGCGAGTAAGTGCGGAGGGCAGCGCGCGGAGCACGGAGAGAGCCTGCCCTGGCTGGGAGCACGGCGGGGACGGGCTCACAACCGCCTCGCGTTGCATGGATTGAGCTAAAACAACCTGCTTGGACAGCTTGAGGCCATCGCATCTTGGCTGTGACACAAACCTGTTTTGTCAGGAATGCATTGCAGAAACACGGGGGACAGGCCTGCATTGCTGCTCCTGAGAGTCTTCACGTGTGCCTAGCAGCGATTAATGTCCTGTTTTGTCAGTGTTGGCAGCTGCCTCTGATGGGGCAGAAGGGTTTTACTGCCACGATTGAGGTGTGTTTGCACACACAGGTTTGAGTTACAGTTTCTTTGCGAACAGAACTCTCCAGAGGTTCTCCAGGAGCAGACCGCCTTAATTTACTAACATGGTTTCAGTCATAAAATTTGGTTATATCCCTATGTCTTATCAAATATGCTAATGGTTCTTCTAGTATTTTCAAATTAATAGTGAAAAAATACTGGTAATCAGAAGACTTATATTTGTTTTCCAGTCTATCTTTACCAGGCTTTGCATTGCTGCCTAAGACATAGGCTGCAGTAGGCCTGTATATTTCTGTAATTCTTTGAACAGTGGCATATTAAGATTTTGTAGGTATGAAAATTGTTTTTCGATAAATTATGAAGCTGCTGGAGAATTCAGCAAATTTTGACAAGAATACAAATTCATGCTTGTTTTCAATAACATTGTAGTAATGCTCTGTAATGCAAACTGTAAAATTCCCTTAAAAGGTATTGCCAAGGTAGGACAAATGAATCGCCCATGCTGGTTTGCCATGATTTTTTTATGGGCTTAAATCATAACTTATCTGCACTACAGTTTTAAAAAATTGCTTCATCATGTGAAGCTTGAACAAACTTCTTAGTGATGGAGTCTTCCCTAGAATTTGCTGTTTATTAATGTTCTTTTTTCCCATTTTTCTAGTGGAACAACCGTTCAGTCTGAAGCCAAAAGTAAAGATGGACAACCATTGCTCCTCCTCTCGGGATCAACTATCAAAGTTCTCAATTTTGACCAGCTGTCCTGTTTGCTACGTATTGCAATGGACAAAAAGTTAAAGGAAGCACAAGCATGCCTTGAAGGTTTTTCTTGTTTTTTTTCCTTTTCTTCCCAAAAATAAGGCTTCTCCTTTAACTCGTGTTTATGAAATGTGAAGAAGAGATGCATGCATACATTCATTTTAAATATATGAGAAGGAGTTGGTTCATGAAGCTGGCTGAAAGTGCTGACCCAAACTCTTATTAAATTTCTGTTTCTTCTTTTATTTACAACTGAAATCAGTAACAGAGTAATCTGGAATAAAGTTAACTTTTAAAGTTAACTTTTCAGTTTCATGTGCAAATTCCTGTATATTGAGTAGCACCTCAGCTATTGCAACAGACAGTATGTTTTTTGTTTTTCAGAAAAAAAGGATGTCTTGAGGAAAATTGTTAGCAGTTCTTCCTATACTTGTAATTAAATACTCTTTAAAATGTGATTCCTTAAAAATAGCCAAAGAAAACTTTATATAATAGAGACATTCTTACCTGTGCAGGATTCAGAGCAAACATTTCCAGGTTTTAGACTTTTAAAAGACTTTTAGAATACGTGTATCAGTACTTTGGGAGTCATACACAAATCCTAGCTGTTTAAAGTGACAAGAGCACTTAAGTGTGCTAAATGGGGTATCCACTTTGCATTGGATGTGAAAGAGACAGGTAATATTATTTGGTAACTTTGATGGAAAGTAATATGTTTGCAATAATAAAACATAAATACTTATAAAATTTAAGGTCTGCCTAGTCTAGTGCCCTGTTACTGTCACTAATCAACCGTAAATAACAGGGAAAAAATATATTCAGCAGCTAATGATAGGGAAACACTCATAGATGCATGGGACATAGATGCATGTGATGCATGTACAAAACCAACCAACACACAGTTATGTACCAGAAGGGACAGCTGGCATAGCTCAGGAAGTTATGGGGCTATTGGGAATGCTGCTAGAAAACTTTTAAGATGCCCTTCAACACTAAATCGTATATCTACAGTGGTCTGCTTGCAGTGAGTTAAGCCCATTGCTTTTCTGATTTAGTGATGACACAGATATTTTGTGTGAAGAGCAGTGTTGGTAAAGGAAAGCGCATTTAATATTCACCTCTTGGCTGAAAGATTCTTAATCCTTGTTGTAGAAAGCAAATTTATTCATTATCAAAAATTTCTTAAATCTTAATGTTTTAATCTTTTTAAAAAGTAGTACTACACAAGTGTATTTCAAACTGCACAGAGACATGAAATAATTCATCATACAGTAGTATTTAGTAATATTTGATGAATACTCATACATATTATTAAAGTCCTTATTATAAATCAACAGTGTTGAAATTATTTGACAGTTGAAATAAGAGAAGTCTTAACTTTATGATGACTTTTCACATTATACTGTTGCTGTTTCTTTTCTTCTATAGCTAATAGGGATCCTATAGTGAATATCCTTGGCCCTGGATATGGGACTGTTGAAGGAGAAGATATGTCCATGTTGCATTTACTTGACAAAGTGAAAAAAGATGATGACCCTGAAACAGAGATTAAAATGAAGATCTTTATACTTCTTAATCAGCTGGATATGCAACTGCTTAATAGTTCTTTAAAACATATTTCACAGTAAGTACATTTCAAATAGAAACCTAGGCATGTCACCAAGTGTTTTTTTTTTTTAATTATATTAGTATGTGTTTTAGGTGTGATACAAAGTTAAAGTTATTGAAATAAGTTTTGCCATTCATTAAGTTATTGAAAAAAGAAATTTCTAGACACCTTGCTATGGGTGTGCATGTGTGTGTGTGTGCCCCATGAACATGTTTGGGATTTGTTTTGCACATGTTTATGAATTGAATAATTCATAAACTAACACACTAGCGGTAAAATTATTTTCAGGGAGATGTTTATTTCTTCATGGAAGCATATTAAGTATTCCATTCATTTTGTTCTGTGGTTAAGAGAATTTCATATTAGCATAACTAAGATTTCACTAAACTAACAAATAAAAAGGAAGAAAAAAAGAGTTTGGTCCATTTCTAGATTTATGTTGACTCATTTTTCAGGACAAAAATCCTATTATATTCTATCTTGATTTCGCTAAGTGCATGCTTTTGATGAATAGATTTTAGACCATTTTCTATTAATTGCAGAGAGGTAAGACTAAATCCAGATGCTGTAAATAATGAGGTGAATCTTCTCAAGCATTTCTCTGGGAAAGGAGAAGATACTGTACTGGAATCACTGGAATATACATCAGGTTCAAATTTTATATTTTGCTTTTGTTTTATCATATGTCACATTTATATATACTCGTGACTGCTGTGTGAATTTGCTAAAATAAATAAACTAGTCAATTTAAACTGTTTATTTTCACTTTAAAGTTCTAAAGTAGAATAAAATTCATCTTCAGATATGAAATGTTATTCTTCAGGCTTTATTTATAGTAATAATCCCTAATCATATGATTGACTTCATTGGAAGTAAACTGCGTCCTTTGACCCTAAAAAGTGCTGAGCATGTGTGGCCATTCTTTGTTGGATCAGCCAATAGTTCTCAGCATTTCACATGATTAATTCCAAACTGCATATAAATTCTCAAGAGTAAGATACTGGTTTGGAACCTTGATTTGTATATGTGTTATATTAACATCAGTCATAACTATTAAAAATACCTATTCAAATCTGATAGAAACACTATTGCTAATTGGTTACAGATTACACATTCTCTAATGGATGCCGAGCTCCTCCCTGGAGACAAATGCATGGAGAAATTTGTTATTTAGTCATCAAACCACATGACAGTGATCCTTTGTATATCACCTGCAGCACAGCAGGAGTGTATTTAAATGGAGTAAGTAATAATAAAGGACACCTTGAAGCAACAAACACTTTTATGTATTAAAATCAAAACTCTAGCAGGTTTGGGCTTTAGGGTGGTATTGAACCTATTAGAGCTGCAGAGTTGGTTTATTGGTACTGAAGAAAAAGCCACAGTAATAAATGTATTCCTTTTTTTTATATATGCTTTTGAGTGCTTATTCTTTAAGTGTTATACAGGGAGTGTGTTCTGCACATTACCAGCAGTCTTCATTTAGTCTTTGTGGGATCCTGAAGAATCCTTAACACTCTTCCTAAATAGAAGGCACTGTTGGACTAGGTACCTCAGTAATTCCTCATTACTCTTGATCTAAAGTATAATATTATTGTCTGTAACAAATATAGCTTTCTTTTTTCTTTTTTTAAAATATGCAATTATTTCTCCTCTCATTAGAAGCTTTTAAGATATTGCTTATCTCCTTTCTTCTGCTTTTCATTTTAATTATCTCTTTCTTTACAGATAGGCTTTATTTAGGTGTAATAATCTCCCAATACATTTAAGTAGTGACTAAAGCTCTTAAACTTATTTTGAAGAGAGACAGATGTCTCTTGAAGTGTCACTATACAGATTGCTCTTCCTAAGAGTTAAAAAATATCCAGAGAAATTTTGATTTAGGATATTTTTAATGGGTGAAGTTCATAAAACTTAGGCTTAGTCCAGTCACATTATTTCCTGATCCTTTTGGACACTTGCCATACTGCACTAGAAGCTCATATTTACTTGCCTATTTGCTGTCAACCCTAAATACCTGTCAGCAGAACAACACATGATACAATGCACTTTAACTGGTAGTAATTACTTGCAGGCTTGTATATAAGACCTTGATTAGCTATTGGGACCTATGGAGGTGATCCATGCATTTTCACTAAACAATAGTGAAGTCTGATGGAATCTGTGCCGGGTCTGAGGCTTCTGCATATAAGTCATTACATTATGACACCTGTGCTTCTTAGCAGATTAAATGTCCTGTGTATGGCAATACCATTAATAACTTTAAACTTATTCTTTTTTTTAAGGGTAAGCTAAAGGAGAAAGATGATATTGACTATGAAAGAAAAAGTGACATATATAAAGATATCGTCACATTTTTAAGGGAAAAATCACCTAAATTTGTAGAAAATATGTCTAAACAGGTAGGTATATATTGATACTGGATACATGTATTCTACCTTGAACCAAGCTGTAGGCCTACAACACAGATAGGCTTTAACATGTGCTAAGCTGATCAAGCTACAGCACCAATTTCCCAGTAATATGACTAGTTCAGCATGAATTAAATTGTATTGTCTAGACTACATTTTTAGATTTAGAAAATTAACATGAGTTAGTTTATGATTAGCTGATTGGATCAACAAGCACGGAACAGCTGATTCTCATCACAGAATAATGAAACACAGACCATACTGTGACAGTCTCCCTAGAACTGCCTTGAATCTGAAATGTAAGGAAATGTCTTCACCCGCCTCGTAGTGACAGCTTCAATAATAATGAAAAGGAATGATCGTAAGATATCTTTCCTGCAAAAAAATGAATATATTCTAATGGAAAAACAAGAGTTGGCAAGAGGCTGTTCTCTTCTGGATATTTTTGATCAGCCATGGTACCAGAGAGAGAAAGTAGAAGGTCTGGGAGGTGCTATTCTAATCCATTCTTGTACACAAGTGGATCACCAGTGTCTTCTGCAGAGAGACAGAAGATGAAAAAACAGAAATGGAATGTGGTTTTATTGATATTAATTGAATAATATTAATAGGAGTTTGCAGTATTAAATCTTAAAAATTGTTTGGAATTAGGTTTTATAAAATTGACTGTGACACAAATTATTTTACTTAGTAGAAAATGAACAAAACTTAATATTCCAGTTTGTTCAGAAAGTTTTAAATTTATCTTGTTCTTTTATTTCTAAAACATTTTAATTTGCATATGGCAACAGCTGTTTTTCACCATAAGAATTTTCAGATTAATTGGAATGTTTTATTCTTTTTAAAGGCAATCTGCTTTTATACCTAAAATCTATTTATATGTTTAATACATAAAAATTTTAAGGACTGCATCCTGGACATTTTTGTATACCTTATTATTTTAATGTGTATTATTCATTACAGCACTGTGATTGACTCTTTTTTTAGGAATATAACTTTTTTAAAGAAACTGTGTCTGAGAAGTATTATCAGCATACAGAAGCAGTTGATGCTGAGGACTCTGGCCAATCCCAGAAGCCTTGTGATTATATAGAAAAAAATGTATATGAGAAGACAAAAAGTCCTTCTGCAAAAAGCAAGTCTGCTGACAGCAAAAGACGAGAGCCATCTCTGAAGTGGAAGAATATTGTGCGAACTGCTACCTACAGGTAGTTCTCTTTATAATTTCTGTAATGTGTATTAGTAATTGGCAAGTGTGTTATAGGTGTGCATTGTTATCTTAACAGTAATAAAACAAAGTCTACTGTATACAGATTTTAAAGAGTCTTGACTACCAAATTACTTTCTCACTCTGACAACAACGTTTGTTTTATTGGCTTATTTTAGTAGCAAAATAAATCAGGGTAATATTTTACAATCTGCAGTACCTGGTCCTTGAGGACACTCATATTGTCACATTATTAATATAAGTGCCCTTTAAGGCAACAAAGAATAGACAGTCTAATCTAAATAACACATCATTTTATGAGGAAGGCAAAGTAGGGTGACAACTAGAGTATCAATTTTTAATATTTCAATCGGGTTACAATAGGATATCAATTTTTAGTGTTTCAAAGTCCAATGAGCGAAATTTTGCTTATCTTGAAACAGTTTTCACTAATGAGACTATCTCAACATTTGGAGTGTTTGAGGATGTCGCAAGGGACATTTCAAGAGGTTTTGGAAGTAATCTAGAGTTGGATACAAAAATACGGTGTCCAAGGACAAGACCTTTTCTTCTTCCAGGACTTTGTTAGAGCCTAGAAGTAGTAGAAATGGGTCTAATCATAATGTTGTACACAAATGAGTGTTGTTCTCTTTTACTCTTGTGGTTTGGATAGTAAGACTAGTCCAGGCTCATAAGGATATTTAATTTTCAAAACATGCTAAATTAGCAAGAAGAAGTCTCCAGAGATTATGCCCAGCTATATCTGAGAATTCCCTTGGAATTTAAATAGAACAATCTGTTCTATGGACAGATTAGAACTCTTCTGCTTGGAAAAAGATAACGGGGAGAAGATAAAATAGAGATAAGAAATAACGACTAGAGAAATTGAATAGGGGACAGTTATTCACTGTCTCCTCTAGTACAAGAGCAAGGTGCCTCAAGTGAAATGAGCAATGAGGTTCAGAACAAAGGGACATACTTCACATAGCACATAACTGTGGGTCACAGGATGGCGTATGCAAATTCAAAAAGTAACTTTACAAATCCAGGGAAGAAAAATCCATGAAAACTGTTAAAGCAGGGTCACTCAGAGGGTCCCTGAGCCACAATTTCCTGAAGAATATTCTGGAAGAAAAATTACTATGTTCTTCCATTGTTCCATCTCTTCCATAGATAACTTCCTTAGAAAGACATTATAAGAGCAATGACTCATGGTTGGAAGTGCTCTCCAAGGACAGATGGACTAGGGACAATTAGACTTCATATACTCATTCTTTGTTCTTGTATTGCATACCAATCAGCATAATATATATAATAGTCCACAAATTTTAGTATTGAAAAAATAGATACTTAAGACACAGTATACTTTCCTTTTAATTAAGTTCATTGTTGAAGCTCTTATATAATGATGTAAGATTATATAAGTTCTTTATAATGATATAATGTGTGTGCAACCATAATATTTTGGCTAGATATACAGAATAACTTTTTTTAGCAAATATTTTAGGGACAAAGTTACAAAAAAAGCTACTGAAGAAGAAAGGAAGAGTAGTACTGCATCTAAAAAAATCAAAAAGAAAACCACCGGCATTTCTCCTGAATCTGCTTCAAAATGGTATGCTCTTTTTTTAAATTTTGTTTCAATTCCTTTATTATCAGTATGTACGGTATTTGTCACCATACTAGTTTTAGATGTACTTGTTCATATTGGCTTATAAAGGGGGTTATGCTGTTTATTTACTTTTAGTAAAACCTCTGAAAAGGATGAAGAAGTTAGTGAAAGTTCCTCAGAGACTGAGGAAGATGAAGAGCAGCCTGACCGTCACCAGGAAGGAAACATTGATTTACCATCAGAATACTGGCAAATTCAGAAACTTGTGAAGTATTTAAAGGTAAACTAGGTGCTTTGATAAATTTTACAAAATTGCCTATCTTGTCCACATTCCAGGACAGCAAAAAAGAAATCCTCATCCATTCTACTCTAGAATATATTTTACTATAACCCTGCTATGTAATATGTTCAGACCCTGGAACTGTTGAGTTTCCTTTTACCCACTCTTTTCTCCTGAATTTTTATCTGCTATTTTTGGCTTATGGAGATCTTTAGATTAAGCCATGTGTTCAGTGTTATTTAAAACTAAAAATGATATAATTTCTTTATTAATTATTAGGTTTCTGTTTCGCTTTTTGGGTGAAATTTCTCCAAGATATTTCTTTCGGTGGATAATAACTTTCAAGAGTTTTTATTAAAACTGAATACTTGCCTAAATTCTTTCATCAACTATGATTAATGCATGACTGAAATAATTCTAACGTGATCCTTTGTCTGGATAGATGCTGTTAGTGGACAAGAAAATGTATGATGAATAGACAGCTTGTTGAACAGACTTGTTGAAAATCTCTTGGACCATGCAAATATAGATGTTTATGATCTGTATGTCTGACATAAAAAAGAAAAAAAGAAAGACTCTAAACTGGAAAACTTTAAAACTCATTATATTTTTCCCTCAGGGAAATTCCTTTACAAATTTGTATTGGAATTTAAGTAACATAAGTTACTAATAAAAGCACCATTTTGTTTTGTTTAGTTTTTTAGCACATGGCATTAAACGCAGCAGAAATACTAGTGAGGTGTAAGCAGAGTTTTGGCTCCTTCCTGTCCTTTAACCATTGTGGTGGAGTGACTCTTTCTGTCAAACAGTTTTTAATCTACTCTCAATGCTGTATGTCAGTTAGTGCGTTGAGACCTATGGCAATGGTCGTAGCCAGAGAAATATAAATGTGTGCATAATATGAACATCTCTATGGTTCATTGTACCTTGACATTTTAGGTTGAAGATTTTTATTTGTGTCATTAGTGCTGTGCTAAATCTGGTGTAATATTCAGCCTCTTACTTGCTCAACTGTTGCTCTAATGCTAAGCACCTTACTTGCACACTTTGCATGATATACATGCTTCTATTTTTGGGGAATTACACTCCAAAATGTTGTTTTCCAAAGTCTCAGTCTGCTGATGGCCTGATTCTGTTTTGTAAACCACCTCTTCCTTCATTTTCCTAACAGTTGGGCTTTTTGGTAAACACTTGAGGTCCTCCTAGAGAGGCTATTTGGAATTCATTATTGTTGATGAACTCTCAGAAATCTTTTCAATGTCCCATGTATGGTACAGACAAGAATCTTCGGTGCTACTTACATAATTCTCAAGTCATCTCTCCTACATAGTTCCTTAATAAGGTTATATTTAGATTTTAGTGATGAACATGCTTCTGTATGGAAACATCTCTAAAATTACATGAGACAATTTAGAATAAAGTATGAGAATGGCAAATAGAAAATACATTTTTAATGCTTCTCTATTTTAGAAATTAATATATTTTGTTCAGGCTGTCAAAAAGCAGGATGTCAAAATGACTTAAGGGCTTAGAACTAGAATGAGAAAACTTGATTGAATTGTGAGTACCTGAAATGAAGTGTTTATAATACAATCAATCACGTAAATCAATCACGTAAAGGTGTAGTTTATTATGAAAATTGAAATGCAAGTTTATGTATGTATGTACACAGAGCCTTTCTGTAGTTTTCTAAATTAGATGTAAGTGAACAAAGAAGGACTTAAAGATATAATACTTCACTAGTGATTCTTAGCTACGTAAAGCAAGAAGTCCCTCGTGTCAGATAAAACTGAAAAGAGATGCCTCAGTGCCATACCACAGACAGTGGTTGAAATGCTTTATTGATGGAGTGCTACTTTAACTTGCACATGGAATTAATTTTAATTCAAGTATAAATACTGCAGTTCTGGCCAGACTTAGCGGATTTTTTGGCATTCTTGTTGTTCATGTAGGCAAGTGTTCATGACACGTGCAACATAAGAGAAAATGTACAACTGTGATATTTCAGTATTTACAAATGTATTCATATAGAAGCACAATCTGAGGGGACTTGAATGTCTTCAAAGCTTGAATACATTGTATGCACATCTTAAAAAATGAATAAAGTGTCTTAATAGCTGTTTCAGATACAAAGTTAGAAAATAAAGTATTTTGTAGGTGCCAAAAGTTTTGAATGCCTGATCAAGTAAATGCAATTCACAGTTCAGTAAGGCTGTGTAAAAGATCAACCTGCAAGCACGACACATCCATAAAGCCTGAAGGACCCCAATGTTTTAGATCACTGTGAGCTTGTCACTGTAATTTAGGAGACTGTTGTTTCTTATATAAAGCAACTTGCCAGGTCCTGTGAATTGTGCCTGCAGCCAGTGTATTTTTGTATTTCTTTATGCATTTCTGGAGAAAACTGAGTGCACAGGGAAATTCCCTCCTGACTGCTTGCTCTGCTCCATTTCCCCTCCTTCCTCGGAAGCAGCCGCCATGTTGGAATTGCTCCACTGGGAAGCAGCTGCTTCTGTGGTCTGGCTCCTCATCCCACCTTCAAACTTCTCAGGCCTCTGGCATGGCAGATAGAGCATGTTGCTGTTGCCGTCTCTCCGCGTGGGCTGACGAATGGTCAGGGAGGAGAGAGCAGCAATACCGGTGTAGGTGTGTGAGGCATCTTTGGGGGCTGGAGTAGATGTAAATAGAAGGAAGTGGTTTATTGATGTTTATAACAGTGAGATTCACTCCCAGGAGCTGGTTTCAGATTTCATGGTATTTATTTAAAAAGTGCCTCTTAAATATTAGTTTTCTGGGGGAAGGAGCTTTTGCACATGAAAAAAAATTAGGAATAGGGTGGGAGGAACACATCTTATAAGCATCTTTTTTTACTACAAGGCAGGAGCATCAGGTAGCAGCACAGAATCCTCTCCACTGAAAAGCTGAGGTGGACAGAAACTCTCTCATTTGCTGTGGTTAGATATGGCCTTCCACGTGGCTTCCTCTACAGTTACTTCCTACAATGGTCATAAATCTGCCTTCAGGCAGCGGTGATCGCACTAGTGTTACAGCAAGTCCCGGGAAGCGTTTTCCAGTGTCAGTCGAGTTTCTTCAGCACTGTTGGTTAATCAGGTTTCAGGGCAAGTTAAAGGGTGGCAAGATGAGTTTGCCAACTCCTAGAATGGACAAGATTGTCACTGTGAAACAAACTCTCTTGTCTGCAGTGTGGGCAGTCCCACAGAGCCCCTTTCAGCTGCAGAAAGTAGAGCTTTGCCTAAAGACCTGGGGTTCTGAGGCTGCTCACAGAGAATTGAAAAATAAGAAGTGGGGAGGAGGGAAACTGGTTGGAGCTGAGCACAGCGCTTGTGCTGCCTTCTTCTGAGCACTGATTATTGCCTCTCTTAAGATGGTAAGAGGTGAATCGGGGCTAGTGACTGCACCAGGAATAACTGCAATCTCCAGGATAAGTCTTTAATCCTTTAATCCTTTATGCTGCTCAGTTTTGGTTCCCTGTACTGGCGTGAATTATGTACTGTCCTATGCCAGAGCAGTCCCCCTCTAAGGGACTGTGTTAGTTACAGTATTCCTCCTTCAGCTTCTCACCTGGGAACTTGTTGTACTTTTGGCTACGTTTCAGGAGTATATTAGTGAAACCAGTCAAGTCTGGCACCTCCTGTAATATATCCATGAATTTGGCAACCGCTTAAAATAACCTTTCATTCCAACAGAGTTGTGTTGCTTTTCTACTCCAAGACCTCAGGTGTTGAGCAAACCTGGTGACTCTCCCCAGCTGTTTCCACCTTGTGCCAGGTGCTGGAGAGACAGCTGGGCTTGGGTTCCCCTCCTTTTACCTTGACAGTGTGAGGATTGTTGGGGAAGAAAAGATGCTGTAAAATAAGACAAATAGAGTTAGTGTTACTGTGTATCTACTGAAGAACAAACTGCTTGTTTACATATTTTACATGTTGTAGTGCTGAGAAGTCTTGTGCTAGCGAAAGACAAATCTGAACCCTTGAGTGTTTTAGCATGTCCCTAATAACAGACTGCACAGTGAACTGAAAATCCAAATTGTGAAGAGATCTCTAGCCCTTTACTTGGCTTCCATTTTCCCAGGAACACCTATTGGTGGATAGAGTTTTGCAACTGTAATTTGATACTTTGGTGTTCAATATAGAAGATATGGATTTGCATAGGTACGTAACCAGATTCAATTTTTTTTGTGTGTATGTGCAAAACATATTCTATATGTGTAATATAACTACATTTTAAAATACAATAGGAGTAGCAAAAATATCTCATCTGTACAGGAGATACATTGTTCATAATAAAAGTTTTTCTGCAATCTGCAGAAAACAGTTAACTATATTTTATTTATAATATCACATCAGCAAGACTTGGGTGTGATATTATTTTGGAGGAATAACTGTTAAATCGAAAATAAGTGCATTTAGTAAAATCTAGTATATAGAATAATTCTGCCAGTGTAGTGTGCGCTTTCTTTAAGACTGACCATCCTTGCAGGCAATTTGGCTGACCTTTAATTAGTACAATGTCTAACAATAAACCTTTCCTGTTCCCTTATGAAAAAAATATATGTTAGGAGAATATGAAGGAGGAAGTTCAACTGAAATTGGAAGATCAAGATGAAAAAAATGAATTTTGCTGTATTTGGCTATGTGCTAGTCTATTATTTTTCAGAAAATAACAAATATATGAGATGTAATCATGTGTCACCTGCCAGCATTTCTAGGCACATGTTTGTTTAACCTGGCAACTTTGGCAGATAACCTCTTTATATCGTCCTCTTCTCCACTGTTTGCAAAAGTATTTTTTACCATCTTCTAATATTAAGCAAGTTTTTTTTTTAATTCCTGTAAAGAATGTGATTGCTGACAAACGGAAGAGTGGGCTAAAAATATAGAAAAAATATATTTTGTTATAGTTCAAATGTGTATTTTTAACAACCTAGCCAGTGCTGATCATGAAAAAGAAATCATACTATGATAAATTTACTGGGTTGGACATGCTGGCAGATGATGAACTCTCAAATTATTATTGTAATTGGCAACTTGAACTTGCATAGCTCGCTCCTCAAAATACTATACAAACAATCCTTCCTCATCACAAGAGACATGAAGCAAATAGCTGCCAGTTCATTTTTGACCATTAACAGTAATTCTAATGAATTTTTGTTCAGAGGAGGTTTACTTAGTGTTCCAAGGGTCACACAGTCATAATTGTTTCATAGCTGATGAGATGAAGGGCAACATAGAAGTGAAGTAAAAAAAACCCAGAAATGTACAATTCCAAACAAAGAAAAAGATGATATATCGAAATAGAAGGACCTAGGAAGAGAAGGGAAAATAAATGAAATTTATTTCTTCCTTTTCTGAGAGGTGGTAATATATTGTAAAAGTATTTATGTTGCATAAAAAATAGAGTATTGTTCTGACATTGTAACTACCATCTTTCCAACATACTTGCTTTAAATAATTGTAATTGGCACATCTTCTCAATGTGACTTTCAGCTTTATTATCCTGAACTAGAATTGTTGATTTTGCTACAGAATTAGAGCATGATTACTTCTGAAAGTTACCAAGGCAAAATATCAAAGGCATTTTCTTTGGTTTTAAGGGTTTCATATTGGATTTGGGCTCAATTTGATCACAAGCCGCAGCTCAGTATGTACATTGTTGCTTCAAAACCATGCCTGTTAGAGATGCTTCGTCCATGTCCTCATCTACATCTCTGGTTTTTTTTAGCACTCGCTAAGCTCATGGTTAATTTTTTTTACTTCTTCAGAAAGCATATTTTTTTTTTTCTTGTATATTTTCATACACTACTGGTATCAATTAGTTTTTCTCGCAAAAACTTTTTTGGCTCATTTCAAATCATATTGTCTTTTTTGGCTGCCCAGTGCTTATGCAAGCTCAACAGCTTGCTAGTTTTTCCAGTAGTCTGTACAAGCACAGGTCCTTCCTAGTTCAACCTCATTAAATTTTCTCCACAGATGCAGTTCCACCTGTGTCCCAAATGACTTGGATCCATAAAAGTAAAATAAAATAGCTGTAATAACATTAAGGCTTCTCTCATCTTCTTGAGCCAAGCACTATGTAAAATCAAAATTGCTTGGGCAAGTCTGGCACTTTATCACCAAAGGCCACCAGTATATATGTATTAGAGGCAGTGTATACTACATCTCCAAGTCTCCAGTCAGGATATACAAATACCAACACTAAGTGAAAAAATATTACTACTGTCTGTGTGGGCTGCTTTTTTAACTTCCTCCTTTTGTCTTTCTCATTCAATCTTAATTTTCTGATAATTTCTTCATGTTCTTTGTAAAAAACATATATTCATATTTCTTTCATCAGACAAAGTGACCAGAGGTAGGGAGAGTCTTCTTCAAGTGCCAAAATTCAGGTACGTAGGGTGGGATTCGTCTCACCTAGCTCTGAATGTAATTAGCATAGGCATTTGTATCTGAGCTGGGCATCCTAGGATCCTTGTAGCATAAGTAGAAAGAATGGGCATTTTTAGGTGTGATTTGTCTGCTCTTTAAACATTTAGTGAAGAGTTAGACAGATCTTAACTTCATTGACCTGATCTCATTTAACAGGAACGTAGGATGGCTGTAGATGGATGACTGTGGACATGTGAATTTAGCTAGAGGATTCAGGTTTCCAAGTCTTGTGCATTTGAAGTCTTTGGTCAGTGTACTGTTATGTAGTCTCTTAAAATTCTGTTCTTATGGCATATTCTTTGGATTTGTATTGGGAAATTTGGGGGTTGCATGCTTTATTTTCTTTTTTAAACTTGTTTTACCTTTTTCCTTGGAGGCCCTTTCCAAAATCAGCCTTTTTGGTAACAGCCTTATAGACTAGCAAGCAGTCCTCAGCTAGTACCTCATCAACTTTACCTACTCTGCTCTATTCCTGCTCTCTGGCTTTGGCCTAGCTGACTGAGTGGCTGTGTTTGAGCTTTGTTCACATAGATAGTATGGATATAATCACTATCCTATGGGCTTGTCTTGCTTCCAGTCCTTCAAAAGTGTTTCAACAGACTACCAGCTCTGCATAGCTCTTTACTTTTTCATCACTTCATGGTGCACTGTCCTTTTAGCTCTTCAGGGAACAAGTTGTAAAGTATCTCTGTGTTCATGTGTTGCAGTAATTGGATCTAGAAGTTGCAGTGGGATTGGGAGCTTTACTGACCACGTTACAGTCTATGTTATTTTTCGCTCCAGATTTATCTAGATTTAAAAACATTGCAACACATGTCTGTATAAAATTGTCCAGATGCAAGTGAGTAACAAATACACTTCTAAACTGAAAATGGCAGAAATGAGAAGAGGATGAACTTGCAGTGTTAAAAACTTATACGTTAACTTTGCCCCCCCCCCCCCCCCTTCATTTATATTGTCTTTTCGGAGGTTTTTTGTTTGTTTATTTGTATGTTTTATTGTTGTTCAGCATTTTGGCTCTCAAAATCAGATTTGAGAAGTTACTGAAGAAAACATGCAGCTAGTTCTAGTAAAAGCTCATGTTTGCATTTGAACATTTTTATTCTTTGTAATAGAATTCAATTATTATATATTGGGCTAGCTAATAAAATATATGACTATCTTGGAAGAGTTTTCAAGAGGAACTCAACAACTGCCTGACACAACCTTTTAGTTCACTCAGAAAATAATAGAACTGTTCTTTCGTTTGAAAACTCATTTCTTTTCAGTTCCATAAAATACGATAGCAGTTTGAACTCATTTTGTCCTAACATATATCTCACTTGTGCCACTAAGAAATAGGGTCAAGGCCAGGTGATTAATCTGCAGCTAAAACCCTCCAACTCCTGTGCACAAACTAGTGTAGTCCAATGTGAATATTTAAGATTCTCTGACTTTGTGATGCCCATGATTTTCCCCGGCTTTGTATTATTCTGTGTGGTTTACATACTGCCAGGCAGTAGCCCAAGAACTCCAGAAGATTCAGGAAATGATTCCATAAATCAGTTATATTTGTCCATAACTCATCCCTAACAAGTTGCAGATTGCATGTTTTACAAACGAAAATGAAAAATTTGAACTAGTATTTAAACAAAAACAAAATCCAGAGTGTTTAGGCATTTTCTAGCATAGAAATTTAAATTTAGAAATATTTTCCAGTAGTAAATTATGAAATGCATGATCTGTGATTTAAGAGAGTCAAGTTCAATAGAAAATCAAAACATAGCAATAGGGCCAATTAAGAATTCCATTTTATGCTTTACTACTTTTTTTGGCTTACTTGCCTTACAGAAATAGCAAATGTTTTAATAATATATTGGGCTTAGGTTCTATTTAATCAATATTATTGTTCCAGGAGTTGCTTCATTCCATTAATGACTTTCAATTAAATAATTTCTGATATGATACTAAGGGTCATTTTTTACCTACTTTCTTTCAGATATCACAAACGAAGTTTTTTCTGTTCAGCATTTTCTAAATTCATATTGATTTGATATATTCATTCTATTTTTTTCAGGTATATTATAGTTATATATATACACACACACACGTAAGGAAAACTGTGGTTTTATTGGGCATACATATGGCAATACCAGCCACAAGCAGCAATTTTCTCTCCTCTTGCTCAGTCATAGGCAGACTATAATGGACATACACTTTTCAGTATCGATCCAGTATCTGCTTACTTAAAAGTATAAATAAAATGCATTTTTACTATGGCAAATTAAATATCAGCTGTAGATTTAAGTAACAAAAAAAAATCCTTTACATTACTATTTCAATATGAAATAATATTTCATTTTTTGATTGCATTGTCATATTCACTGTTATCCACATATGATTTATATAAATTAATAAATGAACTCTGGATATTCATGGAGATGTTTGCAACCAAAAAAATGTATAATTTACATTTTATTTAATCTTGTTGTCTCTTGCCAAGCTGAAAAGCACTTAGAATTAATTGTTACATCTGTATTTTCCATGCATATGGAAAGTCATGAGTCAAGCCTTCCTCCTAAAACTGCCCTTCCTCTAGTGTATGGCAATTCTAAACTCTTATACAGGTCTCTGCAAAAGAAAAAACCTATTGCACTGGTCAGTTGCTGTAGTTATACCACATAAGTATTGGAGAGTTCAAACAGAAGGAATAGGGCGATGCCTGCCATAATGTGGACTGCACTGGATGAAAAAAAATCAGGTTAGATATTCCATAAGTCTCTTGTGCAGTTCGTTTGCAGCTTCAGCTGTCTGAAAAGCTGATGTTTCCGCCTGCTGGCAGAACATCTGCAAAAGCTTTAGTGCCGTTTACCCTTTACAGAGGTGACCCCGGAGGAAATTTTACATATTTCTCTCCTAGCACTACTGAACTGAGATCATGGTTTCACATTTTAAAGTCTTGTATTGACTAGTGTGGCTTTTATTTAGGATGGGACATGTGATATTCGAATCTTAAATCTGTGCATTTTATCAAGATATATTTTGTCTTTTTGCTTCAGCACTGTTTGAGATCAATCTTTTTAAAGTAGTAAATCTCTAGAGTATAAAGAGCTTTGGTTCCTTCAGTTTTTCTTAGTAGATCATACATTTCTGGTATTTTGCTGTCCTCCTCTCATCTCTGCTCAGTGCTTTTTTCCAGTACAGTGTCTGGAACAGGACTTAGTACAGCAGTTGTGGCTTTATGAGTGCTGAGCAGAAGGGTGATTGTTAGTCCTCACAGGTTGCAAACCTGTTTGTAAGTCTTATTGTCAAGTTTGTCTTTTTCTTTCTTTTTTTCTTTTTTACCACAGCATTGTGATGATGGCTCCACTGTTAATACCAGGTCTGTTTTTTTCTGGAGTGCTGCAGACTAACCATGGTCTTTTGCTTGTATTTGAACATCTGTTTTTTCCTGAGTAACTTTAAAATATGCCCTTTTAAAATCTTTTTTTTTCTTTTTATGATTTTGGAGTCTAATCCTCTTCTCCTGGCTTGGAATTATTTGTATCATTGTGGCTATATTAATAAGAAACATATGATACCAATCAGGACACAGATGAGGAACCGACTTGATGTATCTATCCAGTTTGACAGTGAACAATTTGTAGTTACTGTCTGAATATATTTTTACAATTGATTCCAGCTAGCCTTGTTTCCATACATTTTATCAAATTTTGCAGGAGACAGAATCCTTAAGCTAGTATATATTTCATTTGCTGCTTCTTCCATGTCAACAAGTCTTTTCATAAGAAGAAATTAGAGCTGTATGATATGGCTTGTACGTGATAATTCCATTTTGGAATCAATTTAAATAGGCTAGTCTTACATGTGTTGACTCATCTTTTTTCCTACCTTAAAGATAGGTCCTGCATTTTCTGGAAGATAATTTTTCCATGGTGATTTTTCAGACATAATTGCTAGTGGCTCTGATGTTGCATCAGCCAATTCTCTCAGTAACGTAGAGTGGACTCCATTAAACTCAACTACTTTGAAAACATCTAATTTATCAAAGTATTCATTGACTAATTAGCTCTTTAGCATAAGCAGAGTGTTTACTTCATCATTGACAGTAAAGTGTATAGTACTGGAACACAGTAAAGACAAATGCATACACAGACATTAGCCTTTTTGCATTCGTTTATTGAAAGCTTGCCCTCCACTAACAATTTTCTTGGTCTTGATAATTACTGATGTACCAAACAAAATGATGTTTTTCAGTTGCAGATTCTTTGGACCTTTGTGGCCTAACATGTCTGATCTATTCTTTTGTTTTCATTCTTAATCATTTGTTCTTGTCTTTATATCTGTATCCTTCTTGGGTTTCAGAGAACGGAAAAGCTCAGGATTTTGCTTGATTAATGCAAGTGATTTTGCTTCATATTCTTCATCCTCAGTGGAATATTTGCTTTTGTGGTGTTAATTTCTTTAAGGTACTAATGACTTCCTCTTTCCTTGAATTTCTTTCTCTTTAAATCATGTTTTCTTATTTCCTGGATTTACATGACAACAATGGATGAGTTTCAGGGCTCTAACTAGGTACCTTGCCATTTACATGCCATTTGATTTACTACCTTTTAAAAACATTGTTGTATCTCTGCAGCATGGTGGGCAACAAAGTGTAGAGAGACTTCAAACTACACTGATTTGTGTTGGGAATCAGGATGATTTGGGTCCATTTAGGATATAAAGGCTGCAAAATAAGCATGAAGCCATCTTTGGCAGTTATGTTCATTGTAAAATCCATTTAACAAGCCCATAAAGAAAATGGTTAAATGCTTAGGAGTCTCAAAACATGTTCCTACAGCTAATTTTGTTTTTCTTCCCCTGCTAAAACATTTTTCCATGGCTTAAGAGAATGTAGGATGAGTTTAAATTCTAATTGTACCAAATACAAACATGGGTGAATAAATGGGTGACTATTTTCTACCATTTTTGTTCCATCATAACTTGCGATCTTTCAGTAGTAGGAGTGTATGGTATTTGAATGTGTTTCTGTTAGAAGATGCCAGACAGCAGCACTTGGATGTTTCAGAAGCACAGTCCAGTGTTCCCTGAGATCTAAAAGGAGATGCCAAGGAATGATTTTTGTAAGTCTGAGGATTTTAAAATGGAGAAAGATAAGACTCCAGACAAACCAGTGAAAAGGTGGCCTGGGTGCAGGCAAAATATAGGCATGTAGTTCTTTTCTGAATTGCAAAGACTTAAGCAAAATAAAGTGGCATTAAATCAATTGAGAATGAACTAACTGGCTCATAGTCATTCCTGGGAGAACAGCACCAAATAAGGACGTTTCTTGTCTGGTGGCAGACCTTGCATTGTTCTACATTTTCATTGGTGGTCCAGATGTAAATATAAAGTTATTCCTGAAAACCAGAGGTGGGAAAGAATGTGGAATAACAGGCAGGTACTCAAAGGCAGATCTGACTTGCCTGGTAGCATGTCTCCATTCAGATGAAATATGCTTCACTGTGCCCAGGTGCAGTTAGGAATATAAGGAAAGAGAATTCAGAACATACCTGTGCATACATACCTGTATTTTTGACACAGCTCCTCTAAAAACTTCTGGGAGTTACATACAAGCAACTGAACAGTAATTATAGGCAATGACCAACATCCTGTTTAATAAATAGGGGCAGTGAGAAGGCTTGGGGATGTAAGGTTACATTCGTGTATGGAGCCCCTAAAAGTGATTTTGAGCCTGTTCTGGTATCCAGAATTCCAAAAATTATTGAAAAAAAAAAAAGTTATTCAGGGAAGAATTACCTTTCAAAATATAAGCTTATTCAAAAGCTGGAGAAAGTGATAGACAGTGACTGCTGCAAGACTTGGGAACTCAAGCTTGTTTGTTTACCAAAAAGTTATTTGAAAGTTGTCTTAATGTAGTAGAGTTTCTTACCAAGAAGGAGTTATCAATTACCAAAGAACTCTTTAAAGAATCACTGGCTAAAACTGAAGTCAGAAGAGCTCAAAATTTTAATAGTAAAGATGATTGGCTTTGAGATGCTACACTTCTTGACGCTATTAAATCAAGACTGCAGGCATGCCCCAGCCAGAAGTAAATTAAGAGTCAAACGAGTTATTTTACATTAAACAAAAATAAATGAATCAAATTTAAAACCCTTTGTTATAAAGACATTCAAACTAGGTGGATTAATATTCATTTTGACATTTATTCTTGATTTACCTTTTTACCTAGGTTTAAGAATGAAAAGATAATTCAGCAATCTCTGTGTGACAATGCTGTAGCTTTCATCATTACTAAAAAGCCTTTTTAAGTTGGGAAAAGAATATCCAGGCAGGCCCTCCTGTAATAGCTATGGAAAAAAAATCAAAGCCAGATCTCACAGAGTTGTTCTTATCTTCTTTCCCATCATGGAAAGTGAGATCACATTACAGATCCCAAATTTATATACTACTGTCTAGTATAGCTGACTTTGTTGACATATGCTAAATGTTTTAAGTAGATTAGTCTGTGTATTATAAAAATATTCAATTAAGTATTTCTAAAATAAAATCAAGACAAACTTTGCTGCACATACAATTTTAATTTTATACAGCCATCTATAAAGTTCTATAATTCTTAGTTGTGATCTCCATGAGTTGACTGTCATAAGTGAGACCTTACACATACTGATGTGTATAATGTTTACTTCTCAGTAAAGCTGAGAAGTTTTACTGATTAGTGCAGTGCTGATACTGTTTCATTTTCACTTAGCTTGTGGATATTTATGCTGTATTGCTCTATAGGAAGAGATGCACATTTTAAGCTAAATCTGTGTTTAATTTGAAACCTTAAAATTGATTGTTTATCTGCCAGTAGAGTTTATTTTGCATCCAGCAGATCATATTTCAAATGGTAATGCAACATGATGCAGATTTTATGGTAACTCAGGGGAGAGGTAACTATTTCCATGCCTGTTAAAATCTTTGTTGTAAGTACTGGAAAATGTTCTGCAATGGTAACTGCAAGAAATAATAATAAAAAAAAAATGTCGAAATACTGCCATCAGTAGTATTTCTTATTTTGTATAACAGATTCTTCAGGAAATATGAAAAATAGCTTATTCTGTTTTTACTTTAGAAACACAGTTTCCGCTGTTTTTGCAGTTTGAAGAAAAAGGAGAAATAAACTCGGACTATATTGAGCATCATATGCCTACAATTATATAAGTAATAGATAACAGAAGTATGAATAATTACATTGTCTGTAAATACAGTTTTACTATAGCATAGATATTCCTCAAAAGAAGACACACCAGTTTAAGAGACAGTCAGTTTAACCATATACTCCTTGCATTTATATAAAATAATAAAAGAGAAGCTTTCTCTTTAAGTACCTGTTGCAAAATGTTTTTAACACAAAGCAAAGTTAGAATAAATGTCAAGCTCCGAGCTATGTGAAAAGATTACAAACTTCGTAAAAGGAGAACGATCTTTTCCAGCTACAAGGTATTCTCTGTAGTTTGGCAATCATAAACTGTAGATATTTTTAAACCATTTAAACTTTCTGATACGTATGGAGAAGCTGAAAACATTTGAGAATTTGCTACAATGATTTTATTCCATAGGAAATATTTTACCAAATAGACTTTAAAATGTTCTTAAAGCTGGACACATGCTTCAGTTTCTTCTAGAGTTAAGAACATAATGATGATCCAAGAAAACATAACATGAAACAATTGTATTTTTTTTAGGACAATATATTGTGTTTAAAAATACCTTTTATGTTTAAGCAGCTTTCTGTAAGAAAATTCTGTGGACACCTGTAGTTAAAAGAAATTAGAATTAAAAACTACTTCTGAAGTACTGTCCACTTAGACTTCATTGATTGTTACAACTGCTTTGTCTGACATAAGTTACTAATCTGAAGTTTCATGAGGTATTTTTCTCACATTTCTATTGAGCACATTTTCACACTTGCAGTTTTCTACTACTTTTATGGTGCCTTTTGAAGGGCATGTTGAATCTAGAGACTTCGGTGTTCTGTATTTGTCTTCCTGTTTGCAATTTCTTTGTGTTTAAGGAATGTGATGCATAATTTCAATATGAAGGAAATAGACCTAACAAAAATATTAGCAAGCAGAGTTTTTCAGTGTTGTCTGTTGCAGTATGATCTGCATAATTAGCAAACTATTTTCCTCACGGAAGGGTGGATTGAAAGTTTCTTAGTTTCAAAAGTGTCCTTTAAAAGAGAGAGACTGCAGCCCAGCTCACACCTGGATATGAGCCCAAGCTTCCTTGGAATTCAAAGGCATTTGGGAGGTAGACACTGTACTTTGATTAATAGGTACACTAAACCGTAGCATGCTCACTAGCACCAGTTAATATTGTTCATGCACTCCCACTTGTCCTGTGGCTCTAGCTCAGATTCCCTCATTTCTGCAATAGCTGGGTTCCTCCTTGTTTTGATTAATTTTAAGTCTATATTCTAGATGCAGAAGAGGTCATTGTTTTCATACATTTTAACCTTCTGCCTAGCACAGAGTAAAACCTTTGATTTTTTTTCTTACTCTCACTTACACATCGAAAAATTCATACCTCTAGTCAAATGTTACACTGTAATCTCAAATTTGTGTGCAAGATCCTGAGCCATTTCACATACCCTCACTCTGAGACTAGAACTCTTACCCTGTTTTCTTTTTCTGTGCATTTATTATTTCAAAATAGTATATAAAAGAAAAGATATCGGACCAGATCAAAAGTAATAGTGCAGCCTAAGATCCTGATTGTAGTCACTATGATCAGGAAGGAAGTTTTATGTGGCTGAGGTTCATCTCTTGCACTTCAGATTTCCCGACTTCTAATTTCAAGAAATGGAAAAAGCTTGGGTGCATAATTTCTAGCAATGGGAGACTGACTACATGTAGCAGGTGAGGGACTTTGTCAAAAGGCCTATGGGGATTCACTAGACTTCACCAACTAGATCATCCCTATCCAAGAGTTTGGTGGGAGTAATGCTTCTTTTGACAGATCTATGCTGACTCTTTCAGTGTATCTTTTTCCAAATATCATAATTAGCTAGATGTCTGCTAATTCTGATCTTTATTGCAGCCTACTGATTTGTCAAGCACGGGCATCTAACAGGCCTTGGACCACCCCAGTAACTCTTTTCAAAGCTGGCACGACATTTGTCCAGTACTTAGACTGCAGAGTTGTTTGAAGTCAGAGCATACAGGCCATTTCTGCTGGTTTAACTGTTTCTGCCTTGGTTTTCTGTATAATAACTCTTGGTGAATACCATCTACTAATGGTGACTTGTTATTACCCATTCTGAAACATTTTTTTAATAAGCCTTTCTGCAGTCACTGCAGTTTTTGGACAGATCTGAAATGTCCTTGAAAAAGAAGGGTTCCAGTTTGGGCTTTGTATTCTTCCAGAGTGAACATCAATGCAAGGAATGCAGATAGATTGTCTGAAATGTCTTTATCTTCTCTTGCTCTCTACAAACATTTAAATCAAAACACAGAATTTGCAATACTAGACTCTGCCTAATTTATCAGTCCATTCAGCAGACCATATTAGTCATTTGTCATCTGTAGTATTTATTTTTTTTCTCAGACTTTTTGCCATTTTCAGACTATCATAACATCATTTCTTATTAGGTCTGTGTTATTTAATATCATAAATTCAAGAAATACTCTAATAGGTTTCTCCTGTAGTAGTAGTTTTATCAGTCCTAATAGAAGACAGCAAGTTTTACATTAAATGTGTTTTACATATGTTAATGATTTTTTTACTTTAGGGGGGTAATCCAACAGCTACCGTAATTGCATTATGTTCAATGAAAGATTTCAATCTGGCTCAAGAAACATGCCAGCTTGCCATTAGAGATGTTGGAGGTCTTGAAGTGTTAATTAATTTACTTGATACGGAAGAAATTAAATGTCAGGTAAGTGGATTTGTCAAATAGAGCAGTGATTACGCTTTTTTTTTATTAGAATATTTTCTCACTTTTAAAAATTATGTAGGATAAAGAATATTTCTTTGCTTTCTCATTTGTTTTCTGCCTTTTATTAATTTGAAAAACTTTATTGTATAAAAATCAAATTTATGATTTTCAATTTAAAAGATAAACTGTTTTAGATCATTTTTACATTTTAAGTAATTTTACTACTTTTTGTATTCTTAAATAGTATTTAGTGTCTATTATTTTCTGTGATTTAGATTGGTTCTTTAAAAATACTGAAGGAAATCAGTCAAAATGCACTGATCAGACATGCAATTGCAGATCTTGAAGGATTACAGATCATGGGGAAAATACTAGAGTCTCCAGATAAAGACCTAAAATGTTTGGCAGCTGAAACAATTGCTAATGTTGCTAGGTTTAAACGTGCACGACGGACAATAAGGCAAAATGGAGGGATCAAGAAGCTGGTAAGAAAATATTAAAATCAGTACCTCTTCCACCTGGATATTTTTTCCTAGCAACAGATGTTTTGTTGTATACCTGCCTGTCCTCATAGTATCTGCTATCACTAGAAAACAGTATAATATCAGGCTTCCCAGTAAAATTCTTTTTTTTCTTTTGTTAGGTTGGGCTGTTGGAATATATTCCAGTGGGATCATCTCCTCTAACACCACCCCAAGCAAAAGATTTTGAAATAGCACGCAGTGGGGCTTTGGCACTCTGGAGCTGCAGCAAAAGCTCCAAAAACAAAGAGGCAATTCTTAAGGCTGGTGGCATTCCTTTATTGGCTAAGTGGCTCAAGTGTTCACATGTAAACATCTTAACCCCAGTAGTGGGGACACTACAAGAATGTGCTTCAGAGGTAGGTAAACACATACAGCTACGTTATGTCTAATCATAAAAATGATTGGCTAATAAAAGGAAGTATTACCTTTGCCTGTCATTTAAAAACAACCTTTGTCCAGGACAGGGACTTCATTATGAAGCTTGGACTCAGAAGTGTAAATGCTAGGGTGTGGTAGAAGATTTTGTGAGAAAGTTACAGTTATGATAAAATAAAACCAACTTCATTTTTTATTCTAAAGCCAAAAGTAGTTTGTGGAAGAAAATATGTAAAAATGAAAAGATTTTTGCATATTTTCTTCCACAAACTACTCTTGGCCTTTAGAAGCTAAAATTTCCTTTGTTGTTCATCATCCTTGAGAAATTAAATTTGGCAACCTCTGATATGATTTACTGGTTGGTTAGTATATTTAAATTGTACAAAGCTGATCTAGTGAGGGGGCTGAAAAAATGCAATGCAGAGCAAGAGAGTAGATGACACCATCCTTACAAATTGGAGAAGATATCACCTGATCGTTTTCAAAAAGAATGAATATGTGTTTTCTCTACAGATTTCTGTGACAGATTTTATAACCTTGAGTATATTCAGTTTTTAAATATGAAGACAATTATTTTTACTGTAGCCAAATGAGATGAGTGGATATTACCCCATTTTTGGAAACATATTTGAAACTCAGGCACGTTGCGCCTAAGCTCAAAAATAGGCATTAATTTTTATGACTAATTTGAGACATGGAAGACGTGATTATTTCAAATGATTTTGCATTATGAAAAACACTTCGTATGTTCAAAAATAGTTTCTTGAAACACAGGGACCATGTGAAGAGACACACATGAGAAATTTTAATTTAAGTTTTCTCTATTGAACAAACAGGAGGTTCAGATTTTAGGTGAAGAGTCACGTGGTCAGATTTGAACACATTTTTTCAGGGAAGACTAAATGAATCTCTTAAAGTAATTTCATCTACAATGCCTGTGGGTTAAAATTTGGAGGAAAACATATTGACAAACTTTAATGCTAATAACATGCTTTCCTAATCACCTTCTGCGAGTAGATCTGTTATTTTGAGTACTGGCTTTAGGTGAAACGAAGAGGTGCCCCATTCTGGAGCATCTGTTTCTTCTCCGATTCTGAACATGGAAACACTGTTTTATGTGTTTTAAACAACTTATCTGTTTTATTTGCTGTGTGCTGTGCAGAAGGTAAAGAAACATGTGAGCACCTCAACACCTTTCAGAGTGTTCAGTGAGGTTCCTACAAGGCGGGTGCTGCAGCACCTGATTGTACTGCCAATAAGCCCTGCAGAGATTTTAAGCATGTGATAGAGAAGATCAGTAGTATATTCAAGGCAATCTAGACTACTTTTGCATAAAATTAAGTACAGGACTCCACAAAATCAGAGTCTAAAATTATAGTACTCACTATTACTGTGACTAGTGTTATTACGTACTAGAAGAATGAAAAAGATGAAGTCTATCTTTTAGCAAAGTTACAGACTTGCAATAAGGACGGAAGGAATGATTGAAGACCTTGTGAAAAATCTAAGTAGTGAACACGAGGAGCTACAGATGCTTTGTGCAAGTGCCATATTTAAGGTAATTTTATTATTTCAATTGGTAGATCAGAGGGAGAGATTAGCACTTGGTTTTCATATCGTTGTCACTTAGTATTAACATTTCTCAGTTTTACTATTTCTCTAAGGCGTGAGAAAATTTTGCAGAAAATGTTGATAGTTTGTGGCTGAATTTTTATGAGAGTGTTTTAGCTGCACATTTAGTATTGCAGTTCAAGTCCTAGTTGAATTACTCTCTTGGATACAGGTCCTAAATTGCACAGATAAACAGTTGAGAGGTGTGGGCCATGCTATGCAAAGAGGTGCACAAATTATTTGCTGTTTATTTGTGCACAAAGGGAAAGAAGATAAATGTTGTAACATGAAGTAGCTCTTTACTGTCAGAAGTTTCTTAGTAAGTGACTAGCATTTTCAGCTATTTAATAAGTGAGTTTTGCCTTCTTCTGTAGTAGTTTTCAATAGTTGTAACATAGTGCATATAGCTTTTGAAGAGAGTCTCTTCTACATTTTCAGTAATACATATATTTAATTTGTTGCATAGTGTGCAGAAGATAAAGAAACACGTGACCTGGTTAGACAGCATGGAGGCCTACAACCACTGTCTGTTTTGCTCGGTAACACGGAAAATAAGCAACTTCTAGCTGCTGTGACAGGAGCAATCTGGAAATGTGCAGTCAGTGGAGAAAATGTGTCAAAGTAACCATTTAATTTTGCAAATATTAATTATGTTATGTTTTGAATTTACAGGCCTATTTTATTGTATTGTATTGTATTTTTTCTTCTTGGCTGTGATTCTGTAAAACCATGCCTTATCATCATCATCTGTGCCTTCTGCTTAGGTGCTGCAGTCCCTAAAGACTGCCACCCAACCTCACCAGGGTACTGTGGAGACTGTGATGTTTCTACAATCTTAAGAGTCAAGGGTGAGAACTGGTGCCTGCAAAGAATAATTAAGATATAGGACATGGAGCCAGGGAGTGTACTGTCCATAGAAAATGTTTGACTTAAACGCCCATCCAATATCCCTCTTTGCTTTCTGTAAATCAGAAACCTGAATTGTGGCTCCAGGTATTCTCCAGAGAGAATAAATAATTTTAGCACTGCAGACATGTATTTAGGTGCACATTAAGGTCATTTGTTAGAGCAAATTGTCTCGTTCTAGAGTAGATAGCTAAAATATGTTAAGGTCTGCCTATTATAGTAATATACTGGAGGTTAGATAAGTAGCTTCTGGAGAAACCTCTCTCAGACACTTAACATAGTCTGGACACCAGCTTCTAGATAAGTGACTTCTACTATAGGTTGGTATTAGAGCCTGGAGTCACTCAGGATGTGACAGCAAGAGTTAAGTGTCCACCTTTCCTGGAATGACTTAGCAGTTAAGAACAATAGGCTCCCTCCATTCAAATTCATTCATCACTTATGCGCCCTGTCTCAAGAAAATGCTGGCATCACTGTGCTGGGTTCCCACTGAAGCTAAGCAGCTGTGTACAGAGGAGTACAAGATTCATTGCCTGGAAGGAAAGCTAGTAAGAGTAAACCCCTTCTGCAACCCTCATTTTGATATGCATTGCTGGACGTGTTGATGTGTTAGATAGACACTGGTTAAAATCAGAAAGAAATCCAAATATCAGGGTTTTGAGTACAGCTTTTTGCTCAGCTGAAGGAATTCCTCAACTGTTGGTATACAGAGCTCTGGGCTTTACATGTTCTGCTTCTGCATTCTTGGCTGCATAGTAACACCCTGCTTTTCGGAGGTGCCAATCTCCCTTTTCTCTGAGCTTTGGTGTCTGCACAGAGGCATTCTCACTCTGGAGCAATCTGTGGGGAGGTGGAGTGAATGGCTCTGACCTTTACTACTAAACTAGACAAGGCCAAAGTGTGGGTTCAGGCTCTATGTCATGATCACCCACACGTTTAAGGGTTAGCACAGTCCCACATACAGTTTGGCCAGCAGTCCCCCAGACAGTGCCCAGACACTGCTTGGGAAGAGCACAAGGCAGCAGATTGTTCCCATTAGGCAGAAAGGGTGAGGCCACCCTGTATTGTGAGGATAAGAGATTTTAGCCATATGGATGCTATGTTGTGCCTCTTGTCCTCAGGGCTTGAGAATGAGCCCTTGCCTGTTTTATTTATTAGTATAGCTGTAGCCAATAATTCTGGCCAAATGCAAACAGATTTTTCCTGGGCTATTCAGATATCTTTGGCAAGTGCTTGAAGCTCCATGAAGGTTACTAGCCAGGCGCAGCTCCAGCCTTGCGCTGAATTCATGTATATTCTAGTGCTGAGTCTGAAGCAGTAAACCCTGTCCAAACGCAGGGTGGGAGGACACTACAGAAAGGGGAGGGGGATAATACAAAACCACAAATGTAGATCTGGAGAGACAAGCTTGAATCTGGCACGGGGCTAGAACTAACAAACTGTTGCTTTCTCAGAGCCACTTAGGAGTCTTCAAACTGCTCCACAGTGCTCCCCGTACCAGGATCTCATTGCTGGGATGCAGGGCTGCCTCAGCAGGGAGCTGATGGAAATGCCTGGGCCAACTAGCCCGGCTTGCACGTTGAGTGCAAGCAGCCATACTGCTTCTGGATACAAAATGGCCCGAGCCAACAGCGCTGTCGGAGAGTAGCCTGCCTATGGCAGAGCCAGCCCATGTTATTCCATCTGGGAAACATTCAATCTGCAACACAGATGAAGTTCCCCGAAGAAAATCAGTATTTTTTATTGATACTTTTCAAATGTCATTGTTCATATTTTTTGTGCTGTTAAAATGTTAAATGTTTCTCTTGAATAGAATTTTGGGACTCTTCCAAATTGCAAGGAATAGGGAAAGATGTTTTTTGTAAGGCAAAAAATCTGAGTTACGAAAAATGAAGGCTTCTTATTTCTTACTTGTATTAATTGCATTACAATCCTAGTGAATCAACTTGCAAAGATTAACTTTTATCAAAATGTTTCTAATTTGGCTCTCTAAACTTTAAAAATAAGATTTTTTTTTCTTTTTTTCTGTGAAGGAAAAATCACAGGTACAGCTGATTCCTGGAAAATTCTGAGTAAATATGAGCTCATGTTCACATTAACAGAGGCTAGGGGCCATGAGGGAAGCACAAGAAAGAACCTTACCCTCAGAGAATTGATCCCTCTAGGGGAGAAAATATATATATTTGCACAAATGTGTAAGTCAAAGCATAGTTCTTAGGTAAATAGAGTTGGGTATCCCAAGCTGAATTGTCATGATGCATCATAGAAAATGTACTGAAAGAAGGTAGAATATGTTAAGTCTTAAGAAACCTCTGAATTCTGAACAAAACATGAAGATTACCCTGGTACTGAGGACTAAAGTCCTGATCTAAAAGATGAGCCTTTGAGTTTTAGCATGCATATATTTGTAGGATGCGACCTGCAAAAGAAAACAGACTTCCTGGAGTTTTAAAACAAATTTCTTGATTTTTCGATATCAAAAGTGCTGTGAAGAGTGAGAACATTATTAGTGTTGCAGTTGACTCAAGTTGCACACATTCCACATTTCTGTCAACTTATTTCCTCACTTCAAAATGGAGCGTCACATAATACGATAGGAATTTACGAAAACTATCCATATGACCTTAAGAAAATGCAAATATTAGGCCTTAGCGAGGTATAGAAGTTATAGAACTTATAGAAGAGGACATACCCACTAAAAGCTGACATTCAGTGAAAAGTAAGAATGACCCTTTGGCTATAGAAAGCTGAAGGAGGTGCTGATATACTGCTATTCCAGCCCATTGTTAATAGGCAGGAAAAAGCAGCGGAAACTAGGGAGCCACTGTATCTGCCAGTCTTCCAGTCTTCTATTGCATCCATATGTTAAGTTTTAAACAACCCTCAAACTACTCCTCAGAAATATATATTTTTAAAAAAGAATAAGAAATTATGCTGTACATAAAACATGCAAGAACTGACTGGGATGGTTTACATGTAATTTCTTTAACAAGTTAATTTACTTACAAAGTTAAGCATCACAGCAGTAACATACAGAAAATAATGACTTTGATTTTATTGCTGTCATTTAGACTTCAGGAATATAAAACCTTAGAGGCTTTAGTAGGACTGCTCACTGATCAGCCTGATGAGGTCCTTGTAAATGTTGTTGGAGCATTGGGAGAATGTTGCCAAGAGCCAATAAATCGAATTATTATCCGTAAATGTGGTGGAATCCCGCCTCTGGTGAAGCTGCTCACTGGAACAGATCAGGCACTTCTTGTGAATGTCACCAAAGCAGTGGGAGCTTGTGCAACAGAGCCTGAAAATATGATGTAAGTTACGTATGTGTGTGTGATATAAGAAAATATGATATAAATAATACTGCATTTGAAATATTGCAAGAAAATAATCTGGGATATATCAGCAGGTAATTTGGGGGGGACAACATTTAAAGTTCTAAGGTAAAGATAATTTCTTACAAAAAAATTCTAAGTAGATGTATTTGCAATCAGATATGGCATTGAGTTCACAAATTAGTTACTTAGTATATATAGGGATATTTGAAAAGACATTTCATATTTATTACTATTTTAATTCAGGCTTTTGACTGATTATGTACCATTTAGTATAAAATAATCTGAATTAATAACGGACTTAATTTCCTGTTAAACATAGTAGTAGGTTTTACTTTTATCAGTGCTAACATGAGTTTAACGGATATTTTGTTTTTACAAGCTGTGTGAGTTATTTATGTCCTCTTGCATAATGTGCTATATGGCAACACAAATATTTAATTAATATATAGAACACAACAGTTAGGCATTTTTTTGAAAATCAGGTAAGCCTGTAATGAGTTGTTTTTTATTAAAACTAAGTTTCAGCATTACAGAGCACCATTTTAAAGTACTGCATGATGATTAAGTGCTTTTCCTTTTCTTCCTTTTACTGTTTTAGAGTCATAGGTAATTGCCTAAGTTACAGAAATAATTCCAAAACAAATGTGTTTGTTTACTCTCATGAAAAATGTTTTAAAAACTTTTAAAATTAGTATATGATTTTTATCTTGTCTTTTTTTGTCTTTGTTATTCCTTTTATGAACTCAGACTTTTTCTTTTTGACTCTTTTCTCCTGTACTATTACTTCAAAAACAGAAGAATAAAAAGACTTTTACTGAGAGAGTTGTAGCTCTCCCTAGTTTTGTGATGTAGATTTGCATGACTGACAGAAAAACTTTGAAATTCATGATTAAGTGTTCCAGTAAAATATTCAGGTCAGCATTTACTGTGTGTGCTTGCTGTTCCCTTACAGGGATATTTACTTCAAGATTTTGGGCATATTTCCCTCCTTATATGTAAGGAGAGTCAGAAAGAGGGAGTTTTATTAAGCTCCTCCTGTTCTGATTTGCATAATTCACTTGATATTCATATAGCAGTGCAGGGAATTCTTTGCCTGAATAGGACTTTTGTTTCCACGCTTTGGCTGTCACCCAGTGGCAAAAGGCTAGATGCTACACAACGGTAAACATGGCTTATAGGAACAGTTAGCCATGTAGCATAAAAGCATACACAAATGAAATCACTTTCCCTACATATTTCAAACGAAGAATGCTAAACATAAGCCTTTGCTCTACTGTGTTAACCTAAGACAAATAACATCATCATCAACGGAGGAATGTAAATGCCAATAAACAGAAAATGTCATTTATAAAACCTCAGGCATACTGCAGCCCGCAGCACTATCACTTGTAATACTCAGTATGGATAGCTTCATACTGGAATGTGGTTGGTATAAGCCCCAAAAATAACACAAGTTGCTGCTAAAATTGTAATCAGACAGAGTCCATCTTGTTTTTAGGAAGGAGAGAGCATAGGTTGTTTGGGAGGAAATTCTAAAGAGTTTGCCAAGAGTAGACGAAGGAATGAAATCTCAAATTAGGTTCATATGGAAAAAATCTCTGTTGAAGGTTTGCAACGTTTAGAAAAAGTAGGCAGGCTAGATTTTATTCCAGGACTATAATGCACTTTTAATGACTATGTAAAAATCATTACAGATAAATTATTTTTCATAGGAAGACCAAGACACTTACTTGAAGCAATGTGTCAGTGTTCAGTCTGGTTCAGTTGTGTCAAGTTTAGAGCTGTAGCACTAGAAGGAATAATGGTGCTGCCTTTTACCAAGGCATGAGTCTGGCAGGTGGGGGGAATTTTGATGCTGACCCAGCAAACGGTTTAAACAATGCTTAGCTTGAACACTGATATCGATGGAACTGCTCACATGTTGAAATGATTTGCTTGGTTGAGTGTTCTGCATCTTGCAGGGTTAGTGTATTCAACCTTACAGACAAACACACACTGGGGCCATCCATTCATCTTCCTTCTCTTTATCAGAGACCAATATAGCAGGAGTTGAAACTGTAGTGCCTCATCCAAATGTTTTAAGTAAGTCACCAAAGAAATGAGGGACAATTTACAATATTGCTTTGGGCGGAATACAGAATTTGGGACTAAAACAATGTGTAGTCTTGTTAGAAAGTACTGAGGGGGCTCATGTTCTTTCTGTATACATTTTCTGAAGCTTTTAACCAAAAATATTAGGTGAACCCATATTTTGTGTGGAAAATATTCCATATTATCTGTCCAGCATCCCTTACAATGGGGGAACACCCAAGGGGCATTGTTCACAGTAACTATGGTTTTAGTTGGTTCTAGCACTGGTTTTCCACTGCACAGCTATGTGGTTTGACCACATCCCAAGCATACAAAGACTTGATTGTTTCTCCTCCATTGCTTGTCCTGGTGTAACTTAGAGCAATTTTATGGCTGCTGTCCTGGGGCTTAATAACTTGTTTGGCACAACAGCTCCAGAGCAAAGTCTGCAGTCAAATGCAGTTAACTAATCAGGATTCAGCTACCCAGACAAAATCTTTTATTTATTTTTTAATGTGTAGTGTTTTGCCTTGGTCAATAAATACCATAAGATGGAACAAAAGTAAAAGAAAAGACAACCCTGACTTATCTCTGTATTATTTCCATCCCATTCACACACTGGGTTCTTTTAGAGAAGCACAGGGATATGATCATGCAATTGCAAATCATATTGTCAGACATACACAGAACTGGGCTGACTCAAAATTGCATGGGCAACCATATTTTGGCATGCTTTCCTTTGATTGTGTGATTTGCCACCTTGATAACAATCTTGTGCTGTGTTGCAACTTTAAAATGATGCAGGAAAGTAGGTCTTCTGTGGGACCTAGGGACATTAGACAGATTTAATGAAGCATTTGGAACATTTCATTTCACTTCTTACAGTCTCCAGTTAATGGAAGACCGTTAGCTGCAGCAGTGGTGTTTCTGCCAGCACTCCAGTGTCACTGACAGTGTAGGCAAACACTTTTTTCTGTGGGCATTTATAGAGGTTTGCTGCAATCAGGAATGGTGAGACATGAGAAGTCTGAGCTCTTTGCTTTTTCTGGAGGGTACCTGTTCGTTTTTTCCTCAATCTATTGGCCTAATCATTCTTATACCTGCTTCTGCATCTACATTCCTGTCAGAATTTTCCGCTTAGCTTTACCCAGTAAGGCTACAAAAAAAAAAAAAAAAAAAGAGGTTGATCTGAATGGTCATGTCAAGCAAAATTACCAAGAATTTATATATATATATACACACACAAAGAGTTGATACATCTATATGTAGGGAGGGAGGGTTTAGCAACCTCAGTGAACCAGTGTGCCTATTAGACACTTTAAAATCCATTCTTTTTGCAAGGTATTACAGTATTCTGGTAGATGAGTCTATCGTGCATACAAGGGGAAAAAGTATGAGAAATTTGTCTTTTTATTGATATTAGAATTTGGCTAAAATGGCATTCCATAGATTACGTTTAAAATCCTTTAAGTAGAAAGAGGAGTGGAAATCAGTGAAGTTGCTTCAAAAGTCAGATAATAACTATAGAGAGGGAAATAATGTGACAATTCTTCCTTTTGATATGGAATCATAGATTCTCAGTCAGACTGCAGAGCAGTCTCCTGCAGTTTTGATGCATCTCAATGCATCTTTTGCATTTCAAGTCTGTCAAAATTTCTATCATTCAGCTATTAAGTATGGAAAGAGGATTCTGCATTTTCTCAGATAAAGAAGCATTTTGTGTATGTAATTTTTTTTTATCATCCAATATCCTAGAAGGGGAAAATGAACCATAGTTAAAGTAATTTATTTTAATATTCTGCATGTAGAAGTTTCTATTCAGAGAAGTATTGTTACAACTATATGACAGCTAAAACAAAACAAAACATTCTTCTAGTGCTTATGTCGTCATCTTAAAACAAACAAACAAACAAACAAAAAAACAAACCCCCAACCTTTTCAATGTCTGTCTTTCTGATGAACTCTCACAGTGCAAAATATTTGTCACATGATGCTGAAGTAGCTCAGGTATTGTCCTGTCTGCAGTTCCAGTATTCATGTCCTTAACTTTATTTAACCTTTCCAAAGTACTAAGAGAGTTATAAATGACCAAGAGAAGGGTAGAGAATTTGTCTTCCCATTGTATGAATAACTTTAATTTCATGAGAAGATGATGCATAGCTCTGTTGTTTCATTTCGCTATTTGCCTTACAGGTTTTTTTTCCCCTGGGAGTCGTATCAGCATCAATTGCTTAGTTGTGATAATAGCTATCAATAACTAACCTCAAATAAATGACAGAAAACTCAGTTTGAGCTCTAGTAAGGCTCTGTTCCTTCCACCCTAATTCCAATCTTAAGGATGTAGAGATGTGCCAAGATTCTCTTCGAGAGGACAGCAGCACAAAGCTACTGAGAGCTTGTAAGACTGAATGCGGTTTGATGCTTTTCTCTTTCTGGTCTTCCCGGTTCATCTGACTGAACCCGTATCACTTTCCTTACTTTATTTATTAATTTATTCCATGGAATGGTTTCAGACAGGTTCCAGAAGACCAGTTGTGCTCCACTATTAGTTTTTGCACTGGCAAATTTGTCTGGAGTTGTTGTTGTCTGGAGTTGGAGTTGTCTGGAGTCACCTTGTCTTTGGTGTGTAATAGAAGCCCAGAACAAAGCAGGAGAATTGTAAGGAGTAGCTCATCCTCTGAAAGAGTTTTTTTTCAAGCATATTTGCACATTTGGGGATTTGCATGTGTTTAATAAAGTGTGCCTTAGACACCAACCTTTCAGTTGAGCAGTTGTCTGTTGTGGAATGTGGTTATATTTGCAGTAGTAGATATCTGCATGATTGCTAGTTCTAAAACTACACAGATGCTTAACAAGAGAACTCATGTCATTTATGGGAATGATTCAAGGGTATATAGTGAAGGGAGTGATTAAAAAGAAAATAGCATTATTACAGACTGAAAAAAAAAAATAGGAGTGAAGGTTTAGGAAACAGTCCTTTCTGATTAGAAGTCCTTTCTGATGAAAAATTGGGTATTTATCATATGTTGCTCAGGCGAAGCCGGCATTGACAAAGGGAGAAGAGTAGTAGATAGGCGTAGGTGAATCTAAATGTTCTCTCGGTCTTTTCTAAGTCTCTGCGATGTTTCCAGCTGACACACCAACTGCTACAGAATGGAAGGTCAGCAGTGATATTTTTCTGCACCAAGCCCTTACATTGAGGCAACTTCTAGAAAATAAATCATTCCTAATTACTTTTTTGACCTACGTAGAAAAGAGTGAATCATACAGCTGTGAGACAATGCCAAGCAAAAACTAAGATGACTCTTCTTTAAACAGCGCAACTGTGTGACTGAACTTTATTAGTATTGTGTGGAGAGCCTGAAGCTATTCCCCATACTCAGTCTGCTGCAAGGTCTCTGACCACGATGCTTCCAGACATCATTTTTTATGCTTCTCCTTTTGCAAAACTTTTTTCCTAGTGACTCTTTTTTAAGATTGATTCTTTAATGTTCATTATTTTTTCATTTTGCTCTTTTCATATGAAAATCTATAAGATTCATCTCTAGTACTCAAAATTGTGGCTTTACAATCTTTGCAAACTAAGATGTACAATTATTTTAGTCGACCAGATGGAGTTTGAGTCATTGGCATATAATACTACTTATCGAAGCAATCTGCAACAACTAGTGAAAGTTTTAAGAAACATGCAAAATTGTGGTTTCAAAAAAGACAAGATTACATTCTGCCAGGATTAAACCCTGTAATCTTACCAGTGAGCACAGTATAGAATCAGTCTGGCATTGCTTGTTTACATTTGTATTTGTGGTCTAAACTGGCAGGCAATAAGGCTAGACTTCTCAAAAGTTCTGGCAAGTAACCCTCGAACAAAAACGATGAGAGATATGACAAACAGATGTCTAGGCTTTGTGTATGCATGTGTGTTTCAGCAATTCATGTTGACATTTCTACTGGAAACGTTCAATATTAAATCACTGGAATTCGAAAGGGATGTACTTTTTCAGATTACTGCTCCTGTTAGTTTAAGATGTAAAAAAAACATCCATGTGTGCTTCTTGAATTGTCACCCTGGTCTTACATAGACGTGCGACAATGACCTTAAAGGTTCTTAAAGGAAATAACGTTAAAAGTCTCTATTCAATAACTATTGGCAATAAACAAATAGGTTTAACTATAGTTTAATTTTGTCTTCATAATGTAAACTGATTATTGTAAAATGTGGGATTTAAGTGACTTTAACCATGGGGTGATTAGTGTAGTAGCTATGAATCAATACAGAACTGAACGCCAACCAAGTGAATTGTAAAGTATACTTGCTTGTATTTATTTTACTGGATAGTTTTACTGCAATCCTGGTAACAATATTATCCTATATACTGAGAAAAAAATTAGATATGAAAGCTATGCAAGCAAGCTAAAATATTGTTTAGAGTTATGCCATCAGACCTGAACTTTTGAAGATCTATTTTTCCATCTCTTTCCGTGTTTTTTTGTAAAGAAAACCTAAAATAATGTATATTTTTGTCCACTTAAAAAAAAAATATATATACAGAAAGGAACTTAAGGTCTAAGCACTTTTATAGGAGAACCACTTTTCTGGGCCGTTTATTTTAGTACTCCTATTGCTTTTATTGCAGATACGCTAGCTTGAATAGAAAACATCCCTGATGTCCAGTTTCTTTATCTCCTATAGTATGCAGTGAAACTAAAGAAGATAAAAAGTTGAACTGAGAAGGGATTTAGTCACTTGTTTACCAATACTTTCTTTAATATTTGGCAAATATATTTTCTCAGCAAGACGAAAATAAAAGTGTTTTTGCTTATGTGGTGGTTAAATCACCTCAACTCTTCCAGTATGAGAAATAAAGAGAATTGTTTAGTATTTGGAGTTCTTTTCCTTTGGGTTAATACAGTGTAATTAAAAGAAGGAAGTAATCAGTAATGAACAATGTAATGTAAAGATTAATTTGCTCATTTCATGCAGGTTTCTAGTTTGTTTTTATCCATGCTGAATGGACTGAGGTCCGCACTTAGAGATATTCTGAGATATCCTGTGATCTCTATCTGAGATATCTTAACCTCTTTCTGGTCTTGAAAGAAAAGGCAAAACTTTGATTTAGAAAGCAAACTCTACTATGAAGAGATTACAGTTTGAGAAGCTAAAGGGAAGAAAAAAGATCGAAAAGAAAATGAAAGTAAACTTTAAATTGTAAAAAAAAGCTTTGAAAAAAATAGAAGGAAAGGTGAATCAGCCTGGAGATGGTTTTCTTTAGCATGTTGGAAAAATCTGAGCTCAGTGTTTGGCTTCAATCTCTTGATTTTTGTATACTGGTCAGAGTTAGGTCATTTGTGTTTACCCCCTCTTGAGAATACCTCATGTTGCTAATAGCGCTCTGCTTGACTAGAAGGAAGATTCATGGAACCTTTATTAATAAAGTCCAGTATAAGGAAAAAAAATTCCTTGTGCTTTCTGAAATGATAGGGATGTAAAGATGAAAACGCTGAAAAGTTCTGGGGGCTTGGAGGGATTTAAAACTTGTTTTGAAGCTATTCCTTAAGTTATCCTTACTATATGTGTAATATGTGTATATGGATATACATGTGTAATTGCCTAGTGTGTGATCATGCTCTTATGTTTCATTATGGTAAGATTTCTGAATCTTTTGAATGATAATCTTCTTGCATCTGATCCAGAGTTGATTAAGTCAAACAAGCTGTGTTTAAATCAGTAAACCTTGATAAAATTATCGTGATTCAGCTTAACCATAGCTTTGTGCAAAAAGATAATTGTTTTGGAAGCATAACTGTTCAACCAATCTGCATGAAAGTTATGCAAAATTGCACAAAATTATTTTAGGCAGAGTTCATGCTCTTTCTTTTTTTTTTCCTGCTTCAAATCATGGCAGGATTACATACAAAGCTGATTTTATAATTAGTTTAAAAAATCTTTGCAAATTTATATGTAATGAATGCAAAAGAGATATTTTATGTGATTTTTTGGTGAGTAATCTGTATTTTATTTCTCATACTGCCTTTACAGTATAAAGATGTGGAATAACTATACAATTAAACTCCTGATTTTAGAAAATCAAGGTATACTTTTTTTCTTTATCTTCAGATCATCTGCTTTGAGTTTAACATATCTTTTTGGAGAACAAAATGTTTGTAAAAGATATTAGGTTTTGTTTGGCCTTCCTTTCCATTTAAAATATTCACTGGATCCTTATGTGAAGTTGTGATCCCCTACGCTGATTGATATATAAACATAAGGCAGATGGTGTAGAGATGATTCTGATAATTCATTTTTCAGCTAGTCGTGAAGTACTTTGATTACAGTGTGTTTAAGTAATTATAACACAGTGTTCAATGTTAGTCTTGTTGGTAAGGAACACATGGGAAACAAGTTGCACGTTCTTCAGACCCAACAAAGGGTGCACTGTGGTGTAACCATTTTAATTCCTAGTGCTAGATTAGAAACCTAGGACTTTAAAATATGTCATGCAGTAAGGTAAATACATGAAACATAGTCTGAGTAAAAAGTTAAGTACATAGTTTTGGGCATAAATATTTGTTTTGGAAAGTATTTGTCACTATATGAAAGAAGCCAGTATGCTTGAGTTCAGATTTCACTTTGCATGCAGCTCGTTAAAAAGTCACATGCTTGTTTTTAGCTTCACATGAGTCGTGGTTATAATGCAGTTTACTTTATCTTTTAAAAGCATTTTAAATCACAATACTGAGAAAAAGAATGTTCATGAGATTTAGTTAGAAAACATATTTTGTTTTTACATCAATTGTTCACAGCAATCTGTGATAGTAAGTAGTGTTTACAGAAAATGATGATGGCAATTAGCTGACAATAAAACACAATCACATGAAACAAAAGAGTATGTTAAAGAAAATCACACCAATACTTCTAAAACTCTTGCAAACAGATTGTGGGTTAATCTTAACAGTTTGCTCCATAACTGATGATCATTTTTTGTTTCTTTCTGCAATAGGATAATTGACCGTCTAGATGGAGTTCGTTTGTTATGGTCATTGCTGAAAAATCCTAATCCAGATGTTCAAGCAAGTGCAGCTTGGGCTATTTGTCCTTGCATTGAAAATGCTAAGGTGAGAAAGTATTTAAAATAATATTTTTGTTATTTATATACTTGCATGTAATTAATACATTTGTTTGATTTTCATCAGTACTGTCACATTTTCTGCTTACACTTTCTCTACTTTGTTTTTCTAACTGCTTCAAAAAATTGATGCATTTCTTTTTTAATACAACAGGAGGCTTCAATCAATTGCTCCATATAGCAACATGTTTTGCCTTGACAGTGTCTGTTTTATATGAAAAAAAAATTTTTTTTGACTTACCGAAACCTAAAAAGACTGTTCCCAAATAAAGCGTATTGAAAATGCTAATCTGATAATGCAGGAAACAGAAATCTTATCGATAGGCTATGAACAAGACAGGTAGCTGTAGAAATTCTCCTCTATGAGTACTTTAGCTGTTCTCAGGAGACAATCTTTTGGGTTCAGAGTGTATTTTAGATTCACTGCCAATGTAATCCTTAGATTCTCTGCTCAGACTGCCAAAATAAGTGCCATTTGTGAATAGTAGTTGTGTGGGTCAGCTGTGTACAGAAGACTGAGCTATTCATTTATTTCACATCAGCTTCCAAAGAGATAAAATAGCAAGTATAATCTGTAACTCTTCTTCATGAATTGGTACCACTGACCTGTGGAAAATAAGCAGGGAAGGATTTGTTTCTCATTAGAAGCTCTCTAAAATAGTTGTCTAAAATAGTAAGCATACTTTTAGCCTTAAGGCTTGTGCAGTAATATCTTCCATTTCTAATTTGCAACCATACCTATTATAATATTTGTTTTTTCTCTTTTCCACAAGTATATATCCTTCTGCAAATCATTTGAGAACTTGAACCTCTAAAAAGTTAGAGCACCTTAGAAGTGCTGGATATCCTTAGCATCCTTGCAAACAATGTTTCTTGTTTGGGATTGAATACTATATGATTGCTATTAATTTATGTTGATGTAGATTATATAGATAGATGTACACATTTATTATATTATTGAAAGAACATTTGCTTTTGAATTTTATAAATTAAAAACGTTTTTACTTTTTTGTTTCTTCACTTCTTTCCTACCACGACAGCTTCCTTGCCATTTTTCAAACACAACATATATTCCAAATTATTTTTCCATCTTTTTATTCTGAAAATAGAACCTTATATTAAGCCCTATTATCTATTGATGTGTTTATACATGTCTCATGTGAGATATGGCTACACCTGCCTTTCTCTCTAATGACATTTCTATAGTTAAATGTTAAGAGTGTCACATTATCTCTTAGTAATGAGGCAATACTTATTATGCATGAGCAATAGTGCCAGGACAGAGATCTACTTTACCAGAATTTCCACTTCAAGAACCTTTCTCAGAAGGTTTTGGGGTAGGGGACAGCTAGTGAAATCATAGGCTACATGGGTTTTCTTCTTTGTTTTCTTTTTTTTTTCCCCTTGGCTACTTAATGAGTTTAAGCTATGTACATCCTCAGTGTATCTGTCCTCCTTTCATCTCGCATGGCTGCCTGCCCAAATGCTAATCGGTGACCCCACAAAGAGTGCTTTGTATGAGACTGAGGCAGAGCGGCACACTCACACAAGCCTACCAATACCCTTTCCTCCAGCACTGAATGAAAGAGAGATGTATAAACTAGTTATTCTAGACACACAGTGAATATGCAGGAACTATCTATGTTAGCAAAACTTAGATTTTTTTGTTCAGAGTTAGAAATATTTAACTACTTACATTATTTTTCAAGAAGCACAATTTAGTTTAAGCAGGACTAGGTTTGAAGTCAGTGATAACAGTACAATTTTAAAGGGATTATGTGCATTCTGTCTTTTACAAGCCTGTGTTTGAGACTACAAATTGTGTTTCAAATAGCTTTGACATTAGATTCTGCATTTGATTTTTGTTTTGTTTTAGAGAAGCTGTAGTGAAGAATTTTGCAAATGAAGCAGAACTTGTTACCAGTATTAGAAACAAATTTTTATAACAGTGTTGTACAGCATTCTTTTTCCCACACTAGCCCTTTCTATACATACAAGCTAAAGGTTGTTTTCCATGATATTTCTGATGGAGCTAATCTATGCCCCTGGCTCTTATGGTCATTGTATGTGAGCACAGGAGCATCTCTCATGTGCTCTCACTGTATCTTCTTAGGATGGGAAATTCTGCCACTTCTGTTTTATAATCAGAAATATATAAGCCACAAAATACCAAGGCCTCCATTCTCAAATATAGGTGCAGGCCACTTCTGAAATTTTGGATCTAGCTAATTTGTCCATTTTCAGACAGGAAGGAGAGGAATATACCCCTTAGAGCATCAGTATGATTTAGGTTAATGCTATTTGGTTGGTGGCAGATTTAAAACTTCTTGAATAGAGAAGATAAGTTGCATAGTCTTGTGTATTTTGTCTTCAGACAAAATATCAGTTTGATGTCAATCCTCTCTTCAATTTACCAGTGTTAGTTATAAGTAATTTTTAGCCTTAAGACTATTTGTAGAGCAAAGATCTTTTAAGTTGGCAATGATATAATTTGAGTGGTAGAAATGTCCTAGGAAAACACCTGTCACTGCTACTTATGAGACTTACTTAAATATAATGAGATCTTGGACAAATTAGTTTATGTGTCTCTCTAAGAAATAAAATAAAAAAGTAGAAAAGCATTAATTAGAAATAATTATCTTAATAGAAGCAGACTCCTAATAATTAATTTCTTCCAAAAGAAAAGTTACTACTGCAGGCACATTGATAAAACCAAAGTATTAGTGCACTGTCCAAGAAACCGTCTAAGAAACACACATGATTGTGAAAAATTGCTAAGAAAAGTCTCCTGAACTCTGTTGAAGTTGGAACAGCAACATTTGGTTATGATGCTACTTTGAAAAGCAGTATTTATCGTTGTCTCAGCATACATCAGTCCAAACAATAATTTAGAGAAACTCTACAAAGATGTTATTTGGACTATTATAAATTTCATCCAAAGGCATCATGCCAGTAACAAGGGTGCTGCCAACTTGAGTTTCTATTAAAATACCTACTTCCTCAGAGAGTAACCTTTAAATAGCATGTCTTGAAATTATATATATGTATTTCTGGGCTGCATTCAGAAGAGCATCTCCAGCAGGTCGAGGGAGGTGATTCTGCCCCTCTACTCAGCCCTGGTGAGGCCGCACCTCGAGTACTGCGTGCAGTTCTGGGCTCCCCAGTGCAAGAGGAACGTGGAGCTGCTAGAGAGAGTCCAGCACAGGGCCACGAAGATGATTAGGGGCATGGAACATCTGCCCTATGAGCAAAGGCTGAGAGAGCTGGGCCTCTTCAGCCTGGAGAAGAGAAGACTGAGAGGGGACCTCATCTGTGTGTGTAAGTGCCTCAAGGGAAGGAGCGAGGAGGATGGGTTCGGCCTCTTCTTAGTGGTGGTCAGTGATAGAACTAGATGAAATGACCACAAATTGAGGCACCAAAAGTTCCACAGGAATTTGAGAAAGAGTTTCTTAACAATGAGGGTGACAGAGCCCTGGAACAGGCTGCCCAGAGAGGTTGTAGATTCTCCTTCTCTGGAGATCTTCAAAACCTGCCTGGACATTACCCTGTGCCACATGCTCTAGGAGACCCTGCGTGTGCAGAGGGGTTGGACTCTAGAGGTCCCTTCCAACCTTAAGCATTCTATGATTCTATGGTATATATATGTATTGTAGTGGTTACTCGCTTTTCTTGTGTTTAGTAGAATTTTGGAATAAGCAATTGAATAGGAATGGTAATGTCAAGTCTATGTCTTTCCTCTATCTCTTGTCTGTGCTTACATATCAGCTTTCAGGTGTTTCAGTTTTAAACCTTTGTTATTGCTACAACTGTAAAAACTTTCCTAAAAAAATCAAGGCAGCTCGTTATGTATGAAATCTGCCAAACTAACTTAAGTAAACAGTCTGGGATTGGGAGCTTGAGGGAAGGAAGAGGGAAAGGTATATATTCTATTTTCATACTGTCTACTTGTAAAATGGCATCTCAAGCTTCCGTGATAAAGGGGATTTGCTTTTTTTTTCCAACTTTGTTGCATCCCTTTCAGTCCTGAACTGGAGTTACATAGGCATGATGAATAGTCAGCCATGTAAAGATGTCTGTGTATCCCCTATATATGAGGAAAGAGAATGTCTGTGTTGGCCCCAAAATACCAAAACTAAAATAGGTTTAATTGGTTTAACTTTTCTGTGTGAAAGTAACAGATAAAGGTTGTTGAACTTGTAAAATTTTGTGATATTTAACAAATAATAAAGTTATAGCCAGTAGTTTTAGATGAATTAAAATGCTTTGTTTACACATTTTAATAATGTAGTATATAAAGTATATAAACTGATATAAAGATCAGTAGTTCCCACAATGCACACTGTTGCTTATTTTGTTTTGATATGTTATAAATTATACTTAAATCGTACCAATACATTTCTGTTTGTGTACCATTCTTTGGTTAAGCCCGTGATGTCAAAATTCCGTGCTTGAGTATGCATAGCACTTCCCACCTGCTTTGTTTCCTTTGCTATGCTTCTTGCATTTATATACAGAAACACTGGCATTTTAAACTTAATGCTCCTTCTGCTCTCTTTCCATTTTCCTACTCCTACTTGTTTTCTCTAAACATTTTTTTTTCTAACATTGTTCATACTTCTTTATATAACTGAACTTTGAAAAAGATCTACTGTAAGGAATCTTAAAGGAGCTCTTGGCTTGCCCTTCAGGACTTTCAAAGCACCCTGTTCCCTGGAGAGCTAGGAAGCCCCAGAGGTCAGAGCGGGCTCAGGGAATTGGTAGCTGCCTGCCCTGTGTGCCAGTGTGTTTGATGATTCTTGGCACAGGAATCAGCTCAGTGAACCAGCTGTCCTGGGGAATTTTGGCTCCTGTAGGCTTGTTCTCTTAGAGATTTTGAATGGACTGCCATAAATTGCTACCAAAACCCACCATTGATGCCCAGTTTGTGTAGAAACACAGAGCCAGAAAGCTGGGAAGGAAAGACTAGATCATAGCCCATGTCTCCCTCACTGGGAAGCCTCAGATCCTAAACGCTGTGCAAAGCAGCTGCCTAGGAATCTGGAGAACAGAAGAAGCCAAAAATCTTAGGACCTTCTGGGGACCTGGCCTTCCAGCTGTTTGGCAGCTCATCAGGCAAGAATCAGGGAAAACCAGAAGCCAAGTAGCCTGGCAAGCTACTAACCAGCCATCTGGCTGACAAGAGACGAAGAGGCACGTTGGCAACTTAACCTGTCTTTCTGCCTGGTTTCTGTCAAAACTTTTCAAGGAGTTGTCATGTTCTTATGGAAGGTTTTGGTTCTGTTCCATTAGCATTTTCTGATGGAATATTGTTCCACTGGAAAATATTTGAGCAGCTTTTCTTTTAACTTAATTTATAATAACTACACATACTAGTCAACAGCTTGTCATGTTGCTTCTGTACTTTTAAATTAGACTTTCTAATTGGATATAAAATCTGTAAAAAATCTAAATCCCATCTTCCTCGCATTTTTTTTCTTTTTCATCTCTTTGTTTTTCTTCTTGTCCATCTCCAATCATTCTGTCTTTGCCCTCTCCTTTACCACATGGGACATTCATAGATTCCAAGGCAAGAAAAGAGCACTGAGATCATTGTGTCAGATCTACCATATAATATAAACCAGAAAATTTCAAGCAATCATTTATCTGGCCCAGAAGCTTTTGATTGAACTATAACATATTTTATACTTCATGCTTGTTCAAATTCTCAGTAGTCTGCAATTAAAACTGGTACAATATAATATGATTGCCTCCACACAAATAGAACCATCTAGTTCATGGAAGCTTGCCAGAGTTGAAAAGACAAAGCCAATAACTGTAATAATTCATTATTTTCTGTTGTCACTGCATTGATTATCTAGCTAGGCTATTCTCAGAAAATTTTGATACTGCTGTCTTGCATCTCTACAGTGCTAAACTATGAAGTAGTGCTAGCTGTCTCATAAATACATTAATAAATTTATGATGTTTGTGTAAACACTTTTTTGGATTTATGTTCCATGTTATCTGTTTTTCATATTTCTGTTGTTATAATGCTTTTCAAGACAATGCAAAGCAACAGTTTCATACAGTTCTCTCTTGTGGCCTCAAAGGACCCTGATGCTACTGTTTTCCCTCTTTCTGTGAAAAAAAAATAGAGCTTGGCACTCACTCAGGAGTGAATTTAAGTGAGGAGGGTGAGTAGGAAGATGGGACAGAAAAAGAAAAGAAAGAGAACAAAAGCCAAAAGGACGACTTGCAGTTGCACTAGCAAATGTGAAGGGTTTTTTTCTTTTTCCTCCATCGTCTGCTCAAGAACATGCATCACATGCTTTCTTGAGCTCCACAGCTGGCTAATGGACTTTTGTTCCTTGAGACTATCAGTAGCAGAGCACTTGCCAAGTGTGTGTGATGATCAGCTGCCTGGAGAACACCAGGAGAAAACAATTCTTTACTTCCAAACTGCATAGCAGCCCTGGAGCCATTTTATAGCTGCTAATATAACACTAAGCCTCCTCTAGCAGTGGCTGCTTCAGCGAGGTGAGTAGGACAGGAAAATCCATCTTGGTTGTCGCTAGTGTCCAGCCCTTCCTTGCCCCAGAAGCAGAGATGTGAAATGTAGTAAACTGGTCTAATCCTTCATCAGTTCTGCTGCACTGGAAATCACTGCAGCTGTATGGACAGGAATACATTTTGCCTTTAAATATAAAATAATTTGAATGAATAATAACACTAGATTGTATAATGTGAAAAGTGAATAGCAACTTCCATATGTAAGTAGGTTTTTTTTCCTTTTTCACTGAATAGCTATATTATAGAACTTTACCTGTTGCATTTCTTTATTTTGTATTTTAAATTTGATTGTGCTTCACTAAGCCATGCAAGTGGCAGTAGAGGATGGAAATGGATGGATTGCTTCATTAAAGTAAAGGTAGCTTAAAGATGATTCTTGATAATTAGAGTTTATTTACACAGCCATACCCTCACATTTTGCAGCAAAAGCAGTTGGATTTGACAAATCAGCTGTGACACCTTTAGCTTTTTAAGATGTTCTAAGAGTAAAATGCTACTTGTTCTTTATGGAGAAGCTTTTATCTTTAGAACAGAGTATTTTTAAAGATAAACACAACGTGTTTTCATAATACAGTATTTAGTTCTAAATCTTTCAAATAAGAAAATCAGCATTCACTTTGGAAGGAATAAGAAAGGAATTCAGTTACAAAAGAATTACAGAGTTCCTGTGCAAGAACTGTATGTCTCAACTTAAGGCTGATGAACTTTATTTACTTAATGAAAATAACCACAAAAATACATATAATATGATGAAAAGAGAACTCAAAAATCCCAAATGTTCTCCTTGTGTAAATACTGCAAAGATCAAATTATTTTTCCAAATCTGCCTTTCCTGCAAATATTGTAGTGCTCTCTGCTCCTAATTTAAAAAAAAAGTGTAAAGCCGGTCTGTCAGTCTATCTCATGGCATTTGTGCTCTTATGAGAAGCCAAAAAATTACTGATTTTTAAAAAAAATTTAAAAAGGAAGGGAAAGTTAACTATTTTTTTAAAAAATAGTTATGAAGTTCAACAAGATGAGAGCATCATAATTAAAGAGTAGCAGGATGCAGCTTTTATTAGCATAACAGGTAATCTTGCAGTCTTCCCCATCTATACCCAGTATTTGTTTCTACTGTTTGAAATTGCAAACTCCTTCTTTGAATCCAGTTTTGAAATATTTATTCTACTTTCTGAGGATAAAACCTAGATAAAAACGTAGCATTAGAAGTCTATTGTTGAATAATCTTCATATGTATCTTAAAAGAAAATAATTGCCTAGAATAATAGATTGTATACAAGTGCTATAGTATGAATATAGTGGTTTAGTCTTAGGCTTGAAATACAACACTATCCACATTCAATACCAAAATTTTGTTATACCCCAATAGCAGACTAACTGCAGGGCAAGACCCTGAAATGCTGTTTGCATTTCTGCAGCAATACTTAATGAGTATGAGTAAACATTAAAGTTTCACACATTAATGTATGGAAATACCAAATGCCTTGGGTTTAATCTCACAAAATATTTATGTGTCAGTTAATTTAAAAGGTGGACTTTAAATCTTCTTTTTTTTTTTTTCTATTTGAAGCAGAAATACAAAGGAGTTTTCCAAAGACATGTTAAATATGATTTTTCTTCAGTTATGTTACAAAATTAAGTATATATGAAAATGCCTGAAGGTATCTAGAAACCAGAAACACAGAAATTACTTTAGGCTTTATAGTATGAATAAGTATCTGATCATTAATACAAGTAGACTCAGAGAACATGGAATGGAAAGAATTGATTGCTGGCCTTTGCAATCACAGCTACAACTTCATATAATTTCTTCTTGTGAAAGTATCTTTAAAGGATGACAATTGTATATAACAAACACATATATTGCAACTAAAAAAAAAGTTTTACCGTCCAAAGTAAGCTCTTCGCTTCGCTAAATGATATCCAAAAAGTTAACATTTCTTGTTTAAATTTCTTTGAAAGAAAAACTCATTAAAAATCTTTTAAAACTCTCATTTCAGTTCTTTCTGCTCGTTTTCCTTCAATTTTTTTGCTTCATTGCTTTGCTCTTTGTCTTGTTCAGAGCCTCAGAATACACCCACAATCACTTTTGGGAAACTTTCCTGACATGTGGTTTGTGTAGTTTCCCTCTGCCTTTCATCACTGGTAGAAGGTTCTGTCCTAGTGTGTAGCTGGTTTCACAGACAATCATTGAAACTCCTCTCTTTTACTTGCTGCTAGATTGTTTACATAGCATTCCGTCAGTTTAATTTGACCATACTGCTTTGCAAAAGGTGGAAAGTCTAAGCTTGTCAAAAGAGAAACGTAACAAGTAGGGCTGTAATCACTTGGGATTATAGGCAAATACAAAATTTCCAAGATAGGAAAATGTACCTATCAGTTCATAAATTGGGAGACAGGTTATCTTATCTCTTCATGGAAGAACTTTCAAGAGCACGAAGAAAAATTGCATGAGTATTTGAACCGTCCAGAAGAGCAGAATCATTTGCATATCTGCCTGGGCCACCTTTCAAATTTTAGACAGTTTACTGTAGAGTTTGCCTATTGAAAAGAACTTTTCACATCTGTTGAGCCAAAATTTAGACACAACGTCAGTCACACTTCTATAGTAAGTTCTGTGGAATTCAAGTAATTTTAAATGTCATATATCCTTTCCTTCTTCTGAATCTATCCATTTAGCTGTATAACTTTCATAGAAAAAAAAATCAAAAATTCCTAAGAATTTTTTGTTTTTTCCTCTGTGATCCATCATCTAGTGCCTTTGGTCCAGATCAGAAATTTCAAGTGGGGAGCAAAAATCCCTATCAAGTATTTCTTTTATTCAAGAGGTAGTTTATTTATACATTTACAATGTGGTACGTATACACTAGCAATGACAGAGAAGCTTTCTTTCTTTCTTCTCCTCCACCGCCAGAATATCCCTGGGAAATTTGCTGTAAACTAAACTCCCTCTCTATGAAGTTCACCTGGTAATAGAATTGGCAGAATGTTGCCCTTCCTTCTCTATTACTCTGAGCTTATCTATGAGTCATAACCCTATGTAGAATTATTAGAAACATAACCCTATGTTTCTTTTGCATAAACATTTAGATTCTCTTTTAATGTCTGTATTTGTTGTTTGTTCATTCTGTTATATTTAGGGCTTCACCCCAATCTTTGTTCTTGGGCTCTGTCCTTTTTTCACAAGCTGTTGTGGCTTCTTTCAACCCTCAAACTGTATGGCAGTAACCTCTCCTTTCCAGTCTCAAGAATTGTCCTGCCTGTGGTAGAAAAAAAAAATGTTCCTGATGAGCATACCCACTGCTTTTGCAGAAGAAAACATCACAGCTAAATGTCCTATTTGGCATTTAGTCCCATAACTAAAAAAAAAAAAACAATTCCAGAAGATGCTGCACTCCATTTATTTACCAGTTCCTTGAGAGATTTGATGAATTGGCTCAGCAAAGCTAACACAATACAATTGGAGCACTCCTCTGCTCGTAAATCATCCCCCAGAAAGAAAGACATACACTCGAAACCATTCTTTGACTCAAGGTCACTCCCTAGCCCTAGGAAAGTTCATACTCTACACGTCTGCACGTCCATGAATTCCTAAAACCTTTCAGCTCAAAAGTGTTTCAAAACAGTATCTGGTATTTTTTACTCAAAATTCTCCTAGTGGCCTCCTGAGGTGAGCATACAAATAAATTCCAATGGCTGGCCTTTCTTCTACCTCTACTTTTTTCATCATTGAGGTGCACAGGCTAAAATTTCTTCTAAGAGTTACTGATGACCATTTGGCTAGTTAACCCTCTTCCGACTGCCCTAGGAGTTAGACACCAGGCCATTTGATGCCACCATCTGATATAGAAACTGAACAGAAAGAGTTAATTCTGATTTATTCTCTCTCCACGTTTCCTTTTGAAAGAACACATCCTTGGCGCAGTTAGATTCCACGTCACCCCCGCCCAATCACAGGGTGACTACAGAGCTTTCTTAGAACTAATAAACAGGATCAGTCCTTGGAGCTGTGTACTTTGCTGTATACTGCAAATGTGTCGTTATCATTCAGCTCTGTTTTCTGGACTCTACCCATCTCATCTGGCAAAATTCAGCATCGTCTCTCATCTCAGCAAGAGACAGAAGCTTTTCCTTTCTTTCTTTCCTTGCAGAATAGTATATTTGGCAGCTGCTGCCATAGGAAGGAAAAGCTTCAATGATTCAAATGAATCATTATATCTACAAACTTTATAAAAAATTTAAATAATTTTCTATACAGTTTTATTTTTCTGTCAGTGTGCATTCCTATTATGTAACTATTGGCACTCTCTGGTCAGCTGTGCCCATAAACTTTTTACCTATGTGATTTAATGTTCAGGCCTATATCATCCTAAACTTAGGAAAAAGTCTTGACTCCATTTTTAAGAGTCAGCAAGACTCTACGGCTACATGTCAGGCTGATATTGATGACTGCAAGTAGTGTAGTCTGAAGCCAAGAATGTTTTCTCAAAACCTCTAGTCTATACAAAGACATCCAGTTCCAAATGGGAGACTTCCCTATTGAAGGTCAATGTTGAGAACACAGATATCTCTAGTTTCCCCATAGAGAAGAATGTTCTTTAAAAGGTTTGGAGAGTCATGTTGAGATCTGTAGGAATATTCCAGTTCTGAAAGAATGTATACTTGAGAATATATACTATATGATTCAATGATATACCTCTTCATCTACCCTTTTTTAATAGCCTTTTCTATATAGCATGTCCTACTTGGCTAGTTCCAAAGCTAGTTCCCTAGCTTTGATTATGACTGCTGTTATTTTCTAAACCTTTTTACTGTAATGTTTTTTAAGATGGGTAAGATGGAGTAGAATTGAATGCTCTGTTCAAGACTGAGGCACAGTATGTATTTATATAGAAACATAATGATGATCTCTGACTTGTATTGTCTGACTAAAAACATACTTAAACTTTTCCAGAGTGTAGTTTGCGACCTTTGGTTATAATTTTTGTTGATTGTTCATACTCTGGTGCTATTCAAAACCCCTAGAACCTGTTTGAAGGTGTCCATTCTGAAATGCAACAGAATTGTCTCAAATTTCCTTTCACAGCTCCTGTAACCTTCTTTCGCATAGATTCGTAGCTATTCCCAAATACACATTTATTATTGATATAAGAAAGTAATACTACCCCTCCTTTGTCTTCACTGTCAGATCAAATGAGAAACAGAAGAAACTCTGGGAGATGAAAAAGGGGTTCTGCTGCAGTTTTAGATATCCTGAGGCGTGTGAGACACTCACATGTACCTTGGTAAATATGATACAGCAGATAGGGGAGACCTGTAGATACAGCAGATAAGGGGCTCTTCTGGAGTGATGGCTTGAACTTGGAAACAATACTGTATAGCATCTAAAATGGCACTAGATACATTTATTTAGGTGTTGAATTTCTCCCTAGATTTTGGTCTGTAAAACAATCTAACTCACATATGTCAATCAAGAGAGCTGAATTAGCCAAGCTTCTTGGTGAAGGCCACACACAGCAGTAGCTGCAGTCTTTTGAATGACTGTCATGTCAGTTCCTTTTTTAAACATCTGCTTGTCAAATAGAGATTGAATATTTAAAAATAAGGATTCTTTTGTTCTCAATTAGGATTCTGGAGAAATGGTTCGGTCCTTTGTTGGTGGCTTGGAACTGATAGTCAATTTGCTAAAATCAAAGAATAAAGAAGTTCTGGCAAGTGTATGTGCAGCCATTACAAATATAGCAAAAGATGAAGAAAATTTAGCTGTTATAACAGACCATGGAGTTGTCCCTCTGTTGTCAAAACTAGCAAACACAGTAAGTAGCATCTAAACATGTACTAAGTGTCTGATTTTTTTTTTTATGTCAAATAATATCATACCCAAATAAAAGGTTAGGACATGAACAGTAGATGTTACAGCAACAAGAAAAAACATAGAATCTTCCTCCATGAGAGGTATATTGGACATTAAAGCATTCCTTAGCTGATTCCAAAGTTGCTTTGGAGGAGCTTAATTTTTATAATCCCTACTGCTGAATATTACTTTCCAGTGGTGCAGCTGCCCTATGGAAAAAGCACAAAGTGGTAAGTGAGCAATAAATCTGAACCAGAGAGAGTCCCAGTGATGGGACTGCATGTAACATTGTAATGCTAATCTCCAGCCATTCTAAATATGCCTTTGAAATAATATAAAAATATATATACAAAAAAATTCACAGCACTTCTTACAAAGAGAATAATAAGAGGATATTAGCTCCATGCCTCACAGTTCTTTATAGTTTTAAATAGTATTACAATTAAATTGAGAATCCTTTTGGTGTTTGAGAATATTGTTCTGCTTTCCTATGAAATTTGTAACACATTTTAACACTTTGCTTTTTTTACGTATTGTGTTTTTATCTTCTTCAGAACAACGACAAGTTAAGACGTCACTTAGCAGAGGCCATTTCCCATTGTTGCATGTGGGGAAGCAATAGAGTTACCTTTGGAGAGACAAAAGCTGTAGCTCCTTTGGTGCGTTACTTGAAATCAAAGGATCCATCAGTCCATAGAGCTACAGCTCAGGCCTTATATCAGCTTTCAGAGGATCCCAACAACTGTATAACCATGCATGAAAACGGAGTGGTGAAGGTGAGGTGAAAGACTTTTTTTCTTTGATGTTTAAATCATTGAAGGGGTTTGACTTGTTGAAAAAAAAGGGTGCTATAATTTGAAATACTTTTGAAAACATTTTAGAATACTGCTGCCTACCTCAAATTTTCTCAAATTTATCCTAGAAATGTTTGGTTAAACACTGAGTTAGGAAAGAATATTTCAGTTCTAAAGATCTCACAGCTAGATGATTATGACAGTATAAACATATGATGTTGACATTCACCTCTAGAATGCTTTATCTGAGTCTTACTTAGGTTGGTAATCAGTGTTTTATCATTTTCAAATGGCTTTTTCAAAAGAAGTTGAGTTATCTTACTGGAAGTCGTCTGGTATGGCAGGTTACCTAGGAGTTCAGTGCAACTCTATCCAGTTATAAGACACTTTAGAGGCCAAATTAAGCTAGAATAATAGAAAAGCTTAGGTCACCTGGACCTATTTCAATGCATTCTGTATTCACTTATAAAGAACCTTATTTTAAGAATTAAGTATGAGCACATTCCCCAGAGACTTTCTCTAGTAAGAATTTTCTCTCAGAAAGACTTTTCCAGTTAAGGTTTATCTCAGAAATTGAAGCCAGTAGAGTTGTTTCCTTGGCATAGGAGGCATGAGGATTTTAGTCTTAGAGATGGAGATTGTAGAAATTGTCAATTTTCATAAATTTCATAAATTTCCTGAAAGGTTTGCTGTTTGCAGGTTTTTCTGTAACGTGTAGATAAATTAAATTATAATGCAGTGTTATTGTTAATCTTAAATTTAGGTCTACAATAATGATAGTACATTTTCTTATTAGTAGTTTCAATTCTGGCACAATCTAATGGTCTTACATGATCATACCTATATCTACATCTGTCAATAATCTGGGTAAAAAGACTCAGTTGGTCACAATATTTAAAGACTCATATTCAGTCTTTAGTATCAGGTGACCTTTATTGTTGCTTATTTTTCCATTCAACTGACACAAACCACAATGTGTCCTCCTCTTTTGTTTTTATTGTCTGCTTTTCTGTGACCTATTATTTTCATTCACTTGGTTATACATGTCCTTTAGGTTTATAAGCTGTAACACACTAGAACCATTGTATGAAAACAATCTTGATGATATACTTTTGTAATAATTCCAGCTGGGTGTAGGTTCATTTCTAGTCTTCAGGCCTAGTTAAAATATTTAGACTAATTAAAAGCATTTATTTGCTCTTACAGAAAAGCAGAGATTTGCAGCAAAATTAAGTGCTTTTTTTAATATTCATAATGTGCTGAAGTGTCTATAAGATGTTAAAAGGGAGAAAATATAGCTGGTAAAATAAAGATACAAAATAAAGAAACCTAGGTTAAATCCATTGCATGTAAAGGAATTGGGCTAAACTTTTTGGCTAATGTGCACTTCCCTTTTAGCGTACAAGATCACACGTGTACAAGTATATGATCACATGATTTTAAGTGGTCCATCATAAAAAGCAAGTGGAATTGCCTCTCATCTCATAATTGCTGGGTTATCTGGACTTATAAGGGTATAAACGATCTGTTCTCAGCATGTGAATGAGCATATGCATGAACTATGGTTCGTAAGTTGAAACAGATGGGTTCCAACTGGATATAAGGGGAAAAAAAAACACTCTGAAGATAATGCAACACTGGAGCAGTTTCCCAGAAAGACTCTAGAATCTCTATCCTTGGGGGTTTTCGACCTGCCTCAACAAAGCCACAAGCAACATGGTCTGGATTCGATGTTGACCCTGCTTTGAGCAGGAGGTTGGATGTGATTTCTGTGATTTTTATCAAAAGTGGAAAATAACAATTGATCTTTGCAACCCTCCTCCTTTTTTCACTTTTGATAATTCTGCAGTTTAATAGTGGACCTTACCCATACTCATGACAGATCCACTCAAGGAAAACAGTTATAATAGACTTTCCTAGTCTCCTGAAGAAGTCATCCCCTTTAGTCTCCATCTAATGTGGAAGGAACTTTCTTCACTATATTCAGTTAAGTACGTTTCTCAAAAGAAACCATGTCAGAGGGCCAGATTTTATCACCCGCTTGTTTAGACAGTTATGGCAATGTGTAGAATAAAATGTCCGCTTTCTGTTCTGCATCATTCAGAAATGGAATATTCATTCCATGAACAGGAGTTTAGTTGAATTCTTAGGTGTTGTTACAAATAAATATAACTAAAAGATGCTGGTTCACAAGATCTCAGAGCTTTTTTGAGGAAAGAAGGGAGATGCTCCTGAAAAGACTAGTTCTATGATGAGTATTTAAAAATACAACCAAACTTGATCAGTAATTAAGATGTTAAAGAAGAGCAATAAAATTAAAACAACTTTACCTTGAAAAAGCTAGAATGAGTCTTCATTCTTGCTGAATATGACAATTTTTAAAAGTATTGGGATCGAGTTTTGAGAGCCATCCAGAATACCAATGACATTGTCTCTAACATAAAAAGGCCCCAGTGTTGATTCATGCCATAAAAGCTGTTTAGGTTGGTAGGTTGGAGTCTTTTCATAGCCAAGAGGTGACTGTGAACCAAATACTTACCTGGGAGGAGGAACATCAAGATTCCTTACTGCATAGTTTGTTTACAGGCAGTAAAAAGGGAAATAACCTTGGAAGCCATTAATTTACATGAAGGATTCACCAATAAGCAGTCTCTCAAAAAGCAAAAATAATGGAAGTTTCTCAGAGTGTTTTTATACAAACTGAATTGAACCAGCCATCCATACCAAAAAAGTCAACCAGTGCACAAATGTACTAAATATCTGTAAACCTGTAAGAAGGGATCTGGCCAGCTCTTTATGAAAAGTGTTTTCCATTCAAACTCCTCCTGAAATCAATGTGAATAAAGTAGGATGAAATCCTACACTTGGTTCTGTAGAGAAGACCTAGAACTTTTGGTTGGCATCTGTGAATGCAAAGATGAGCACAGTCTGTCACAAAGAGGCTAATGAGACCTCTAAGGAGATTACTGAAGTCATGAAAAAAAGTAAAAGGAAAGGAAGGAAAAATAATCACCCAAAAGCAGGATATGTCTAAATAAATAAATAAATGTGTTCATCTTAACTTATAATGTCTGTACTGTAGACATCTCCCTCTGAAGTAATCATCCGAATTCCTTTAATAATCATGGATGAGAAATAGATTCTCTATTGTCCTTCTTCTGTCCTAATTTACACTAAAATAAGGCACCTCATTCTCTACTGACAATACTATCTGGTCTCTTTTGATTATAAAGGAAGTCTGGGTTCACAATTTTGATGCGCACATCTATACTGTAGATACCTATGCTTAGAGGGGTAAATCCCACCCTGAGACAGGAAAGAAGAAAGATCCTATACAGGATGCCTGTGCAGTCCAATCCATTATTAAATGGGAAAGACAGAATTCTGAATAATAGTTCAATTAGAACTATTCAAAAATATTTTATTTGCTAGTGATATGATATGATGGTAATGAAATACTATCCTCCCAACAGTAACAGGCACCTGTTATAGTAAAGACAGATGTTTTAAATTAGTGGATCTAGTTAACTTGAATACAGGGTACTTGAAAAAAAGTACTTGAATACTTGAACACTTGCAAAAAAAATCTTTGGAACAGTAAGGATGGATTCCTCTCTAACTTAGCCACTTTTAGGTGTGTAGTTCAAAGCAGCCTTAACTAAGACACCTTCTGTAGTGAATGATGAAAGAAAGGCACTTGTAGACTTACACTAGCTGCAAGTGTCAAAATCATCTGAATGGAACAGACTTGTGAAGGAGCCTATCTTTCTCCACTGAGTATAGGAAAGTACCTAGGTGAGTAGTTCAGACTCAACAGCTAACTTCTAGACAGCTAAATTTAATTTAATATCCTCTTAAATGTTGACTGTCAACTAGTCTTGTAGTACAGGGGAAGTTGAAGCACTGGAAGAAAGGTAATGTGACAATATTTTAAAAGCCTAAATAAGATCATAGGCCTGTAAATCAGGCACTATTCTCATTTTAGATAGTCATGGATTCATAATGCTAGAAGGGATTATTGTGATGATGTAGTCTGACCAGACAAGCTCATACAGAGCTTAGACATTGCTTCAATTTGTTTCTGTTTGGAATAGAGTATATCTTCTAGAAAAACACTGACTATTTACTTAAAAAATTCCACTGATGGAAAATCATCTAGAGCCATGATAACTTGTTCCAGTAGCTAAATACCTTCCTCATAAAAACATTTGCACCTAATTTGTAGCCTAAACTTGTGTAGCTTTATCATATGCCATTGCATGTATGATACTGTTGCCTGGTGGACTGAAAAGCCCTGTCTAACTTCTCTTCTGATACACATTCTTATAAAGTAAGATCAGATCACTCCATTTAACTTTAACTAAGTAGATGGAAGTTCTGATGGAATCTCTATGTTCTCTTTTCAATTTTTTTTTTCAATTCTTTTGTTATTTTCGTGGATCAGCTCTGAATCCTTTATTTTTGATTTCTTTTTTACTAAATTTCAACATCAAAACATGATTCAGTATTCCAGTAATAGCTGTATGAATACTCAATCGGGTAAAATAACTTTCCTGTTTCTATGTAAGCTCTGTCTGCACATCAGAGCTTTTCATTAGCCCGTTTGGCCACAATATTGCTCTCAAAGTTTGTTTGGCTGATTTTCTATTTTGACTTCCGTGTCTTTGGGGAACTGTTTGCCAGGTTAGAAATTCCCATGCTATTATATTGGCCTACATACACAGGACTAAAAATTAAAGGAAGGTAATCATTTTAATGTAAATCACTACTGATGTTAGACCTTGTGAAATATGTTGGTATCTTTTTTTTTCAGGAGATCAGTCAATGTTTAATACCTGAAAAATATACTTTGTAAACTTGAAATTAATTTGTTTGCTTTTTATAAGAGTCATTCACACATTAAAGGCTGGCACAGCCAGCCTTTTATTTTAGAGAACTGTAAGAGATGAACACACTGGTAATCACTGCATTTTCCTAGAGTAGCAGATTCCAGTTTTGGCAGAGGTATGATACATTAGAAAAATGAAGGAGTTCACTGGGTGTAAATCTGATAAATGCTTGTAAATTATGTAGTTACAAATGCATTAGACTGTGAAAAAAAAAAAGAATACTTGTGGCTTTAAATAGTAAGGTATGAAACTAAAAAAAAAAGGCTATATTCTTCTTTTCAAGTGTTCTATTCACATTTGCCAGCACCTTTTCAGAGAGTACATATGTAGTCTAAATGAAGAAATTGATCCTTTTTGATAATGCAATTAGAACCAAGATACAACTACTGTTAATTCATAGTTGCAATTCAATTAGCTGATGTAAAATGAAAGTACCAAATACTAACTGTGTTTCTGGGGGGTTGTTTGTTTGTTTGTTTCAAAAACAAGAAAATTGAGCAGTAAAGAACAGTCACTTAGACATTAGGAACTTACATGGGAACCATAACTGAGATGTTGGAAGCTTTTTTCCATGCGTCTCTCCTCTGATGGCTACAGAAAGTCAGAGCAAATTAGCCTCTGTTGAGCTCTGCACTGTTCTGAACTGCTTTCATTATGCAACAAGTTCATTTACAGACAGCTGTGGCTATGCTGCACTGTAAACAACTCCACTCTTCCTAGAATAACATCCATAACTGTATTTTGGGGACAAGAGGAAGACAGATGGGTTAATTCAATGATTAAAATGCACACCTGAAATATAGATCAAACTTTCAGTTAGTATACTGACCTCTTATTTTAAGACTGAAGATGAATAACCTGCCAACCACTGTACAAAACTGTTTTTTAACCTAACTCTGAGCTCTGCTTCTTTGAATTATTTGCATAAATGCAAGTACTCCATTTTCATATTACAAAGAAATGTCAATAGATCTCTTACAGAGCATCAATTGTAGTGTATATGAACTTTAACAGGGATGCTGAAAACTTAATTTGGAATACTTAGTTTAATAAGGGAGGTATAAAAGAACTCGTGCTCCTAAGAATGCTATTTGATATATATTTTGAAGTATATGTGGATTCATGTATGCGTATATATATTTATTTTAATTAATCCTTCAGAGTTGTTCCCGTTCTCCCATCAGCCCATAACCTCAAGACACATGCTTTTGTTGGTAGATTTAATAGTTAAAATGTTCTTATATTCTTTGTTATAACTTTTGTTATAACATATTATAAAATACATTCTGTTTATTTTATTGTGCGGTGCTTCCAAAATATTTGCCATTGTTGCTGAAGTCATAAATCCTTATGAGAAGTTTTGGCTAACTTTTTTGTATGAAAAGGCTTTCATAAGACCATCTTTGTGAAATAAATACATGTGAATTGCAAAATATGGATAACAATTACTAATAATTTATACTGAAAATATTTTAAAAACAGCTTCTGCCATTAACCATATAGATATTAAGTTCAGAAACTGAAATGTAGAAGTACCAGCACCTTGTTCTTTAAGTATATTCAGTTTAGAGGTTGCTTGTTTTGAGGGGAGCGCTTCTCTGGTGAGAACATTGAGTATATGATACACAGTTTTATATTATCAACCAAAGTTTAAGAAAATCTCTCTTTAAATGAGTCCAAAATACTGCATAGGATGTCAGTGTAATAATATGTCCATGTATGTATAATTACAAACACAAATATTTATTTATATCTTTACATTTTTTATTTCCAAATTAGAAGAACCTACTTTTTAATGGTTGTATTTGGCTGTCTTCTGGCTCTACAGTTCTGGCTGGAGGTGCAGGGTGTTTGGCAAATACTCCAAGCTAAAGCCTCTTGCTTTTTATAAATTAATTACAGTTCTTGGACATGAAGAAAGAGGGCACTAGATGGCAAAATTGCTGCATGTCTGTCAGCCACAGAAAGTGTGCCCACCTCCTTCACCCCAAAAGGCATTGATCACATCACTTTCAAATTAAAAAAACAAGCAGTTCCATAAGCTGAACCCTATCCTAACATATCTTATTTTGTTAGGAACAATTATGGAAAATTGACAATGTTACCTCACAGCAATTTTTCTTGGGCTAGCAAGTAGCAGGTGTGAACATTTTCTTTACTATTTCAGCTCTGGGAAGCAGAAACCAGAAAGCCTTATCCCTCCTAATAAACAGAATTTCACCATTCATAAAGTAGGAATACTTAAATATAAAACATTTTGCTTTTGCACTACTGCCAAAGGTGATAAAGTTTGACTTCAGTGTAGATTAAACCTCAGACTTCAGATGATTTTTCAAAATTTCTCATTGCTAAAGGTTATAATATGTGGCAAGCACTCTGTTAAAGTCTGGCTGATCCCAGATGGGAAAAAAAGCAGCAGCCCAGGGGAGAGCAGCTTATCTTTGCCCAAACTCTGTGCCTTAGGAGACCTCTAATTTAGTAACGTTTGGATAACAACCTAGAAACTGGCATAAAGTTCCTCTTGGCACATTTTAAACATCTTTAGTCTTATAAAAAGAGGCTTGTCCCACTAAGCTGTAGGTTTGTTGGAGCTGTTTAACAGTAGCTATGCCCTGCAGCTCTTTTAGTGATAAATGAGCCATTTCAAGTGAGTACAATTGCAGCCAACTGTGCAGAAGGAATCATTAAAAAAAATTTAAATAGACATTTTTGAAGCTTAAAAATGCATAAACAAAGTATGTTAAACCAAAATATATGCTGCTGCTTTTAATGGAAAAGATTGCTACTGGCTAAGTCTGCCAGCTTCAGTAGGTGTGCCAAAAAGCCTAGGAATCTGGCAGAGTCCATAGATAGCAGTTCCATCTTTCATCTATATTTCTTTTCTGTATTTATCTTGCTTTATAAAATGCAGGGAATGTCTTTTCCTTCCGACTTGGCACTATCTGTAAACCACAGAAATACACAGAGCAGCTTCTTGCAATTGTTTAGCTCCTGCAGCAAGTCTGATCCTTCTGACTATGTGAAATGTTTCCTTCTAATTTAACAATAATAAGAAAGAAGAAAAATATTATATTTATTTTATCTTTACATATTAATACCTTAGCTAAATTGTCAATAATTTTCTTAATTGAAAGTTATTGGGCTTAATACACAAGGGCAGAATGCCAGGTGATTATTTTTGGCATTCAGCTGATCAAAAATAGTTTCCTTGTATATACAGAGCTATTCACAGAAGCTGAACGTAAGAAATAATAATAATGGTATTTTGGACTGTGTGAATAAAGTCTATTTTGACATTCAGTGAAAATATGATCCACTTACCCTTAAAAATAGCTGTTCTTATATACAAATATATAAATTTGCATACATACATACAGATACATATGTGTAAACAGAGGCCAAATTATCACTCTTAATGTACCAAAATGTACCAAAATAAGCATTCATTATTGTCATCTATGAAAACTTCTTTTTTTCCTTCTTCCTGCAGAATCAATCAGGCTTAGTTAAAATTGGCTTCAAGCCCTAGTCATTGTAATCTTTTCAATGTTGCCTTTTCAAACACCACACTGCAGTATCTTTTAGTAGTGGAGCATATCTTATTGCTGTTGCTTTCAAGGTACAGGTGCTAAGAAAAAGCCCTTTTGCAAAGTGTAGATTGTAGGATGAGTTCTAGTCTTAATGTTGCTTTTCAGAGTTCTGGATTTTGGCATAAAATCTAAAGGCCTGATCAAACTGCCAGCGGGCAGGAGGTTAATGAGAATTTTGTCATTGATTTGACTAAGGGCTGGATCAGACTCACTCATCACTGATGACAATGATGATGATATAACAACCAATTTTATGTGAAAGCTAAAGTATATCTTCTGATAAACTATTAATGAAAATCCATACAATCACACTTTATTCAGAATTTTGTTTTATTTAATTTTGCATTAATCTCCAAGAATGATAAGTGATTATGTTCACCAGCTGCTAATCACTATAAGAATTCTTGCAACAAGTCATGATAATTTATAATCTATTGTAATTGTGAAGAAAAAAAAAATAATGTAAAGTGAAAGAACTTTGGTCCATATTGCTAGATAATTAGCAAAGGAGACAGATATATTGCATGTTATACATTATCTTTAGATCTAGGAAAAAGACTAGGTTACATACTAAGTAATTTTAGGTTGTATCCCATCTACCCATAGCATCCATGTTAAAGATAAAAAATAAAAGGAAACTCCATGTCACAGGATTGAGAAAACAGATTCTCATGCTGCTTTACAGGTAGTACAGCCCCATGTACTGGAATCCTAGGCTGCCCATCCACTTATATCCACATACACTTCTGTGGCCAGTATAAAGAGATTAAAAATCTTCCAAAGGTGTTCAGAACAGCTGAAGTCTGAGACCCGCCGTGGACCCAGGAAAAATCCTGTCTTGCACCACTTCTTGCCTATCACCTTCTATGTCTACAGTTATGCAGGATGATTCCAGGTTTATTTACTGTTTTTGTATCTATGCTCTCTACTAGCTGCCTAAGATTTGAAAGCATTAGATTGGATTAGTACCTTTGCAGGAATCTAAAGATAGATAATTGCGGTAGTCCAGATGTCCTATAGGCACATGGAGTGTGAACATCTCAGAGAGGCCTGTCTGTCCTGACCTTCGTGTACATTCACTGTGCAGTGAGCATTTTAGTAGTCTTCTGCTTCTCAAAGTGTTACACCCCTTTCAGCAGTTGCTCTATAGTTCTTTCCAGCTGCAGTAAACCTGTTGCTGTTTGGAACTGCTGGATTTACAGTACCTGAATTTTAAGATAAAATTCAACAGAACTTGTCACCTAAAGCTCTTAAGAAATAAAATTTCTATGCTATGAGAGGCAAAGATCTCAGATAGTAAATAATTGGTGAAAAATGGGGAATCAAAGTGTTAGGTTTTTCAGCCATGAGATCTCACTACTGAGTAGTTCACCAATGATGAAATCGCAGAATCACAGAGTGCTTGACATGGAAGGGACCTCTGCAGATCAACTCATCCTACACCCCTACTCAAGCAGGGTCACCTAGAGCACGTTGCACAGGATTGCATCCATGCAGATTTTGAATATCTGAATATGAATTGAGACTGTACAACCTCCCTCAGCAGGCTGTTTCAGTGCTCTGTCACAGTGAAACAGTTGGGGTTTTTTTTTACAATCAAGAAGTTTTTCTTCATATTCAGATGGGACTTTCTATGTTTCAGTTTGTGCTTGTTGCCTCTTGTCCTGTTGCTGGGCACCACTGAAAATAGCCTGGCCCATCTGCTTGATACCTGCCCTTAAAATATTTGTATACACTGATAATCCCCTCTCAGTCTTCTCCAGGCTAAGCAGACCCAGCTCTCTCGGTCTTTCCCCATGAGAGATGCTCTGATACTTCATTTCCAAATGTGCCCGCTTAGCTCACATATACTCTTTCTATGACTGATAGAGATAGAAAGGTAGATGGGGAGAGAACTACAGTATTCACCATAATGGTAATTTTAAACAAAATTTGGACAATCAAGACTAAACTAGCAATGCTTTCTCCAATTTTCTGTATTATATCACCTCAGTAACATTTGGAAAGGGAGAACAAAAATGATGCTCACTTTAAATGAAAAAGAAAGAAACATGTGAAAAAGCAGATAAGCAGGGAGAAGAAATGAGAAACAATAATAAGAAAGATTGATCATGATGCCAGAAATATAAGGACAGGATGGTCCACAACATGTTATTAAGTCAAAATAAATTATGAAAGGGAAAGGGTGGTGCAAGTTCATGGTGTAAGTCTACCATTTTGAATGTCCATGTAGTAAGTAGGCTCCTGTTTTAATCTTAATAAAATGAATTTCCAGTGAATTGAGAAAAGCTTTTCTTTAATGTCATTCTTTTAATATTACAAGAAAATTCTTTATTTTCTCTAGCTCTCCAAGAGCTTTTTATATGTTAATATTCTCTTGAAAATTGCAGTGAAATAAAAACAAAATAGAGAAGGTGGTTTGAATAAAAATGTGCTGTAAGACCTTTGGCTTCATCACTTCTGGATTATCAGATCTGCCTATTGCTTTTTGTGGGATGAATTTCATATCCCATAAGACTCCCTGTACATTGGAATGTTCATGATGATTGAATTCCTTCTAAATGTTGCACCAAACTTCTTACAGCTGAGTATAGATTCAAAATATTGGCCTTTAAGGGCCCATCTCAGTTACATTTAATCGTACTTTTTAAATAAAGATTAGAAAACATTTTTAGTGTTATCTTTATATAGGAACATGGGTTTTGCCTGATGTAAATATATATCTATATATATTTAGAGCCACATCTGAAATGGTTGAAAATATTTGAAGCCCTATGAGTTACAATTTAAGATGGGAAACCTTGAAAAATAGCATATTTAAAGCATCATGAAAGTTTTAGAATTTTTAAAACTATTTTACATTTTACCAGGTAGCATTTTGTTCTCTTTCTCCTTTTTACTGATATTCCAGAATTCTCTGGCCATTTGCTATGGCCTTGCAAGAAGTGTTGTATCTTCTTCTGAATAATTATAAAATTAGAAGACAATTAATATAGATGAGATGTAGAAAGAGCTGTAGGTTGTTTTCCCCCTATTTGTACATATATATAAATAGCAAAAACATATGTACATTTAGATTTTATATATTGTCTTTTAATTCCTTTTAGACATTAAGGGTATGTGTTTTCTAGCAATGGAAACAATTTAACCTTACTGAAGAGTTTGAGAACTATGATACTATTTATTATACTGTTGCTGTGTACCTGAAAGGACTTCTATTCAAGAATGTTATCCCCGCTGTAGCGGGCACAGTTAGATGAGCTGGAGAAAGATGGTCCTTGTCTCAAATACCTTTCAGTTTAACTATAATAAAGGATCTATTCATAAATAGCTGAAAGAAGCAGACAAAAATGGATAGATAGCAGAGAGGAAAAAGACAAAATGAAGGTGCATGCAGAAGAATTTTAAATAGCAAATCTTACCATGACATGAAATCAATTGAAATTCAATGAAATTGTGTATTCTAAAGAAACACTCAACATCTCATGGTAGAGTACAAATAAATCAGACTACTTTGCTGGATCTCTCAAGCCATGTTCTTCTTTCTCCTTTGTTTTGTGGCAAGCCCTTGTTTGCTGGGTTCAGCTCACCTACCTGCAGCCAGGTGACAGTTCGGGTCTCTCATCACACATGGTCATATAAGAAAAAGCAAACACCTACAGAGGCCAAATCACCAGAGCAGGGTGATGATCTGGAAATGCACCCCAAGCTGCAGACACATTTGCTGTCATCCTGAGGAAAGGCAAAGAAGCAGGTGGATTTTTCATGGGATTTCTCCCAGGCCATCAGGAGAGTGCCCCTCTTCTGCCATCCCCAGGACTGCTCAGGGCTGCACTTTCTACCTCTGCTGGCTCAGAGTATTCCCTGACACAGGTGAATTTACACCTGAAATCTATTTGTGCCACCCGAGAAAAACAGAATTAGCCAAAACCACTGCAGAGCTTGTCCAATGGGTTCTTAGGTAGCTCTATGGTGCATCTTGTCCTTTCACTCAGCTGAAAGAGAAAATCAGCAAATCAGCATGACTTTTACTTTAGAAACAGTGACTTAGCTTAACTTTCATTATGGTTTGATTCTGCAGTATGTTTTATTATTTATAATTTAATTGTATGAGAAATATTTTCATAGGAGTATGTGTAACATAACACTCAAACTAGGTGCTTTAATATTTTCCAGTGTGCAGTATGGTGTTGAAAGTTAGCAAAATGCTAGTTGGATCTAGACTGATACTTTCTTGGATAAGCTTCTACCATATGCTTTTATTTAAAGTACTTTTTTCTTTTAGGTTAGTTTTATAAAAAGCATGTGAAAAATGTCTTCTTTGGAAAAGAAGTCTTAAGCAATTAGAAGATCAGAGTGTTAGAAAGTCAGCATCCTTTAGGAAATGTTGCACATAAAAGAAGTCACACATTAAATCTAAATTAGAAAAAAATCCACTAACTGGAAGTGCTATGTCAATCGACAAGATGTCATCACCAGCGTTAACAGACAGAAGCAGCAGTAGTATTGAAGCAAATGTCTTTAGTTCCAGGAATTTTAGGCTATATATGAACTCTGACTGGCTTCCCAGTCTGTGTCTGGATATGAATCTTGTTGAAGGAGTTTGTCTGTATTTCCCTCTAATTAGAAAAAAAAAATGTTTTTCAGGGCAGAAAATCTAAAGAAGATAGAGGAAAAAAAAAAAAAGCATTATATACTCTTTTTTAGAGTTACTCAGTATTCATTATTTGCTTTCATGTTCACAGGACTCCAGAGTATTGAGTAGGCTGATCTTTATCTGTTTTGCATGAGTAAAGAAACCTCTGTCCAGCAGTATTGCTCTACACTTTCCACTGTTTTGGAAAACATGTTGTAGATACATCACATGACTAATCTCTTATTTTAAGATGAATACATGCAAAACTATTCTGTCTGAAAACACCATTTGCTTTGTGTCCTGCTTCCCACTACTGAATCTGGAAGCTGCAATAACTGTGACTAAAGGCAAGGGACTGCCTAAAAATCATTGTATGCAATATACAAAGCACAAGTACCTTCTGAGATTTTGTCAGATTCAGGCTTTATTGGTGTAAATCTTCAAATATGTGCATTTTGTATGCTTTGAAATTCCCTTGTGCTACTTCTTTGCAGAAGTGAAAAATCCTCAAAAGATGCCGTCATAGAAAAGAGAGTCTCTGAAAATACCGTTTTTATTTTATTTTACTATGGATCTATTCCCAGATTTTGAAAGGAGACTTTTACAAGTGCTTATCTTGATGCTTGTGCTTTTCTTTTTGAAAAAAATAATAGTTTTTCAGTTCATTAGTTGGTGTTTGTGGAGATTTCGCCTTAAGGAAGCTCTGCTTTGGCGATGGTGGAAGAGGGCCTCATTCATGATACCCTGATACGCAAGAAAATGCCATGGCTTCCCCCCTTACCTCTTAATGCTGCCCTGAGGAACCAAAACCTTTCCGTTTTTGTTATCCCTTTGCTTGTCAGAGAGCATTAAGACCCCACGAAGAGCATTTACTAGGCATGTCTCGAGAGCAGCAGCTCCTGCCAGCAGTCTGGGGAACTCCAGACCGGTGAGCCTCACTTTGGTCCCTGGGGAAATTATGGATTTAGTTCTCTTGGAACACGTTTCTGAGCTCAAGGAAGAGAAGCAGATGACTGGGAATAATAAGCATAGTTTTATCAAAGGTAAATCAGGCCATCGGTGCCTTCTATCATAAAGTGACTTGAGGGGCAGATGAGAGAAGAGCAGTGGGTGTCATTTACTCTTGACTTCTGCAAGTCAGACTTTTGTGAGATTTTAAAAACAGTTTCCTACCATATATGTCAGTCCAACTTCAGATGCTTTACAGTCTAGAAGGGTGGACAGCCAAATCTGTAAAAACTTGGTGTAAAATGTTTAAAAATCCAGCTCAGAGGGTAGTGCTTAATGGGTCATAATCTACCTGGTGGCCAGTAACAAGTGGGGTCTCGCAGGTCTCTTTACTGGGATCTGTGTGTCCTCTTTCCCTGTTTACCAGGGTCTTGGAGATGGCTGGTGGTGGGAGCACTTGCCCCTTGTGAGGAAACGCTGAAGCAACTGGGTTTGTTCAGCCTGGAGAGGCAACAGCTTCGAGGGGACCTAAGAGCAGCCTTCAAATACCTAGAAAGAGATCAAGAAGATAGAGCCAGGTTTTTCATAGCAATGCATGGCAGGCGGCTGAGACCACAGGCACAAGTCAAAAGAAACCTCTGGGTGTCCCTGCTGGAGCAGGGGGGTTGGACTAGATGAGCTCTAGAGGTCCCTTCCAACCCTAAAGATTCTGTGACTCTGTGAAAAGAACTGAATATAAGGGAAATCTCCTCCAGGACAATAATCCACCACTGGAACAGGTTGCCCGGAGTCTCCATCCCTAGAGGTTTTCAAGATCAGACGGATAAAGCCCGGAGTAATCTGGTCTCATCTCCCATCTGACCCTGCCTTGAGCTGGGCTAGAGACCTCCTAAGATCTCTTCCAATCAGCATATTCTGCAAATTCTGCATATTCCATGATTGCACAGTCCTGACACGGTCACACTGCTCTGTGCTATTTTAAAGCTATGCTAACAATAGTAAAATCTCTTGAATTGTTGTGAATATTTAGATGATTTGCTTTTGCTTTGCTTTTGCTTTTGGAACCCATAAATGCTACATATGCTCTGTACGTTCTCCAAACAGCTTGTATTTGTGCTTATTTGCTGGTATGACGTGCTAACTGTGCAAGAAAAAATTGGACTCTTGCCTTAGAATATAGATACCTGCCAACTGAAAATGAAGTCTACATAGTGCTGCAAATGCTTTCTCTGTCTATGGAAAGTGCCTTTTATATGCCAGAAAGAAGCATTTATACCACATGCTTTTTTACTGCTTCTCACATCTGTTAACGTTTACATGTGTCAGAAAATAATACCTGAACAGTAAAGGGAAGGGATAAATGAAGTTCAAGGGCATTGCATCAATAGAAAGGACATGTTATATTGCATTGATGTATCAGAATCAAGAAAAAACAAGATTTTTTGGATTTGTCAAATACATGTAATATGTGTATATGACCCATGCATATGATCTGTGAATACATTTCCATAGTTGAATTGGAAACCGAAATTGCCAGTGAATTGAACTGAACCCACAAAAGGATCAAGGAGCTACAGTCAGGAATTGAAGGAATTATAACTTTGCTGATACATAAGAAAAGGATAAAGTTTTATTTCATTTAAGACAAAGACAGTAAGAGCATTTATATCAAAATCTTCAAAGGGGGATTCCTAAATATGAAATTATCCACTTGCATTGAAACTTTTGCATTTTTGCTGCTCCTGTCTTCAGATGCCTCCTTGCTAGCCCATGGAGCAAGTGGACTGACAAACGTTGCTCTGTACCCTCAATCCCCAGGGATAGCTACTGTGTTAGACTTTGTTTTCAAGAACACTTTTTTCAAGTCATGTTGTGAAAATCCTCAGACACGATGGAATGGATATTGCACAAAGTGGCACCACTGGCAAGGGAAATCAGTTAGAGACTGATCCTTGTCCCACCAAACCCAGAAGGGAAACTTCCCAGCTTTTACCATGTTCATTAAAATTACTGTTTGCATTGATGGCATTCATATTATCTATTCCTTGGAGTGTAAAGTCTTCTGAACCTAGAAACAAATAGTGGCTAAAGAAGGAATAACCTTGAACTGAGGCTTACACACCATATGTAGACATAACAGAGGCAGATTTATTTTTGCTTTTTACTATATTTTTACTAAATAACATATCTCCAAAACATTAACTTCATGATGAACTTCTGCTCTTATGAAGAAATAATGATTCTCATGTTTAAATTGTTAAGTTTGGGGTTCCACAGTCACTAAACTGAAGAAGCCTTGCACCAGGTCTGTGAACATGCAGGATGTAACCACACGAGGCATATAGTTTCCTTGCTCTAAAAGGTGAAACTTAGGGCTTTACCCTACCAAACACATGCTTTTGGCTTCGAGTCAGGGAAGTGAAGGTCTATGTCAGTTTTCTTCTTCCATATGTTCTATCACGACATTGTGAAGTACCCAAAGAACCACTTCACAGTTTAGGCTAATGAGAAATCAAATGCAGAAATTATCAGGGAAGAAGGATTTTCATCCAGCAATATTTCTCACAAAAAATCAAATTGTCTGCTCAGACTTGCATTCTGGCTCCCGTGCTCTGTAAAGCAGCTTTATCACTGCATGGAGATGTACAGCTTGGTCTTGTCCTGGCTGAAATCACATGTGAAGCTTCCACTGCCTTCACTGCCTGCTTAACCTGGCCTGGATTTGGCATATGAATAAAATACAAAAATCTAACGCTTTCACATACCATTTGCCTCTCTATTTTAACTCAGGTATATCCTTTCACAGTGTTCACACTTTAAGAATTCTTATTTATCTGTTTGTGCTTAAACAATGATTACATTAATGGAAATTATAGGAAGAAGAATGGCTAAAAGAATTTATCATCAATGCTTCATTTACAAGAAGGGTCTTTTTGACATAATTCAGGCATATTACAGGCAATCTTACAGGTTACATATAGGGGTCAAAGAGTGAAAGGTGACTGGCAAGATGCTTATTTTGTACATTTGGCTAACACAAATACTTCCTCAAGTATAAAATGCTTTGATCTGTATAAGCAAATGCCATATGTGTGCAGCTGTGGCCCATGCCTCATGATTGCTGGAAGGTTAGAAAAAGGTAGCATATGAATTTGATGTCTGCATTCAATTTATGCTTTTATATTTAGCAGTTCATAATTTTATGTAATATTTTAGCTGTATGAAAAATATGCACTGGAGTTGAGTGATAACACATTTCTTTGTGGTTTGACTCAACATTGTTTGGGTGAAGGCAGAATCCTAAGTATTGCAGACTGAAAATATAGGTTTTAATTAGAGCTGTCTGAGCTTCAAAATACCTGAACTCACATTAAGTCTGGCAGATTTTCAGAAATCCGAGGATTGCACAGAGTTGATTTAATCTAAGCAAGTCTTTGGTTTTCCAGCATATATTGCATCTACAGTTGCATCACACCCAGAAAATAAAACTCCAAATGATTACTAATGATTTTTTGATATGTAAAGCTGTTTTCTCACTAAGCTCTCTCTCATGTCGTACGGGTGTTGAGCAGTGCCTTACTCCAAGGGAATTCCCACTGAAAGAACTGAACGGCTTCCAGAGTAAAGGATCTGCTCCACATGACTGAAGAGCTGAACCAGCTCCAGAAGTTTGGGGCTTTTGCTGGGCTTTTGTTTTTTCCTCTTACGTGCAAACATTTGCGAATGTTCCGCTTGGGCTGGTATCCCTCAAGCAGTTTAACGTGAGGGGTTTGCTGTGACAATAAAGAAACCTACTGCAGTCAATGGGACACGAGGACCCATTCACAGGGAGCCAGTTTCCAGATCAAGACCAAAACACAGTGCAGAGTTGGGTTTGTTAAAAATGTTGCGCATGTGCAAATATACTACCATGCCTCGAGGAGAAATCGTGATTTCAATTAAAGCATGAGCAATTTCTACTCTCAAGAAGAGAGCTAAGCCAGAACTGAGAGACAGAGGTAGTAAGATAATCAGTAAACAAAGTGGAAAGTACAAATATTATAAAATTTAAAGCATTTATTTCTATATCTTGATTTGCAAATATTTTGGGTTAATACAATTTTAACATTTTATTTGTGGGTATGTGAGTAAATTTGCACGACGGTTGTGTATACGATTTGACTGTTATTTGCAGAAAAGGCACAGGAGTTTGTTGTCCTTACGCCGCTTCTCGTGTGTGTTTTTGCCAGCTCCTCCTGGCTATGGTCGGCTCCACGGACGAATCTCTGCAGGAGGCGGCCGCGGGCTGCATCGCGAACATCCGCAGGCTGGCGCTGGCCACAGAGAAAGCAAGATACGGCTGACGCGCTCACAGCTCTGCCCAAGCAACTGCTTTTGCAGTGCAGCCACGCTTCAAGGCATGGCTACCTGATCGGGGGTCCGGCTTTCACAGTAGAGTGCATAAAAGGCTTGTAGGAGAATAATTTACTAATAAAAACACATCTGTGAAAACAAAAGGAGGTTTGGTTTGTTTTTACCTTGATGGTGTCTCTAAGACATGTCAAAGTGGTTTTCTGTAATTAATAAGCTTGTATCTCAGATTCAGCTTAGATATATGGGTTTTCCGTAGCTGTAAAGTTATAATAAATACATTTCCCATTGCGGCATGTGTGTGGTTGTGCAGTAATTTATGAATGTCTCGGACAATTCCCTTCCTGCTAAACTTGTCTAATCATCCTGTCACTATGTTTTCTTGCCCGTTTGATCACTTGCAATTCACAGGAGAGGACAAACTATAGATACATCAATCTCACATCTGGTGTTACATAAGGACTGCAAACAGCTGCAGCAGCAGACATCGTTCCACATTTCCTGTTCCTGCCAGCATCAAACAAAATAGTGCCTAATTTTACAAGAAGCTGGTGAAATATGTATCTCAATTAACATATGCATTGAAATCAAACCGAAATTTATCTGCTGTGATTAAAATGTATCACTTCACGCTTACACATTATAAATTATTTCTCTCTGATTTTCCATGTTTAAACTGAGAGCAGCATTGTTTTGAGGTAGCTACTTTTTTCCTCTACATAAAAATTATATTTAGAATTACTGAATTCCTTTCAATAACCATATAGTCAATTACTGGTATTCAGCAACCACCATGTAATCAATTATTCACATTACAGATTATGGAACTACATCCCAGGCATCTGTTCAGCAGTTATCTATTCTTTCATAAAGTATGTGCCATGCTCAACAAATCGTATTGACCAAGACATTTCCCTAAAAGCAGTAATGTCTCAACTACAAGTGACAAATTTGAAAAAAAAAACAAGTCTTTAAAAACTTAAGCCAAATACTGACCTTTGATTTATTATTATTATTATTATTATTATTATTATTATTATTATTATTATTATTATTATTATTTTACTTAGTAATTAACAGCTTCCTTACTTTGGAAGTATCAGCTTCTATTTTTTCCCTCTAACTAGCATGGCGAAAAAAGGCAATTTAAGCAGTTAAATTGGTTCAACCAACAGAGGCTTCTCAAAAATAAATAAATGCAAATCAAACTTCTCATTCATGTTTTCTCTGAAATCAGCCTGCAGACTCATTATTTTCATCGTAAAAGACTGTCAGAATTATTTCTTATTGGATCATTTTAAAGAAATATCCATTCTATGTATACAAAGTATTGCATTTTCACTTCATTTTTATTTTTAAGCTCTGTCGTCGCCCATCGTCAGGGCTTGGAGAGGAGTCCCCTGAGCCCGGGCTGCCTCCCAGGCGGGTACTGAGAGGGTGGCGATCAAAACATTAACCCAATTAGTGATTTTGATCAGTGCAAACACATACACGGCCACAGGGGTAGCACAAATTCTATTAGCTACTAGCGACCAAAAAATACTATCATGTCAGCTATTTTTTGGCTCTGGCCAATAGGCCTGGTGTGTTATTTCAAACAGAATGATCTATATTATTCTACAGCTGTCACAACGGTGGTAACAGTGTTTGCTTCATAGACAGACACATAAACACTTGAAAAAAAAAAATCTGATTGACGAATTCATTGAGAAGGGGGGTGTTATTTCTCAGTGTTACTCCTGTCCTTCTTTGTGAGACAAGTTGTGGCAGTCTTGCCTATGAAAATGATACAAAATAGTGGGTTATTTTACATATTGCTGTGGGCGAAAAAACCCTCCTTGAGAATAACAGTTGTCTTTAACCTGACCTCTCAAAGCACTCTTGGCTCCTTAACACAGAATTCAAGTGGTATCAGTTAAAAGGAAACCTAATTTTATAACACAGGTGCCAGGGAAATAAGTGTAACGAATGACACGAGCTCCGTGTGATGCTCTCACTCAGGCTGGGAGCTCTTGAGCTTTGGAATAGCTCAGCTGAAGACCATGTTTAAATAGATCGGACACCTCATTCTTGGCTCAAGATGGTGTTTTCCCATATTATTATGGCAGTTTTTAAGTTCTCTACAAGAAGAAGAAACTGGGAAATCAATACAGACTTGCCACATAGTCAAAAGATCTATATTTTTTCTAAAAAAGGGTTTTTTTTTGAGTTGGTGAAGCTTCTAGAGTCCACGTATATGAATATGTAATATATGTAATATACGTAATATGAAGAGATTCAGTTTTGGGGCAGGGAATAAGCGGAGACGGTCCCGGTCCCGCCCGCGGCGCACAGGACCGCGCGTGTGTTCGGAAGGCCCGTGTCGAGCCCCGGAGCACCGCGGTCTGCCCAGGAGCAGCCCCAGGGCGGCCCCGCGGTCCCCGCCGCCCTGCACCAGCCCCTTCCAGGCCTGGCAACGACGGAGCAGCCCCACAGGTCCAACCCCCACGTTCCCACATCTCTGAGCAGCCCCCGCAGTGCCCAGAGCCCTCGTGGCTGAAAGGGAAGAGTCTTCACTCCTTCCTCCTGCCGCCACTGCTGCTTATCCGGACAAACCTCTTTGGAAATGTGGTTATATTGAGCACCGGAGCTCAGGATTAAATTCGACCTTGTGCAATTTGATGTAAAAATGTAATATAAGGTCATTACTTTAATTGCAAAAAGCAAGTGGCCTGAGAGGGGAGCCCCCACTGGCGCATGTGTTTGCTGGCTGCAGCGTGCAGCTTTTCTTCCCGTCACTGCTGTGTTTTCCCAGGCCTGCCGCGGTTTCCTTCCAGCCTGCAGTCTCTTCCGATTGACTCTGCTGTCCCCTTGACTTGCTTTCGACTTCCTGACCATGACTCTCACTTTGACCTTGACTTGCAAGGAGAGAGTCCGGCACCTTCTAACATCCCACCCGGCAGCTCCCCAGCATGCACGGGGTGGCGCGTACTGACAAGCGAGGCCGACCCCGTGAGCAGCGAGTGCTCCTGCTCCCTTTCATTTAAACGTCAGAAAAATTAGAGGCCGAATAAGAAAAGATGCCCTGAAAAGTGTCTCTTTGAGTATGGAAGGGCTAGAGTTGATGAGAAAAAAAAGGCAAGAAAAGAAATCTTTCACCTTCCTGTAATTACTTTTGGAACCTTGAAGACCGAGCAAATCCTTCAGCCCATGCATCTGTCAGCAGCAAGATAGCTTTTCTGTTGGCACTCCATGATTTATTGCTTGGTGACAGATAACCATTATCAATAATTTAATTGTCCCAGGATGTTCAAACTACACATTTAAAGCTGGGATTTATGTTCATTTCCTCTTAATGTTCATGCTCATGACAAGTGCATGTGTTCTGACACACAATATTGTCTCCAAGTTGTTAAGGAAATACAAACTTCACGGCCTGGGTGCTATGGCATCTGAGACGTATTAGGGGCTTTGTTATTCTACTCCCTCACCAGAGCTTTTCTTCAGAGAGCAAATGGGCTTGAGAGTCGCGTGAGCCTTGGGATTCCCATCACTAATTCACTAACTGATCACGCCGTAAGAAACGTGATTCCTCCGTGTAGCTCCTCAAATGAGTCAGATGAGCTGCTGACACTGGGGGTCAGAGGTACGAACTGCCCCACGAGGCTGAGCTAGATAACATGTTAGTTTAAGAATTTCATCTCGTAATAAATTAAGTGCCTTTCCTTGCACATTCCTAGAAAAAAAAAAAAAAAAAAAAAAAAACCAACACTCTACAGCAGAATGACTACAATGCAAATGGGAAATGTATTTCTGGAGCACAGTACTCAAGGACTCGAGTTTCCACACTCAGGCTGCCTGTTTGCAGAGCACATTTCCAGAGTCAGAAGCTAACTGCTCCCCATCTGTAAATTGTGGTTTGCTGCTTCTCTAGGCACTGCAGCCTCGCCACGCACTGCTCAGGAGCCAGCACAGCAGAGAGCAGCAGGGCTGTTTCTCGGGCTCACGGAAATCCAGACAACCCAAACTCCTGTTTTTCAATGACCCGACACGTGCCAGGACCAGAGTGCCTGGAGAGGGAGCCATGGCAAGAGGAAGCCGAACCACAGGGCTTCTGAAGGAAATGAGTTTTACCAACTACTGCTCCCTCCCCTGCTTAGGCAGAGAGGTTCCTCAGCACTCGACGTTTTACTTCTCTGAATGTTTGTGCTAGCAAAGAGGGAGCCCTTTCCTTGACGTTTTCTTGCGTGCTTACATTGTGCCAGGTGCTTTGCATCCTCTTGCCTAGACAGTCACTGGTGAATGGGAAGGCGTAAACAGCATCAGTGTCATTTTTGCTTGTTTTTGCAGCTTGTTTCGGTGGTAGCTGCCAGGCACCTTTTGGGGGTCAAGTTTTTTGTTTTCACTGGTGAGCTGTGGGCTTTACTCGAATTTAGGCAGGACACAGGGCAGTTCATCTGCTTGAGCCTTCATTTACCATGACCGCCATCAATTCGGCCTTGGTTACAGACCTGCTTCCTTTCCCCAAGGTTCATAACACTACACAGGGAAATCTTGGCTTTGGCCATCAGCTTATGTGACGTGGCCTAATCCGAGGGCTTTCGCAGCTCCCTGGCAGCACAAAACCAGCTCCACAAGATCCCCGGGTTTTCTCCTATCATTTAGGAATCCTGATGTGGTGACAAGATAGGGCAGCCAGCCAGACCAAACTGTGCTGCTTTGTTGTCACTTTGAATGTATTTTGGAGATGGGCCAGAAGAATGAACTTGTACCAAGGCTGAGCCATGAACCAACAGGTCACAGAGCAATTCCTTCGGCACCTCCCTGTTGAACCAGGGTCCTGGCTGCTGCTCTCTCCACTCGTGATTAGGTGAGAATCTCCCCAGAAGCTTTTCTTTGGCAAACTGGTTCGCTAGAATCCTGGCGGTGGGTTTTTCTCCAGCCCCTCTGTGACACGTACCGCTTGTGGGAGGCACGTGGGGAATGCCAAGAGAAAACAGCGAGCACCTGCGCCGGCAGGGTGGCGCGGGGAGCAGAGACCTGCCGCGGCGGCCGGGCCCAGGGCTGCACGTGCTGATACCCAGGCTGAACAGACGGGGATTTGCGACTGCTTGGAAAAAAACCGAGGTTTTAATAAAAAATGGTAGTTCAGAAGTCACTAGAAAGATGCTGATGGAATTAAAAGCATACGATACGGAATTGAAACGATTTACTGCTGAAAATTGTCAGTTGACTCAGTAGTAGTTAAATTTTCAAATAACTCGTCTTGAACAAGCAAATAGTTTTAAGCATTTGGCTATGCGTCCTTTATTTAAAAGAAAAACAGTGAGCACAGATCATGTTGCTGGTTCCCTCTACCGCAAACTGGTAGGGGCTGTACTGCAAAACGAGCGCAGCGAACCACTCGTCTGCCCGACTGCTGCGTGCTCTCCTCCAGTCAACAGCCTCCCGGGGCCCTCCTGGCTCGTCAGCGCACGCACCGCGGGCCGTCCTGTTGCACTAATGAAAAAAATAACAACAACGTCTGGGAAGCCGTGGAATGATGCAAGAGCCCGCTGCTCGGCTGCCTTGGACGTGAGGAAGCTTGCACATTCGCTCAGCCCCGGCGTTCCGCTCCTGCCAGTATTGTACTGTAAAGAGACTTGGCAGAACGCGCCCGAAGAATACTCGTGGTTTTGCACTCAGCATTAGACCTTCCAATGACGGAAGGGTGGGGGAACCCATATTGGGACAAACAGGCACTATTTAAAAAAAAAAAAAAAGAAGAGAAAGAGACTGGTGGTACACGGTCAGCCCTTTAGTGAAGCTTCGTTAGAGACCCAAGGCTGATTAGGCCCAGACTGGTATATAAGGGGGGTTCTCTGGATGTTTTCCAGGACACAGCCAGCTCAACGAGGACCAGTTCTCACTGTACTTAGCAAGGGGACCAGTGCCATGTAGGTCTGATAGCAAAAATTCCACTGCCTTGTAACCAAGCTCAGGCACAAGTGACTGCAGGTGACAGTGCAGAAGCTCCTGAATTGCCTTTCTCTGTGCTGTGCTTGCTTGGTGCATCGAGAAAACCCCCTTCCCACGGCTGCAGCCTTGCTCTCTCTCTCTCATTGGGCTCACTTGTGGCTGTTTTTATTTTTAATTTGACCATGTAGAAAGCAGAGCAGCTAACTCCCAGCCCTTCAGGAGGCTACGGAGGAAAATGCTCAAAGTAGAGCTGAAGCAGCCTTTGCAGAGAAATATTAGACATGCACTTGCAGACGAGGGGCAAAATATGCTCAGAAGCAGAAGTTACGGTCAGATGGATGCCTCCTTCCAGCCCATTCCACAACTGTCTGTGGTGGGGTATCATGTAAAAGGAAAAATATTTGGAGAAGCGGCCAGCTGTGGGCCAGGGCTGGTTCGCTTCCCAGAATGTAATGACTAGGTGAATGTTTTTCAGCGCAGCAGCTCAGGCACATAGGTGACTGCCAAGCCCTGGATCTGATGTGGCACGAAGAGGTGCAAAACAAAGCGGAGCAATTTCTCTGCCGAAGCCGGGGCCTAATTCCTTCCAAGCCCAGCAGGGAAAGGCCAGGGCGCCCCTGGCTCCTCGCGGGGCTGCCGCTGAGGTCTGCGTGGCCCGTGTGGCCCTGCGGCCGGCAGCCCTTGCAGCCTCAGCAGCCGCTCAGGCCGTGCTCTGCCCAGAGCTGCGACAGCCGAGGGCCCTCGCACCCGCTCTGAGCTGCAGGAGTGCGGAACAGTGACCGCTGTAGTGTCTGCTCCCACTGCATGGGAATTATGTGTCTCCCTGGCTGCACACTCACGCGGATCCATGCACATGCCATATCCATGCCCACCAGAGATGGAGAACACATTTCAGCCCGAGCAGTGAGCCACTCGGTGCTCTCTAGTGCTGGCAATGGGGGCCTGAGTGCCCACAGCACCCAAAACGCGCGCCAGGTCCCAGCGAGATGCCATGGGCACCACCAGGGAGAATGGTGCAGCCTGCAGCCTGCTCGTCCCCACCGCAGCAGCTACTGCGGCGTGGGCAGAGCCGTGGCAAGGCCGGGCCTCACCCCCAGAGGAAGCGCAGGCCAAAACGCTCCAACCCAGCAGTTGCCTTCGGGCCGCGAAGCCTGACTGAGCGAAGCCTCTCCGCCCAACCAAGAGCAGCGCCCGCGAGGGCTGGGATCGCGTGGGCAGCTTCTCTGCAGCACCCCGGGCGAGGGGCGAGTGAGCGTCCTGGTGCAGGGACCAAGGGCAGCGTGGGCTCCCAGTGCAGGGACTGAGGGCAGCGTGAGCTCCTGGGCTCCCAGGGCAGGGACCGAGGGCAGCGCGGGCTCCCAGTGCAGGGACCGAGGGTGTGCTGCCCGCACTTGGGCGCGTGTTTTCAGAGCACATCAAAACGGCAGCTTAAAAAGGCTGGCCCGGCCAAAGAAAACCCTGGAAAACCCCACAGCATGAAACAATAAAACTGTCTAAGAATTTAATCCAATGAAAAAGTTAGCGATTGTCAGAAGTCCACAAGGTTTGCATTTCTAAAATGAAACAGTCCAGCGAAGTAACGAGATTGTGTTGATATAATCAACTGGTAGCAGTTTGACAGCAGCAAGAATGTGCAGGGCGTTGGGTTACAGAAGGGGGCTGCCACCTGCACGTCTCCCTTCAATGCGCTCCAAGGCTTTAATCAAAAAAAAAAAAAAAAAGGCAGAAAAAATACCTGAAAACTCAGCCCATTCTTTCTGGGGCCGGCAACGTTTCACATTAGCCTTTAGCATGTGCGTTCTGGGCAAACGCGCCTGGAGTAACTGTAAACGAAGTGATTGCAAAAGTGCTGAGCAAGAGCCAAGGGGATCTGGAAGGCTCCGGGAAGCCAGGAGGAGCCGGCACGGCGCTCCGCGGGGCCGGGGCTCCCTCAGGAGGGCGCAGCGCGCAGGGCCTCCCGGCAGCGCCCCGGGCGCCATCCCCACCCCAGCAGAACCGGAGGGACCTGGGGGCTGCCCCGAGAGGCTGCCCTGCCACGAGAGGGGGCCGGCAGGCGGTTGTGTGCCAGGCACCAAGGAGGACTCATTAAGCACGTACGCCAGGACAAGGCGGGCAAAGGCATTCCTCATATACCACAACTACCCTCCTGTGGCTCCCCTTTCTAGAGAGACTCAGAAGTACCCACAGACACCAACTACCCTCCTCGCCCTCCTGTGAGAAGGTAACTCCAAAACACCTTGCAGGGATCTTTCTTCCAGCGGGCCCCAACACTGCCTGGGTGTCAAGCGCCTTCCCTGGGCCTCCATGAGCTTCCTGGGGATGTGCTTTGGAAGAGGTGCCCGCCACGCCACAGCGTGCAGAGCCTCTGCCGGCCGCACAAGCAGCCGAGTGCAGGCAGAGCACAAGGACCCTCAGCGGAAGACGTGCGGACGGCTCCGAGGTTCCTCTGTCTCGCTCTGACGACTGCAGAGTCTTCCCAGACCATCTCAGACGGCGGCTGGCCCGCAGAGCCCAGCAGAGGCAGCGCAAGAGAAAGCTTGTGCAGGGCCGCTATCTCCTCACGCAGCCTCTGCCGCTATAGATTAGCAATGCAAACAAGGGCAGGCTTCTTGGAGCCAGGCAGAGGCCTCTGGCAGAGCAATGTGTTTGTGCCTGCTTCTTTCACTGGAGAGCACTGACACGGTGAGCTCCTTTCCAAGTGCTTTGAGTGTTTTTACAGTTATCTGCCACCTAGTTCCAGGCCTGCGGAGGACAAAATCACCATGACCGCTTCAAGCCGCTCCATGGCATAAGGACCTTAAAAAAATAGATCCTTTGGGTTGAAAACCATATTCCTTGGCCAATCTGTAAATGCTCATTGCAAATTATCTAGTGCTGCTGCCAAGCAGAATTACCTTAACGGGGACATGATGGCTCAACCTGTGGAGAATCTCACATAAACAGAGGCAGGCGGCCAAGGGCTTCTTTGAGAGGGAAGGCTCCCAGCAGGGCTTGCTGCATTTGCAGGACAGTGTCTGCGATAATGCTGAGAAAACTGAAAAGGGCTCAGTTGAATTCCCTGAACTACGGGAGGCTCGTCAGCCTTTGAGGGGATCTTCTTCAAAGGCTCCAGCTTCATTAAACACTGCAAGCGGCTGGCACATCGGCACCCTCTCCAGGGCAGGCAGGCGGGCGCGAGCGCCCCTGGGCAGGGCCAACACGTTTGATCCCGCTGCAGCAGCACAGGTCACCTGAGGGCCTGAGGACAAGCCACGAGTCTCAGAGTGGACACGTTGCCATTTAGCTGCCACCACAAATCTGGGCACATACCCTGAGCAGCGCGACCTCAGGCCAGGGGTATGAGCAAGCCCTGCTCACCCATCCGTGCCACTCACGCTCTGCTCGCTGCAGAGGTGTGGGGCTCTCCAGGAAAACCCTGCTGCTGGCAGGCAGGCAAAGCCCCACCACAAATCGTGCCTCGGAAACACCTGACGTGACAGGGCCCTTGCTTCTACTCAGCCGGGGTACGGGAGGAGATGCAGTGCCCCTATGCCTCTCACCTCTGATGGCTCTTACCGCTGATTTACGGCACATTGGGCTCACCGTGGTGCTGTATGTGGGTCATCAAAATCAGCGTGTCCACCTGGCAGGTGCTGCATGGACAGGCTGGTCCCCATCTGCACACACTCGCCTCCCCACCAAGCTGCTGAGAAGGAGATGCAGGCGAGCAGTGGAGTCTGCAGTGTGCAGAACCAGGCTAATTCTGCTGCCCTCTCATGGAGAAGGTGAACACTCAGAGCTAGGAGGCCCGGGCCACCACAGGGTGATAGAGGCTGTCCCTGAACTGCTCTGGGAGGGAGGATGGTGGGAAGCCACAGCACCATGTTGCACAGCCAGGAGGCAGGGAGCCGTCCCGCAGCCGCTGCAAGCGTGGCCACGGGCACAGCCACGCTGCTGGACCCGGGGGCTCCGGGTGCTCCATCACTGCCTGCTCGGGCACGTCTGGTGCAGAGCAGCATGTGAACAACAGCACGGCTCGGGCGGCCACGACCCCACTGCTCACCAGCTCCTGTTCCCAGTGTTTACCCTGGCAGCCGGGCTGGGTGACTTTATACAGCTCTGCTGCTCCGTCGAAAGGCTGCGAGGTGACGGGCACCTAAATTTGTTGACAGCTTGGAAGGAAACAATTTAATTATGCAAACCTGAAAGCCAACTCTGTCCTCGCGCCCCGGAGCAGCATCCCCATTGACGGCAGCTGGAAGCCCCCAGGCCTCTGAGGGCAGCACCTGTCCCCATCCAGCGAACGCTGAGCGGATGCTTAATATGACCCAAACGAGGGCTTCTGGCAAAGCCAAGGGGATAGCCAATGTTTATGCATACAATCAAATGTGCAATTTTGGTCTGAGTGCTTCGTCATTTTCTTGGATCACACTTAAAAAAGAGACGAAAGCCCACAAGTCAAATTTAACCTAGCAGAATGATTTATTAAGAAAAAACACTGAAGGATTTTTGAAGTAGCGAAAGGGATGAAATAGTCTGAACCGAATAAAAATTGACACATTTTTTTACCACAATGCAAAAGGAACTTGAACTATTCTAATGAGAGTTTGCTTTAATGTTCATGCATGTCTTCACATCCTGCTTTTGGCAATGGCCAGAAAAGAACTACCGAAGGACTGTGAGAAAAGCTGTTCTCATGTTATTTCTGGCCCTGCCATAATGCATGAAATCAGGACATCTCATGAGAGAGACTGATATTCAAGATTTTCAGTCTATTTTTCAGACAGAAAAGGTCTGAATAAATACCCAAACTCCTGGTTTTAGTCATGGCCAAATCTCAAGCAACAGGAAAATTATCCCTGAGGTCACAAGTGAAATAGTCACAACACAGGGGAAATGATAATAGCTATATGCAAATAATTTGGAGGAAAAAAAAGAACTGCACAAGTAATATTCACAGGACACGCTCGGGCGGGTGGCTCCTTGCTCCCTAAGTGACTCTCAGTGCCATCAAGGCATTTCTGAAGTTTACTCATACAGCAAAGGGATGCTGGGCTTAAAGCCTGAAGATACCAACCGAGATACCGTGCTTGAAGACACCAACAAGTGTCCTAGGGCTGGCACCACATATCTGCATGGCTGTGCTCTGCCTAAGAGGCTTTCCTCATGGATACCTTCAGGTTATAAACAAATGCAGGGTTCTATGGGCTATACGGTTTCTGGCGCCTCTGCCAGCTCTGAATAAATACCGTGTGTGTGCAGCCAAGGTCTTGCAGAATTATTTCCTGAGAGCTACTTTAGAACCAGAAGGAATTAAGGAAGATGTGCCAGCTATTTCCTCCGTTGGCTTGCATGCCTCAGTCTCACCGGTGAGTAACAATTTGTACAGGAGTTAAACTGCCACACGTCACATCTTGCATCCTGCGGGACTCGCAGGTCGGAAGGTGGGGGCACAGATGGAAAAACCAAGCAGCTTATGAGCTTGTTGCAGCTCCCTAGTGTGGCCATTCAAGGCTGGTAATAACTACCAAAGCCAAAATGCATTTCGAGCCCATTCTCTACTACTAATCATCTGTGTGTTTAAAAATTATTTTACAGAGCTTTAATTTAGTTCTCCTAAAATGAGATAATACAACTATCAGCATTGGTTAAACAGGTCGATTTGATCTGCCTAGCTCCTTATCTGTTTGAGTAAACACATATTTATTAGTACTGGAAAACTTTAGGAAAAGATACAAGTCATTAGAGGCTTTTAAGTGATGAATTATGTAAAAGCTAGAGCTACTGGGAAGATGTTTTTATACAACTGCACGCAATAGGGAAGCAATTTTCACACTCAGGCCAAAAATATTAATTGCAAATTATGTTTGGAGAACTTTAATGCATCCTCAACCCTGCCCCGGCTTCCTCTGCAGGAAAACAGCCGTGCACGGGGTGGCTCCAAGCAGGGCCGGGGAGAGGAGGACCCTGAAACCCTGGGCAGCGCTTGGCCCAGGCTGCTCAGGCAGCCGACCCCATACAGCATTGGGGGGTTTCCTTCGGGACACAAAAATAACCTCAAAAATGCTGCCCAGAGTTTCTGTAAGCCCAGCCTGGCCTCTCCAGGACCAGCTCTACTGTGGGGACTCCTGGGCAGAGAGTCACCGGAGTGAACTGAGCTGCTCAAGGTCTCCTGTAGCATAAGCAGCCAAGAGGCTGAGGAATTTTGTGAGCTTTTTGTGCTATATCTGGAGGACCATCAAACCTAAGCATATTATGACTATTCCTCTCTGTTTAAAGTCCTCGAAGTCAGAATGAATCTTGTATCCTCTCTGTCTCGCCTCCAGAAAATGCCTCGGATTCGGGGCTGAAAGGGGATACGTCCTGGGCTGACACGCCATGAGCTGCTACCCGGAGCCGAGCTCTGCCGGGGCGGAGCGAGGAGGAAACGTTTCGGCGCGTATTATTAACATGTCAGTAGCACTGATAGATTCCAACTGAGATCAAGCCGTGCTGTAATCGCTGTGTGCCAAGAGCAGCGGAGGAAGCAGGGGAAGGAGAGGAAGTGTGATTATTCCCATGCTACAGCTGCCGAAGGGAGGCTCGGCGCTGGGAAAGCCGCGCGAGGACGCGTGCGGTCCGAGCGGGAGCCCGAGTGACCGCCCCACAGCCATCACCCCGCGTCCTGCTCACAACTCTGCCCCTGCCAGCGGCGCACGGTCGGTTGAAATTTGCCAGTTCCAGCAGGTGCTGGAGCTTTTGGGCACCTAGAGTAAGTGCCAAGGGGCCGGGGTCAGGCAGAGCTCCATGTACATGTGCCAGTGTCTCCCTCCTGCCCAGGAAAGACAGACTGGAGCAAAGATTGCTCCCAGTTTGAACCACGCTGCACATGAGTATTTACAATGCTAGAGTGACCTCTATATCCCTAACACAAAGCAGTAACGTTGGTGGTAGGGGTTACTCTAAAAATACTCGACTTTATACTTTCCAGTAATGCTAGATGGGGAAACAGGAACAAATAGTAGGAAATTTAGTAACACAGTGTGTGATGTTTATTTTTGCACAGGTGGCTGGAGAAAAAAAATACAATTATAATAATAGTAATAAAAATTATTAGTATCAACTGTTCAACATCTATCCTTAATATTCAAAGCAGTGATAGGAAATTTGTGCAGTGTGACTTCTAACTATTAGTGCTAAATTCAAACAAATCCACATTCTTTCTTCAAATGCAGAGCAGACATCACCCATCTATGTTAAATGAAAGTGAATCATTCTCTGACAAGTAAAAACAATACAGTGAATTTCCTCGGAGATTATTAAATTCACCCCATAAGACTCAATTAAAATTAACCTTATTATGAAATAATAGAATATATAAAAACATAGCAAAATTACCAATGCTGATATTATCAATGCATTACTTTTAATCAAGAAGATCTACTCTTCAGCTGAGTCTGAGCTCTTGTTTGTAAGGAAACAAAAGTCCAAGTACATAACTAGATCCTACAAGCCATCTGCCCACTGCTACCTTCATGCACCCTTCCCTTCGATGGGTGGGTGACCGGAAGGGTGCTGAGCGTTACCTCATTATTTGTTTATTTATTACCCTCTCCAGAGACATGGTGTGGTCCGGGCACACGTGGCAGGGAGCAGGGAGATCATAAACACAGATCCGCTGGAGCCTAGATTGGCTGCGGTGTGGGTTCTCCTAAACTGTGGCCAACACTGAATCCCAGGGAAATAGGGTCTGGCATTTACCTGATACTCTTTCCTGATACAACTCACCTGAAATGGTTTGTCCAGGGTTTCCAGGTAACATCTTTGCTCCAAGTCGTCTCCTGCATTTGCCCGGACTTTGGTGCAGTTCTCCTTTCTGGCGTTCACATCTCACAGTCTATTTCGTCTCCCTGCAGCATTCAGCTGCTTTCTCACAACAGACTTCTCTCAATAAATCTCCCAAATGTAAATGATAAGGAAAGATCTGAGGTGTGCAAGGTGTGTGGTGAGTGGTACACTGGAGCAGCTGTGCTTTATAACTCTCTCTCAGCCTGGAAGTGAAGCAGAGGTTTTGGTTAATGGTTACATCTCCCGGGCGTTGGGTTATCTTCCCCATTGGCTCTTTTTGCAGTTGCTGGTGACCTCCTTGCTCCGCACATTCCCAGCCCTGCGGTGTGACAGCTTTCCCGTCTGCAGCGTCCATAGCAGAGCTGTCTGGGAGTGGTCACACAAGACGCTAGCGTGTTCCTTTCCTGGCTACCCATTTCCATGTCAACACACCCTCTCACTGCCTGTCCAAACCAAACATCCCTTAGAAAGGCGAGCGAGCCTGCGTTTTATCCTTCAGTTTGATCCCTTCCTTCCTTCGCAGAACCCTCCAAATCCCCAATTCTTCACAGCTTTTTGCATGCAAAACGTCTATAATTAGGTGGTAACTTCATAGCCTGTCTTTGCAGTCAAGGAGACTGACATAGCCTTTTCTCCCTCATAGGAGTTGTATGGATGCTGCTCACTGTGCCCCTGCTTATGCCCTCACTGCCTGCAACATCACCTCTAAGCGCTGGCCTCGTGAACATCCAAAGGGGAAAGTATTTCTCGCATCCTTGGGAATATGCCTTGCAGGACTTTGCTGCTTGGAGAGGCAGCTTCACCCCCGCTTTCTTCCCGCAGGCCTTGGTGGGGCAGGCACAGCCCCTGCTCAGGTCACAGCCCTGCCGTGCCTGTGCACGGGTGCTGACCCCGCTGCTGCTGCAGACAGCAACAGTCCTCAGCAGCTGTTCCCTCCGCGAGCGCGGGCATCTTGCGGTCTAGATAAGACTTTATTTTGCCTAACGCTAAGCAGCTCCTCACCTACCTGATTGCTATAGCACAGAGTGAACCTAGGAGAGGGGGAAATTCTTTGAATTTCAAACATATATGTTAACTGTTAAGGAATCCACAGCTGGAGGGGGTGGTTGTGGGAATGCAGCTCCAAGTGTTTTTTTCTAAAGGCATTTAAGAAAATAGCCAGAGCATAACCTGAGGGACAAGACCCATGTTTTTGCTGGGAGTGGGACCACAAACTGGAGTTGAAGAGCGTGTTTGGGAGCATAGATGGGGCTCTACCAATGCTGCTCTTGCAGTGCCTCCTGCTCCCGCAAGGAAAGGGTAAGGAGGCAATGGGAGGAGAGTTAAGACCTTCCCTGGCCATGCCAGATGTGTCTCTGGGAAGAGACCGTCCTCACAGGATGGCTCCGAACGGGCCGCACGAGAGCCAGGGGAGCAAATCCTCCTCTCAGCCTGCATGGAACAGCAGCTCCCTTGTGGCTCCTCTGGGGTCATAGACTCTTTAGGACCCAGAGCACCACTTTCAGGCCCCATTCTGCTCAATATCCCTTGGAAAGAGCCCTTCTTGCTCCTTTCTGCTGTGCCAGCCTGGCTGGCTGAGGCGAGGGCTGGAACACGGGGCAGGCAGGCGCTTCCCACGGCCCGCCTGGCCGCGCTGCGGGCGCACGGGCAGCCCCGGTGCCGCTGCGTCCTCGAGGAGCCGCCCGCGGGGTGCAGCAGCAGCTCTTGGCTTTTCCGTGCACGGCCGCCTAAGTAACCTTAATTAAAAACATGAAGCCTGCAGTTTGTATCGCGTTCGCGATGTTAAACAAGCGCTGGAAATAGAAGCCCTGTTTTCATTTAAGCTTTTCAACTGTGATCTAAGGAATAAAATATGGAGGGGGCGGGTATGTGTGAGATTTACATGTGATGATTTGGGAGATCTCGCTGCTTTGGAGGCTCGTACGGCGCCGCGATGCCAACTGCTCCCGCCACTGCCTCGGTGCTCTTGGCAGCCCTGCCCCGTGCAGCCTTTTGGTTTTTTCCAGAGCCGCTTTCCAAATGCTGATCCCTGCCCGGGGCTGTTGTTGCTGTGATTTACTGTGGGCGCGGGTGCGGGACCGGCCAGGTCCTCAGCAACCTGCTCCCCTGGCTCCCCATGCACACCCAGCCGCGGGCAGGTGGCTGCCGGGGACCATGGAGGAGGCCCTGAGGCCACCATGCCATGAACAAGCACCTGTGGGCGTCCCCGTGAAGTGCCCACGGCGCTCCTGCCCTCGCCGCTTTCCTGGGGCTGCCGGGCTTCCTGGCACGCGCGGGGGCAGCCGGGAGCCGGGGCAACAGGAATGAGTGCCTGTGTGGAGCGGTTGCTGCTGCCTTCCCTTCCACTGGCCTGCGCAGGAGCCCTCAGAGTTGGGATATGGCCATCAGGCCTCTCACTTGCTCGGTGCCCAGTTGCTGCAGTGCAACTGCAACGATTTCCCAGGTCACAAATGGTTCGGCTGGATGCAGCAATCACAGGAGCTGCGTGCTGCACAGCGAGAGTATCCAATGCAGCATTAGCAGGGCCTGGGAAGAGCTTGTTCCAGTGTCCCCATCCTTCCCACAGCCACCACCACCTGTGCAGCCTTTGAGCACTTGGACACCGGGGGGGAGCCCCAAATAGGGGCACCCCAAAGGGCCAGGGAAGTGTGCAGGAGCTCCCAACCTTGCTCATCCTTCACTTACCAGGACGGGTGCCTGTTTGGGTGGCTCTGGGCTCTCCTCCCGCCTGCATCTGGGCAGGGATTTTCCCCTGACCAGCAAGATGTCCTTGGCTTCTCCTGATGGTTCCCTTTGGCAGCCTGCAGCACGAAGACAGAGGCCATCCCCACTCCGTGCGGAGTGCCCTTCTAGTGCGTGTGGCGGTGTGACATCACGAAGCAAAACTGTGACATCACGGAGCGCAACCTCGACCAGCCAGGTGCATAGAAGCCCCCCCAGCGGCTTCACCGGATGGGAGTGACGGGAGAGGGACGGGGGCAAGGCCAGGTGCGGCTCTGCGGGCGTAGGGACCCGTAAGCACCTTTGCAGCGCTGGGAAGGGGGCGCCGCGGGGGAGGGGATGAAGGAATTCTGAATAAATGAATATATAACTTAATTAATTCCTCGGGAATAGAGGCAGGGAGCATGGTCCTGGTTCCTGCGCAGCGCGCCGCCCGCGAGGCCGCGGCAGCGAGGCCGGGCCGGCGGTGGCGCAGGGCGCGGAGCGGGCGCGGAGCGGGCGCGGGCGGAGCCGCATCCCCGCAGCGCGTCCCCGCGCGCCGCGCAGGCTGCAGGGAGCGCGCTGCCCCCTCGCACGCCCTGTAAGAGCGCGGGGGCGGCATGGGGGGCGAGGGAAGGAGCAGGGCGAGTGGGGAGGGAGGCAGGGAGGCTGCTGAAGGGCCGGGAAAGCGCCCGTCTGCGCACGGGCTTCGTTGAACGCCCGTTGATGAGCGCGGGGGCAGCGGCCGCCCGCACCGCGCCGCACCGCGCCGGGCCGGCTGCGCTCCGCGTCCCCGATGGGGGCCTCGGGCAGCGCGACCCCCGCGGGCGCCCTCAGCCGCCCCCCGGGAGACCCGGGGCCTCCCGCGGGGCCTGCCCGGGGTGCCGGGGTCCCCGTGCCGGGGGGGCGCTTCCCGCGTGAGCGGCCGCGGGGCGGCTGCGCATTCGGTGGTCGCGCCGAACAACTTGTTTCCCTCCCTGCTTGGGGAGGAGGAAGGGGGAAATCGTTCCGGGAGAGGGGAGGAGAAGGAGAAAATAG